>ML776679.1:826808-892578 GCA_009831015.1 Picea engelmannii | reverse complement strand
ATAGTTTGTATATTTTCAAGTATTTTCACTATAATTATATAAAATAAAATACTTATCATTCTTATTAATCTACTAGATATTATTTAATAACAATATTTTCTCTTTACATTACTTCTACAAAGAAAATAATTTCTTTCAAAGGAAAATATGTTAAGTACTCCAACAAAATTAATAGTAATTTGGAAACAACTAATAGGTAACCTATCCATTGTCACCTTATGCAAGTGTGTCACTTTAGATGTGAGATAGTCACCTCAAGAGGAGAATCACATTGACCCTAGGGGGAAAATGGATGTGAAAAAGGTAAAGGAAAGGAAGAAGTCCCTAAGATAAAATATCTATATGGAAAATGGAAAGAAAATATGATTCTAAAGTGTTTTAAAGGTTTCCAAAGACTTGGGTGAATTGTCTATATGTTTGTACATGCCTGAGACATAAGAAGAACCACTTTGCAATGATGTATTTTAGTTTATATCAATAAGTTAAGCTTGTTGTCCCTAATTTAAAACAATATATAACAATATATCTCAACAAGAAATAAATATCATATATGCTTGAATTTTTTCTTAAATTCAAGTGAGATATGCTTGAAACAAGTAGATAATGACTAGAGAAACTTCACAATTTATAACATGAAACTTTAGCAACTAGTTGTGGTTGTCATAAATATTGTATGCAAAATTATTTTTGGCATCATTATGGATTCAACAATTTTTTTATTACATCAGTAAAATCATCCACCAAAATCCTCAAAGAAGACACCCAAAAATGTCTTAAACCTAGTAGAACAAGTTAGCAAACTTTTAGCAAGTTTTGGTAGTGAAAGAACAAGTTAAGAGTGAATTTATCTTAGAGTTTCTGCAGTGAAGTTAAAAAAAATTGTGGATGTATCAAAACAACCCGTATATCAGAAAGTTTATCCAACAAAAATCACTCGTAATTATCTCAAAATGTGTGCCTAGGTTAGTAGTGGGTGAGGGTAGACTTTTAGGCCTAGTCTATGGTTAGTTTAGAAGAAAACGGGGTTAATAGGATAGGTTTAATGCATCCTTAATGGTTGTAGGTTAGTTTTACTAGAAAAAAAATAAATTGTGGTTGAAAGAGGACACCCTAAGGGAGGAATAATCCCAAGGCATCAAGATCACTATATAAAAGAGAGAACTTCAAAACTTGAAAACTTCACGTTTACCAAGGCAACAATTTATTTCTCTAATGCAATAAGTAAACAACTAGTGCATTTAAAAATGGGTGAATGGATTTAATCAAACAAATATCTATAGGTATTACCTCCTTGTGTGTGTAAATCCTCTTACTCCCCAAGACAAGTATTTCTAGCTAGGGTTTAGGCTAAGAGGGTGTGTTCCCTTATACTTCTCTTAGAAAACTCTTTTTAAACCAATAAAATATAAGCATAAAGTGATGGAGACTAAGGTGGGGGTGTATTCCCTTATACTTCCAACCTATCTCTAGCAATAACCTTGACTTGGAAAATATATGACAGAAACAATGTAAAAACCTTGCCAATTCAAGGAAAACGTTGAGACAAACCACCAAAAAATCTAGATATAAGCCTTCCAAGGCTAGTGCATCACTTCCATCAACCAATAATACAAGGCATAGCCATAAAAAAAAATCATAAGAGAGAGAACTTGCCAAATAGAGAAAAAATTTCAGTCCAAGAGCCTCTCACAATGGAGAGTTATGTTAAAATGAGATTGTATGATCTCTTATTTATACAAATTGCCACTAAGATAGTTTTTCCAGATAATTAAGGGTAAACCAAAAGAATAGGGGTCAAAAACCCTATTATTACCCATTTTAGAAAGTAATATTAAACAATTCACTTTATTTTCACTTTTGCAAAAAGAAAAACCCTTGTTCATATGGATGCCACCCCTTTAGGGTACATTTTTAGTTGAAAGGAACTTATTCAGAGCTTCGGGGCTCTGGTGCTCCGCTACTTTGGGCTTTGGTAGTTTTCACCTCATAACATGCTAACTCCTCCAAACGACAAACTTGAAAACTACTCTGGCACTCTTCGGCACCAGAGCTTCAAGCTTTGGAGGATATTACAACACAACACTCCACTTCCTTCGAACTTTGAAGTGGCAAACCCTCGAAGGGTTAAAAAATCAACCATCAATGCTCTTCCAACAACCAACGGCTCGGATCTAGTCTAGAACTCTAGGCTTTAGGAGTTCTGAGACTCTAATGTATGTTTCCTCCCGAATTTTTGAATTCCAAATTTGAGATCGAAGGCTCTCGATCTTCCTATAGCCAGTGGTTGAGATCTCCTCCAGAACTCCGGGCTTCGAGAGTTCTCACTGGTAATCGCCACCTAACACCTGAACTGTCGAACACTGAATTGGTGAAGGGAGGAGATCCATGGTCTATGTGTTCTTGCCAACAGATGACCAAGATTAACTTTGGGCTTTAGGATTTTTCATGCCTCAACACTTTTCACCCTTGATCCTTCAGATCACTGAAATTTCAAATAATTGATAATACAATGACAAATGGTCAGGATTTTCTCTAGAGTTTAGGACTTTAGGAGATCTACCGCCTCGAAACACAAGAACATGTTTCTTCTCGAGTGTTGTATTTTTGAACTGTCGTGATATCTACGACTCACACTCACCTTCACGTAGATCTGAGGGTTGGGATATGATCCTCTCCATAACACTCCTCATCCTATTTTAGGCTTGATCAGATGACCAAGATCAATACTCGATCAATCCAATTGTTTTTACTCCCCCTGTGATCTAGAGTGTAGATTCACTCCAAGACTTCAGAGCTTTGTGGATTTTTCCTCCCTTTCAACAAGGACTTAAAAATAGTTGACGGAATGAAGTATGAAGGACTCCAGTGCTTAATGACCATGCTCTTTCCTGAGATCCAAAGGCTGTAAGGGATCGTGATTCCTCCCGAACACATCTCCCCCATTCTCTTTCTTACAAAGAGATTTATCCTCTATCAGGGGACTTACTCCTGCTATATCTCCTTGAACTTTGTTGCTTGAGGTATTGAACTTGGGCGCACACCTTGCACTTCCCTCCTGATATTGGGACTTGTAAAATTTTCCTGCACTTTTTCTCCTTGAATCTTTGTCTAGTCAAAGGAATGATACCTTTGGTGCACACCTTGCGCTTCTCCTGTAGTCTTGAACTTAGAAAGTTCTTTCCTTATACACTCCTTGCATAGGCTCTTCACAGACTTTCTCTCTCTCTCCTAAGCTTGGAATTCTTCAACTTCAAAGTGTATTGTCCCTTTGATCCTTTAGATGACCTTTTGTGCCCTCCTAGAAACCATGTTCTTTGTCCTGATATTACGAACACTGTTAGAGTTTTCTTTCAGATGACTTCTTGTTCCCTCCTCGCACTATGCACTCTTCCTCTTGATATTATCCAACACTTAAACAAAATGTTGGTTTTGTGAACTCCTTGCACTCACTCTCCTAAGTCTTGGAATATAAAGAGTTACCTGCGCACTCCTTGCACTTACTCTATGCACACTTGCACTCGCCATCCCTTCAGATTTAACAATGCTCTAAGTGTAGGCGTACTCCTTGCGCTCACTATGTGCACTCTTTTCACTATCCCTTCTGATATTTGTGACATGTTCTAGTGTACCCACATGGAATTATCTTATTTAACTCAAAACCGAGTTCTTTCACACTCCTTGCACTGGCTTCTCATAGTTTTCTAACAACTCTTGTGTGCACTCCTTGCACTAACATTGAGAGCCCAGAACACTCAGAAACTCACACCGATAGAGAAGTCTATTTATTCGTGCAAAGGGAGGATAATTGCACTCATGGAATTCATAAACATACACAGTAAATATTCAAAAAACAAACATTAAGAAAAAGAGAACACACACACTCAGACTCATATGCAGAGAAATCTGCCTTTGTATTAAATATGAATGCTTTGTAGAGTGTTTACAAGACTGGAATGCAAGAGAATCTCAGTTCTTCTTTCCTCTCATATCTTCCATTTCTCTTCTCATGGGATCTCTCTCTCTTCTCTAATTCTCTAATTCTCACATAATGCCTCTAATCTCAATAAATTTGGATTTTTACCAAAGAGGGGATTCTCGATCCTTCCTCATGTATTCACATTAAATTACAACAAACTTATATCTAGTCTAGATCATATCTAGATCCATCTGTTTGTCAGCCATTAAAGGTGACTTACACTCATCCTTACAAAAACTCAATGGCTCATCCCTCCTCGAGCATTACAACATTTATTATATAAAATGATAAATTTAAAACAAAATGAGAAGGCATACACTTCTCTTTCCTTGGGATCTGCTCCCTCCTACTACATTCGTTGTTGACACGTTGCTAATTCTCTTGAATCATACTCCTCAACTAAAAAAAAACATGATATGCTACTCATGGATCCTATGCTATTGTTTTTGAGATCCTTATGGACCCCAAACTCCACTCTATAGTGGTCCATCTGCTCATGTTCCATGATATTGTTGTTGTGTTGTTGATGCTGTAAGCTTTCCTCCAGGTTTCTGAACTTTATGGTGTAGTGGTTTATTCATCTTGCCACTGCAATCTCTTCTTTTCAGCCTCCACCTATTACTGACTATCTCCTCTATTTACTTCAACATCAACCTCCTTATCTCCTCAATCTCCATGTCCAACTTTTCTATTGGTTGGATGCTCTCCTAGACTTCACCTCTCATGTTCCTCCTCTCCAATCAACACTCCTTGTTGATTGGAACTCTCTCATAAATTATTGAGACTCTCAAACATCCTCATATCCTCCTTATTTTTTGTGAGCACTCCTTGTTGATATGAACTCCTTTTTGAGTTCCTGAGACTTTTAAATAGTCAAATCTCTTTCTTTCCCACATGAAAACCTAACTTTTCCTTTCTTCCCTCCTAGAAATCTATGAGATATTCAACTGATCTCCTTTCCTCATCAATGACTCTTTCTCCATCTTTTGGTTCATAGACATAAACCATCTCCTCCTCTATGCTCCTGAGGTTTTCCACTTTCCTCGACCACCTCCTTAGTATCTTCTTCTGCTTCCTAGAAATAAACTCCTAGATAGACCACCCCACCTTCCTCTTCATAGGCCACTCATACCTCCAACTTCCTTGATCTTCTTGTTGTATCCTTAGAATCAACTTGTCGAGCTCCTCTCAGATCTCCTTGAACTGCTTATCCATCCTCTCTCTGCTCATCTTCTTGCGGTATCCTCTTGGACATTGTCTATGGCCTTTAATATCCATTTTCTCCTTTCCCTACCCTCCTCACAAGTGTCTTGTCTTCTACACACTTTCAAATAGTTATTTTTGTAGAGATTCAGTACTTTTTCTTCTCCTCCTTTGTTGGTTGTTTCCAAACAAAAATCTACTCTTATACCACTTGATGAAAACCCCCACCCCTCCTAGGGGTTTGCACAACCTCCAAGTCTAGGATTGATCTACTAGAGATGAATTAGATCTCATATCCCTTCTCGATCCTCTCCAAATGTTTAGAGGCCCTTTAAATCACCTTCAATTGCAGGTCCATACACAATGAAGACTTAATGGTGACTTTGCTAAGCCCCTTTCTGTGTAAATCCAAATTTTGGGCACTAGTCCTTTAACTTCGACCAAAATCTCATGTGACCAAGGGATAGGATCAAGCACTTGGATGAAAGGTACTTATCCAGAGCTTCAGAGCTCTAGTTCTGCATATTTAGGAGTTTTCACCTCACAGCATGCCAATTCCTTAGAACATTGAAATGGAAAACTGCTCTGGCACTCTACAGCTCTAGAGCTTCAGGATTTGGAGGATCTTACAACACAAAACTCCACTTCGTCCGAATGCCAAAGTGGCGAACCCCTGAAGGGTTCATGAATCAATGTTCCATGCTCCTCCAACAATCAATGGATCAGATCCACTCCAGAACTCTGGGCTTCAAGAGTTCTAATAATCTAATGTACATTTCCTCCCAAATTGTTGAATGTATAATTCGAGATAGATGACTCTCGCTCTTCCTATAGCCAACGACTGATATATCCTTCGAAACTCCGGGATTCGATAGTTGTCACTGGTAATCACCAACTAACTCTCAAACTTTTGAACATTGAATCAATGAAGAGTGGAGATCCACGGTATGTGTGTCCCTGTTAATGTACGATGATGATTAAATATAGGCTTCAATACTTTTCATGCATGAACACTTTTCACCCACGATCCTCCATATCACCAAACTTATGAATAATCGATAATCCAGTAACATGTGTCCCCAACAACTAGTGGTCAGGATTTTCTCCTGAGCTCGAGACTTCAGGAGATTTTCCTCCTCATAACACAACAACAAATTTTTACTCGAGTGTCGAATCTCAAAACTGCTATTGGATATATGAATCACACTCACCTTTGTGCAAATCCGATGACTGGGATTTGATATTCTCCACAACGTGCCGCCTCTTGTTTTGAGATCAATCCAAAGACCAAGATATATACTTGGCCAATCCAATGACTGGCACTCTCCCTGTGATCTATGGTGTATATTCACTCTAATACTTTGGAGCTTCGGGGATTTTTCCTCCTTTTGAACAAAGAATTAAAAATATTCTAAGTAGCGAAGTCCGAAGCACTTCGATGCTTAACGACTGTGCTCCTTCCTCAAATCTGATGATTGTAAGGGATCTCGATTCCTCCAGAACAAATCTCACTCATTCTCTTTCTTACAAATAGATTTCTCCTCTGTCAGGACTTACTCCTGCTATCTCTCCTTGAGCTTCGTTGCTTGGGTGACTTGAACTTGGGTGCACACCTAGCACTTCCCTCATAAGGTTGGGACTTGTAAAATTTTCCTGTGCTTGACTTGCGCTTTCTCTCCTTAGAGATTTCTCCTATTAAAGGACTTGGACCTTTTGCACACACCTTGGGCTTCTCATATAGTATTGAACTTAGAAATCTCTTTCCCTCTTCACTCCTTCCATAAGATCTACGCACACTTTTGTTGTCTCTCCTGAGCTTGGAATTCTTCAGCTTCAAAGAGTATCAGTTCTTTTCTCCTTCAAATGAGTCCTTGTGACCTCTTGGCACCCACACTCCTTCTCCTGAGCTTCTGAACATTGTCAAAGTGTTCCTTCACATGACTACTTGTGCCCTCATGATACTCGCTCTTACTCTTGAGATTCACCAACACTTCAACATAATGTTGTCTTTGTGCACTCCTTGCACTCACTCTCTTGATTCTTGGATTGTAGAGACTCACCCCTTACTCCGTGCACACTTACACTAGCCTTCCCTTGAGCATTTACACTGCTATAAGTCTAGGTGCACTCCTTCAGCTCACTCTGTGCACTATTTGCATTATCCCTTATGAGATTTGTGACCTGTTCCGGTGTGCCCACCTAGCACTCTTGAGCTCAAAACTGAGTTCTTGTTCACTCCTTGCATTGGCTTCTGAGATTTTTCTAACAGCTTTGGTGTGAAGTCCTTGCACAATCCTTAGTCCAAACATTAAAAAAATCACAACCATAGAGAAGTGTATTTATTCCTCCAAAGGGAATATAGTTTCACTAATGACATCCATAAACATACATAGTAAATATTCAGAAAACAAACATTCAAAAACAGAGAATGATTCATAGTATAGTGTTTAAGACTGGACTGCAACATAGTCTCAGTTCTTCTTTCCTTTCCTCTCTTATCATGAGCTCTCTCTCTTATCCTATGCTCTAATTCTCATCTAATACCTTTAATCTCAATACATTGGGATTTTTACCAAAAAGCCTCTAATCTAACCAAAGAATGGCTTCTCAAGCCTTCTTCACCTATTCACATTAAATTGCTAGTCCAAATCAAATCTAGATCCATCTGCGTGTCATACATAATCTATTAAAGGAGACTTAAGCTCATCCTTACACAAAATCTATGGCTCCACCCTCCTCGAGCCTTACCACACATTTATTACATTAAATTATAAATTTAAAACAAAAAGAGAAGGCTAGCGCTTCTCTTTCCTTGGGATCTGTTCCCTCCTAGTGCGATGTTGCGGTGCTTTGAATGCATGAATAGAGTTAACCTTTGGGAGTTTATTTCATATGTTAAGGGTTTTGTTTCATATGTTAAGGGTTGGTTGAAGAGAGGAATTTTCTCATCTCTTTCTCCAAAGGGGCAAGGGTCGGTTGAAGAGAGAGGCATTGTCTCATCTCTTGCTCCAAAGGGGCAAGGATTGCTTGAAGAGAGAGGAATTTTGTCTCATTTATTGTGCCAAAATCAAAAGGGAGAAATTATATATATACTCAAAATAAAAAAATTCTATCAAAATTATGAAATGAAATGCTGCTATATCATATCATTATTCAGCCAAAACAAAATATAATTATTTCTGAATCAAAACTCAAAAATCACGAGGAGGTGCTTCAAATGCATAAATAAAGTGAACCTTTGGGGATTTGTTTCATATGTTAAAAGTCGGTTGAAGAGGAGGAATTTTGTATCATCTCTAGCCCATGGATGGTTCCAAAGAGAGAGGGAGTCAAAAGAATGAAATTATCTGTTCGTTAAATTTGAAATCTTTGATGGTTCCAAATAGAGAGGGAGTCCAAAGAGTGAAATTATCTATCCTTAAATTGGAAATCAAAATTGAAAAAGCAAGATAACCTTTAACCTAAAATTCAAAATCAAATGTTAAATTGGAAATCAAAATTGAAAAAGCAGGATAACCTTTAACCTAAAATTCAAAATCAAACCTGAAAAAGCATGATAACCTCTAATGGACGCTGCTTCAACTTTAAGTTGAAAATTTGTTTCACATGTTAACATTGGGAGGAATTTTGTCTCAGAAAAATATGAAGGAAAAAATATATCCATTGAAGGGCAGTTGGAGAAGTGATGTATATTCAGATCTTACTACGTTTCAACTTCCTCGTCCTCTATGATCTGTCTGGTTCAACTTACTCCTCCTTCTGTAGTATTCCTGTGTGGTTGGTTGTCTAAGACTGCGTGTGGTGTGAGTCTAGATCTAGTTTGAGATTGGATGTCTGAGTAGTTCAGGTCGAGTCTACATCAGTGATGAAGGAGCATCCCTCACGACAAGTAAAACCAACGTGGAAGTAGAAGACAGCTGGAAGACGTCCAGCACAAGTTTTTGAATTTTTAAATTTTCCCTTGAAGTTGATGTGCTGAACATAAATGATATCATTTAATTTAGGCACCTTGATAAAAATCTAATCATACCTCGAGCCATACGCTCTCATCTGAGATAGACAGAGACATTTATAGTAGTAGTTGCAGGTAGATATAATTGAATTCTTAGATTAGACAGTTTTAGAGCGCAGGAGGGAAAACAAATATAGACACCCTCATTTGTATCATTGTAATAGGAACAGGAAGAAGGAGAATCTAGAGCATAGAAGGATAGCAGAGAGTTGTAGAAAACACCGATGTACAGATTTTGAATTAATAGAAGAAGTTGATTCAGATTCATGGCTATTGTGTTATTCTCCATGTATGTGTGTTGAATGCTCTGCTTATGAATACTACTTCATGTTATGCATTTGTTATTATGCTATGTGTATGATTCCATGTGTTAAGATCGAAATCTGAGAGGAAGTGGAATGAGTTTCAATTGCTTCTCTACTTGAGCAAGGATTCCTGCAAGGAGTGCAGTTGAAGTCGTTCGCAAGGAGTGCGTTGACAGAAGGCTCAGAGAGTAAATTATTTTTCTCATACCACCAGGAGTGAGATTGGGTCATACAAGCCATGGAAGGAGTGCACAGGCTAAGGAGAGTCTCAGCTGTGAAACTGAGTGAAGTATTGAAGGACTACTGCTACGGGCATACGCAGAGTCAAAGAAAGCTTGAACAGTTGAAGTGTTCACAGGTTTTCCGCAAGGAGTGCGTGCAAAGAACCTTGTTGAGGTTGGAGTAATTTAGCAAAGCTCAGGAAGGATAGGCCTCTGAGTACATAAAGATCAACGCAGACTCAGTGTGACTTGAAGTTGGGGAGAAACGTTGCAGGTTGGCGAAGCGGAAAGGAATCTCGTAGAGAGACACTCTTTTCATTTCGTGGATTATACAGGGGATAATGGATGGTTGAAATCCTCTGAGGAGATTTCATGAAGTTCCGAGGATCGTTAGATCTCGCAGAGGTGCAAGGAGGTTACAACGAAGAAGGTCTGAAGGGTTTGAAGCTCAAGAGGGACAGGGCCGTCGATTTTGAGTCATAGGAGCCGTAGTATCTACACGTGGTATCGTGTATCGGGGACTCGCGAGTTGAAGCCCAAAAGTTGTGCAGTAAGAGAAGCGATATCACGAGATGCGATATCCCTACAAGATCAGAGCCGTTTGTTATGGAGGACGCATGTAAGGAGTTTCTCTCATCTCGGAGACTCGGACATTGGAGGACCGAAAGGGAAGTCCTTCAGTTTCATGAGTGGCGAAGTAGCGAGAAGGCTAGGAGCCGTCCATCTGAAAAGGGTAGGTGGCAGAGATCGAGAGATCTCGCGAACTCGAGAGTTCGCAGGTCGAGAGCCCAAACATTGGGTACTCAAAGTCGCGAGGATGTGAGGTGCGAGAAGGAGGATAACCGTTGGATCCGGATCGTAGGAGGACCATTGGATCTGCACGTGGGATCGTGTATCAGAGCCTCACGAGAAAAGACCCAAGGATTTGGGTGCAGGGATTGCGATATTGCGAGAAGGGATAGCCCGACAGTTGGAGGATAGTGTGGGCCATAGTAGAGTTGACGAGTGGAGTACAGGTGGCATGAAGACCTCAAGATCTCGCTGCGAGAAGTTTCGAAGTATTTTCGTTAGGATTTGCGAGTCACGAGGTGTCGAGGACCGAKGTTTGTGTGGACGCGTGGCTGAGCATAAGGCGGGACCCRTGTGGTCGATGGGTGGACACATGCTGCCTGGAGATAGGAGTCAACACTGCATTGAATTCTCGCATCTTGGGGATTTGTGGAATAGGAGGGTGAAAACYTGATCRTTCAACTAGCGAGGTTGCGAGGTTGCGAGGTTGCGAGTAGAAAAATCCGTCAAGGGAGGAGTCAACCTAGTGTTGACCTATCGCATCTCGGAGGATCGCAACGGGAGGCACAAGAGTTCACCTCACAAACTCAYGAAGGCGCGAGTTGCGAGAGGCACTAACATTTAAGCCTAGTCCACGGTCGTTTGTGGCGAGGGCACTAACAAAACAAGGAGATATACTCGTATCGTTAGTTCGGGTGTCACAAGATTGGGAAGGAAGAGTTGGAGGCTTTGAGTCACGAACTCACAAGATAGCGAGATTTAGCTGATCTCCCAGTAGTAAAAGGGGAGACCTCGAGGAAAGATTGTTGTGGGTGCAGATTTCCCGATAGGGAAATAGAAGGACCTTGGAGTTCTTTGGGCAAAAAGGAAGAAGATCCTGTGAGAGCAGACGTGCTTGGGTGGCGCACCCTACGTCAAAGTGGTATCAGAGCTTAGAAAAGGTTCTTTGCTTTCTGTAGCAGAGGAAAAGGAGAATTCACCATGCCGCCAAGAAGAAGGGGTAGGAAATCACCCGATCCATAGGAGGAAAGGGAAATGTCCAGAGGAAGAGGTAGGGAAGTGAAAAATCCAGACATGGAGAGAGAAGTGTGAAATCTTCGTGCCAGAATGGAGGACATGGAGATAAAACAAAGGCACAAACCTGATGTAGGAGATATCAGTGAATCCGAAGATGAAGAGGATGTTGGACATGGAGGAGAAGAAATCCCAGCGAAAGATGCAGCGAGTGAACGCTTACTTAAAGCTATTGCAAGAATGAGTACAAAGGTAAAGATGGACATTCCAGTTTATGAAGGGAATTTGGATGTAGAAGAGTTGCTAGATTGGATTAGAGCTCTAGACACTTACTTCGATTATGAAGATATTGAAGAGGATAAGAAGGTTAGACATGCCATCACAAGATTAAAAGGACATGCAGCCTTGTGGTGGGATGAACTACAAGTTGATAGGCGTTGCCAAGGCAAGCAGAAAATTAAGAGTTGGGACAGGATGATTGCAAAGATGAAGGAAAAATTCATTCCTAGGGACTATCAAATTTCTTTGTTCAGGAGGATGCAGAACCTGAGACAGAAGATGATGACAGTGAAAGAGTATACTTAGGAATTTTATAGGTTGAATATCAGGGTAGGTCATCGCAGAAGCAATGAAGAAAATGTGTCCAAGTATATGAATGGCCTGAGGTATGAAATTCAGAATGAATTAAATATGGCGACCATCCGAATGGTGGATGATGCCTATCAAATGGCTTTGAAAGTTGAGGAGAATTTGAGCCGTAAACAAAATTAGAGGGGTCGAGGCAGAAGTCAGCCCAAAGGCAAATCGGTTGCCCAAGATAAATACCAGAAGCCCAAGGATGACTGGAAGAAACCTCAGACTCAGACAGAGAGAGGTGGAAGTTCGCAGCGAGGTTGATATGATGAGAAAAAAGAACAACATACTAAGCAGAGAGGAGGATATGCTGATAATAATAGGTTTCCTCATACCAGAGGTAAAGGAAGAGGAAGAGGTGGAGTAATTACATGCTTCACATGTGGAAAGAATGGGCATAGGTCGTTTGAGTGTCTAGAGAAAAATAAAGAGACTAGGGAGATTCACATCGTCGAGGCACAGAGGCAAGATGTTGAGGCAAAATATGCTGAAAGCGGAAGATCGCTGGTGATGCGGAAAGTCCTTTTGATGCCAGAAAAGGAGATGGAGAATTCAGCATAGAGGAACAATCTTTTTAGGACTGCTTGCAAGACCAAGGATAGAGTGTGCAAGGTCATCGTGGACAGTGGAAGCACTGATAATCTCGTTTCAACCGAGATGGTAAAAAAACTAGGGCTGGAGACAACTGATCACTTGATTCCATACAAAGTTTCATGGCTACAGAAGGGACATCAGGTAAATGTCACTAAATAGTGCTTAGTTGACATTAAGATAGGAGGATATAATGATAAGATTTTATGTGATGTTATTCCTATGGATGTCTGTCATTTACGGTTGGGTAGACCATGGAAATATGATAGAAATGTGATTCATGATGGGAGGATGAACACCTACACCCTGAAAAAGAATGGGAGAACTCATATGTTGTGTCCAATTGAAGATAAAGAGGTAAAGCTGGAGGTAAACAACACCGTGCTTCTCATGAGTGGGAAGGAAATTCTTACAGAAGTTAAGAAGAAGGAGGATCCACAATTATTTGTGGTCAGAAAGCCGAGAATTCTTCTCACTAGCACAAGAGTGGATGATTTACCAGGAGAAGTTCAGGAACTGCTGGAAGAGTTCATTGATATAGTAGTGGAAGAATTACCTCGTTCATTGCCACCGATGAGGAGCGTGAGTCATCACATTGATCTCATACCAGGAGCTAGTTTTCCAAACAAAGCCGCGTACAGATTGACACCCCAGGAGAATGAGGAGGTCAAGAAGCAGGTCCAGGAGTTGTTGGACAAAGGTTTGGTCAGGGAAATCTTGAGTCCATGTGTTGTTCCAACAGTACTCAGTCCGAAGAAAGACGGAGGCTAGAGGATGTGCACTAATTCAAGAGCCATCAACAAGATAACTATCAGGTATAAATTCCCATTGTTGAGAATGGATGATCTAATGGATTGGTTAAGTGGGGAATTTTTTTTTTCAAAGATAGATTTGAAGAGTGGATATCATGAGATTCATATGAGAGAAGGTGACGAATGGAAAACAACATTCAAGACAAACAAAGGTTTGTATGAATGGCTTGTCATGCCATTTGGTTTGACGAATGCACCAAGTACCTTTATGAGGTTGATGAATGAAGTCCTGAAGAAGTTCATTGGGAAATTTGTCATCGTGTATCTGGATGACATATTGGTTTTTAACAAGACAAAGGATGAGCATTTGAAGCATCTGGCTATTGTGATGAGGAAGCTACAGGAGGAGAAGCTGTTGATAAACATGAAGAAGTCCTCATTCATGAAGACGGAACTCATTTATTTGAGGTTTGTTATATCTGCAAATGAATTGAGGATGGATCCAGATAAGGTGGAAGTAATCAAGAATTGGCCATCACCGAGGAACATATTTGAGGTGAGGAGTTTTCATGGTTTGGCTAGTTTCTACCGAAAATTCATTAGAAATTTCAGTGGGATTAGTGAAGCAATGATGGATACAGTGAAGAAAAGACATAAATCTTTTCACTGGACTGAAGAGGCTGAGAAGAGTTTCAATTTATTGAAACGAAATATTATGGAACAACTGATGTTGGTGTTGCCAGATTTTCAGAAAACATTTCAGGTAAAATGTGATGCAAGCGGGTTTGCCATCGAAGCGGTCTTGAGCCACGAAGATAGGCCGATTGCATATTTCAGCGAGAAGTTGAATGAGGCAAAATAAAAATATTCCACGTATGATAAGGAACTCTATACCATCATACAGGCATTGAAGAAATGGAGGCACTATTTGATTCCAAAAGAATTTGTTTTATATAGTGATAACCATGCCTTGCAATTTGTGACTCAACAGGAAAAGTTGAATCAGAGGCATGTTAAATGGGTTGAATACATGCAAAATTTCACTTTTGTGATAAAGCATATTTCCAGTACTGCTAACAAAGTTGTTGATGCTTTGAGCAGGAAATGTTTGTTGGTGCAGGAATTCCGAATCAAAACATTGGGTTTTGAAAATCTCAGGGACATGTATACAGGAGATGCAGATTTTGCAGACGCGTATGAAGCAGTTGAGAATCCAGTTCTCAAAGACAGAAGTCCTTGGATAGAGTATGTGATCCAGGACAGATTTTTGTTCAAAGGCAATCAACTGTGTATTCTGAATTGTTCCATGAGGGAGAACTTGTTGAAGGAAAAGAACAGTGGAGGATTGGCAAGACACTTTGGTCATGATAAGACATTCGCAAAGCTGAGTGAGTCATACTTTTGGCCAGGGATGTGGTCATAAGTTAAGAAGTTTGTTTACATATGTAGAATTTTCCAGCATTCAAAGGGGAGGAAGAAGAATGCAGGATTTTATCATCCATTTCCCATACCAGACAATCCGTGGGATGAAATTAGCATGGATTTTATATTGGGATTGCCGAGGACACAAAGAGGTGTTGATTCAATATTTGTGGTAGTTGATAGGTTTTCTAATATGGCACAATTTATCCCATGCTAGAAGACCAGTGATGCGACCCACATCGCAAATTTGTTTTTCAAAGAGATTGTTCGACTTCATGGATTGTCGAAAAACATAGTTTCAGACAGAGACACAAAATTCATAGGGAAATTCTGGAGAACATTATGGAGGAAGCTAGGAACTAATTTGATGTTTAGTTCTGCTTATCATCCTCAGACGGATGGACAGACAAAAGTGGTCAACAGAAGTCTGGGAGACTTGTTGAGGAGCTTGGTGACAGAGCACCATAGCAGCTGGGATAGCATATTACCGCAAGCAGAGTTCGCATACAATGATTCAGTGAACATGAGCACAGGAAAAAGTCCATTTCAGATTGCATATGGAATGTAGCCGAGAGGAGTTTATGAATTGAGGGACTTAGAATAGACTGCTACTAGCAGTGCTAGTGAAGAAGAGTTCACTAAAGCGATGAAGGAACTTCACACCAGGGTGAAGGAACGACTGTTAAAATCAATCCAGGAGTACAAGCGCAGAGCAGATCAGCATAAAAGACAACTTCAGTTTGAAGTTGGGGATCTAGTTTTGGTGCATTTGAGGAAAGAAAGGTTCCCAAGGGGAACTTATAATAAATTAAAAATGAAGAAAATTGGGCCATGCAAGGTCTTGAGGAAAATGGGACAGAATACTTATGAAATTGAGTTACCGGATGGGATCGGAATATCTCCGATATTTAATTTTTCGAATTTATATCCATATAAAGCTGATGAAGAAAGAGAATAAAGTGATGATCAACCAGAGGTCCAGTGGCAGAAGAAGATGACAGTTGCAGAGAAGCCACAAATGGAACAGATATTGAATAAACGAGTGGGTAAGAAAACCAAAAGGAAGGAATATTTTGAATATTTGGTCAAGTGGAAGGGACATCCAGTTGAAGATGCCAGCTGGGAGAATGAAGCAGAGATTCAGAAGCACGGACATACCATGCAGGAGCTCATGGATAGGAGCCCATGCAATTTTCGAGTGAGGGAGTATGATGCAAGAGCATCCCTCACGACAAGTAAAACCAACGTGGAAGCAGAAGAAAATTGGAAGACGTCCAGCGCAAGTTTTTGAATTTTTAAATTTTCCCTTGAATTTGATGCACTGAACATAAATGAGATCATTTAATTTAGGCGCCTTGATAAAAATGTAATCATACCTCGAGCCATATGCTCTCATCTGAGATAGACAGAGGCATTTATAGTAGTAGTTACAGGTAGATAGAATTGAATTCTTAGATTAGACAGTTTTAGAGCGCAGGAGGGAAAATGGATATAGACACCCTCATTTGTATCATTGTAATACGAACAAGAAGAAGGAGAATCTAGAGCATAGGAGGATAGCAGAGAGTTGTAGAAAACACCCATGTACAGATATTGAATTAATAGAAGAAGTTGATTCAGATTCATGGTTGTTGTGTTATTCTCCGTGTATGTGTGTTGAATGCTCTTCTTATGAATACTACTTCCTGTTATGCATTTGTTATTATGTTGTGTGTATGATTCCATGTGTTAAGATTGATATCTGAGAGGAAGTGGAATGAGTTTCAATTGTTTCTCTACTTGAGAAAGGATTCCTGCAAGGAGTGCAGTTGAAGTTGACCGCAAGGAGTGCGTTGACAGAAGGCTCAGAGAGTAAATTCTTTTTCTCATACCACTGGGAGTGAGATTGGGTCATACAAGCTGTGCAAGGAGTGCGCAGGCTAAGGAGAGTCTCATTCGTAACATTGAGCGAAGTATTGAAGGACTGATGTTATGGGCATACGCAGAGTCAAAGAAAGCTTGAACAGTTGAAGTGTTCACAGGTTTGCCGCAAGGAATGCGTGCAAAGAACCTCATTGAGGTTGGAGTAATTTAGCAAAGCTCAGGAAGGATAGGCCTCTGAGTCGCTGAAGATCAGCGCAGACTCAGTGTGACTTGAATTCGGGGAGAAACATCACAGGTTGGCGAAGCGGTGAAGGAATCTCGTAGAGAGACATTCTTTTCATTTCGTGGATTATACAGGTGAGAACGGACGGTTGAAATCCTCTGAGGAGATTTCGCGAAGTTCTGGGGATCATTAGATCTTGCAGAGGAGCAAGGAGGTTACGACGAAGAAGGTCCGAAGGGTTTGAAGCTCAGGAGGGACAGGGCCGTTGATTCCGAGTCATAAGAGCCATAGGATATACACGTGGTATTGTGTATCGGGGACTCACGAGCTGAAGCCCAAAAGTTATGCAGCAAGAGCAGCGATATCACGAGACACGATATCCCTACAAGATTAGAGTCATTCATTGTGGAGGACGCGTGTAAGGAGATTCTCTCATCTCGGAGACTCGGACATTGAGGACCGAAAGGGAAGTCCTTCAGTTTCATGAGTGGTGAAGTGGCGAGAAGGCTAGGAGACGTCCATCTGAAAAAGGTAGGTGGGAGAGATTGAGTGATATCGCAAACTCGGGAGTTCGCAGGTCGAGAGTCCAAACATTGGGTACTCAAATTCGCGAGAACGCGAGGCGCAAGAAGGAGGAAAACCATTGGATCTGGATCATATGAGGACCATTGGATCTGCACGTGGGATCGTGTATCGGAGCCTCGTGAGAAAAGACCCGAGGATTTGGGCACGATAGCTTGACAGTTGGAGGATAGTGTGGGCCATAGTAGAGTCGACGAGTGGAGTACAGGTGGAACGAAGACCTCAGGATCTTGCCGCGAGAAGTCCAGAATTATTTGCGTTAGGTTTCATGAGTCGCGAGGTGCTGAGGACCGAGGTTCATGTGGATGCGTGGCAGAGCATACGGCGGGACCCGTGTGGTCGATGGGTGGACACGTGCTTCCTGGAGATAGGAGTCAGCACTCCGTTGAATTCTCGCATCTTGGGGATTCGCGGAATAGGAGGGTGAAAACTTGACAGTTCAATCGGCGAGGTTGCGAGGTTGTGAGGTTGCAAGTAGAGAAATCCGTCAAGGGAGGAGTCAACCTAGCATTGACCTATCGCGTCTCGGAGGATTGCAACGGGAGGCATAAGAGTTCGCCTCACAAACTCACGAAGGAAAGAGTTGCGAGAGGTGCTAACATTTAAGCCTAGCCCACGGTCCTTTGTGGCGAGGGCACTAACAAAACAAGGAGCTATACCCGTATCGTTAGTTCAGGTGTTGCAAGATTGGGAAGGAAGAGTTGGAGGCTTTGAGTCATGAACTCGCGAGATAGCGAGATTTAGTTGATCTCCCGGTAGTAAAAGGGGAGACCTCGGGGAAAGATTGTTGTGGGTGCAGATTTCCTGATAGGGAAATAGAAGGACCTTGGAGTTCTTCGGGCGAAAAGGAAGAAGATCCTGTGAGAGAAGATGTGCCTGGGTGGCGCACCCTGTGTCAGTCAGTCATGTGTATGTGGGATGAGGGTGAACCGAGTTGTAGGGAACTCGATCATCCGTTGGAGCAACAAACATTTCAAGGGAAGAGCAGCAGAGCTGCTTAACGGTCATTACTCTGTCCACGGTACATTTTATTATTATTATTTCCTCTACCTTCTTAGAATCACTAGATTGTTCTGTAAATTTATTATTATTATTTCCTTTACTTCCTTGTCTTCTCAGAAGCCCTTGATTGTTTTGTATACAATTCTTGCTTATCTCAAATCTCATGTATAGCCTTCCCTTTATTTTGTCAATATGATTGCAAATATTTTGGTTCTACTTAATCTAGATCTGGTTAATCTTGATGCCATGGCTCCACATATCGACCATGTTGAATAAATTTATATTTAGTTAAAAAGAGGTTTAAAAATTACTAACCTGGCCTGTTAGTAATTTTTAATTTCTTGTATAATCTTTGTCCCACATGACATTTACTTAATCCATGGTTAGCCTACCTATATTATTTCTCTTTGTTTAAGTAATTTTTCATTGGATTTTCAGCGATTTAATCTGCTTCTTGAGCAGTTTAATTGGGCCATCTTTGATTATGGAATTTAATATTTTTTTATTAATCTAACCCCACTTGTATTCTCTAATAAGTTAACTCTCCCGCCCAATTATTTCATTCCTCTTTTATATTGGTTTAGCTCGCTGCGTTATAAATTTATATTTGTATTTTTTAAATCAAATATCAAGAAGGAATCATGGTATATGATTAATTTTTGCTTTATTTTTAATTTAACCCACCTTCGGTCTATTAGATTCTTAGGTTTAGTAGCCTCTGAAATTCCAATAATTAAGCAAAACATGGCCGGGGATATGAAGACTCCATTGCGATGTCTGAGTAGTTTAGGTCGAGTTTGCGTCAGTCATGTCTATGTGTGATAGAGGACGAGGTTGGACCGAATTGTAAGCAACTGGATCATCCGTTGGAGCAACCAACGTTTCAATGGAAGAGCAGCAGAGCTACTTAACGATGAATACTCTGTCCACGGTACATTTTATTATTATTATTTCCTCTACCTTTTTATCTTATTAGAATAACTATATTGTTTTGTAAATTTATTATTATTATTTCCATTACCTCCTTATCTTCTCAGAAACCCTAGATTGTTTTGTATATACTTCCTGTTTATCTCAAATTCATGTATAGCCTTCCCTCTATTTTGTCAATATGCAGATATTTCAGATGGGTTTTATTTATATGTGAATCGTAATTGGTTGGAAGAACTCAATGGCCAAAGGAAGGAAGACGCGTCTTCGAGAGGATTCAAGTCCTTTGAAACCCTTTCACATAAGAAATTCGACCTACGGGCATGTATGGATCTGGTTTCTCTTTTCTACTCTCTCGATACGTTAATCTTGATGACATTTCTCTGGCCATGGCTCTATAGGTTAATCTTGTTTCCATTGCTCTAGCCATGGCTCTAGGTATCCGCCATGTTGAATAAATTTATATTTAGTTAAAAAAAGGTTTAACCTCCCTTGTTAGTATTTTAACCAGTCTGTTTAGTCGTTTAATTTATTGTATTATATTTCTCGTTTAACACCACTGGCCTTTACTTAATCCCTCTTTTAAGTGGTTAACCTACCCATATTATCTCTCTTTATTTAAGTAATTTTTCATTGGATTTTCAGCAGTTTAATCTACTTCTTGAGCAGTTTAACTGGCGCATCTTTTATTATGGAATTTAATATGTTTTTTATTAGTCTAATCCTACTCGTATCTCTCTCGCCCAGTTATTTCATGAATGGCCCATTTTTTTATTCTTCTAACCCCAGTTGTATTCTCTTATTAGTTAACTCTCTCGCCCAATTATTTCATTCCTAGTTAGTTTAGCTTGGCTTCTTATCTTTCATTAGCTTGACCACAATCATAATTTAACTAGCCGTCACCATGCAATTCAGGTTCAACTTAATTTAGCTCGCTACCTTTTAAATTTAGATTTGGATTTGGTATATAATTATTTTTTGCTTTATTTTCAATTTAACCCACCTCTTTTCTAATAGACTCTTAGGATTAGTAGCCTCTGAAATTGAAATGATATCAGGGCTCCACCCACTACAGATCAAGCAAAACGGATATGGAGACTCCGCTGTGATTCACAATCCTAATCTGTGATCATTAAATTATTTAAATCCGCATGTTGTGCATTTCTGTGTTATGCTTAACGACTGAGAGTCTTTATTTTATATATATTAGTTAGGGCATTTTTAAGCTCGTGTTTTGTGATTATGTAAATAAATTCAATTTTCTAAAAATCTTAGAAAATTAAATTACATGAGGTTAACAGACATTAGATGTGTCCTTGTACGGTGTACTTTTTATAATATTTATTATTTATTTTTTCCTTTGATCAATTACAAATATCATAATCTAATAATTATAATTATTAGATTATAATATCAGAATTGAGTTTAACAAAAATAGTAATATGATACCTCTTCATATTTATCCCCTGACACGTTGGCGGGCTTCTGAAAAGAAAAAATATCGGAATCAAATATTGTCATAAAAAAGATATTTTCCTTTCTTCGGACCCAATATTCTTTGAACTATACTAGTAAAATTCTTAAATACGGGGTTCTAACAATAATGAGAAAATAGAAAATGTGTAATTAAATAATTAAATACGGAGTTCTAATTAATTAAATAAATAGAAAATGTGTATAATTATTTTACATTGAAAATTTATTTTAATATGTAATATATGTTTTAATTTAAATATTTATTAATAAAATATATTTTCAATATGCATAAAAATATGTTTTCTAAATTTCTTCATAAATTAATAATTCATGTTAATTAATTTCTATGTGGATTTTTCTTTTTCTTGGTGGGATGTACATTTATAATATATATTTCTTATATTTTTGTTTACATATTGTGAGTTGTATTGTTTTATATTTTCATATTTTTTATTAGAATCTCTTTACTTTAAATAACATAATGGAAGTGTTATTTTTTAATCTTTATTAAAAATGGATTTGAGTAAAGCTACATATTCTTAGATTATAAATTTTCTCAAATAATTATTGGCAACGGATTTGAATAAAGCTATATATTCTTAGATTATAAAATTGCTTAAATAATTATTCTCATTTTATGAAAGTAGCATGTGAGGATTGAGAATAGGATTTAGGATTTGTTATTGCATTAAAATATTTTGGGTCTTAGGCTTAGGATAATGAATTGAGTTTAGGTTTAGTCTTAGGGATTTAGATAGAGCATTGAGGCTTGGGGGTTGAGAATTGAGGTTAGGATAGGGTAAGCTAGTTTATGTGACATCTACATAGGTTAGGTTAGATTATTCTATGTAGTTTAGGGAAGAGTAGGCTAGGCTAGGATAGGTTAAAGTAGGATAGGATAGGATAGGTTAATTTAGGATATGATAGCTTAGAATAGGTTACGATAGGATAGGATAGGGTAGGTTATAGGAGAGGATGGGAAGCTAGGGTAGGATAAGTTAGGGTAGACTAGGTTAGAGTAAGGTCACTGTAGGATAGGTTGAAGTGGGGATAGGGTAGGATAGGTTAGAGTAAGGATAGGATAAGAAAAGGTAGGTTATTCTAGGCTAGGCAAGGTTAGGTTATGACTAGGATAGGAAAGGGTAGACTAGGATAGTTTAGGATAAGTAAGGCTACATTAGGGTAGGTTAGGTTATGGTAGGTTAAGGTAGGACAGGGCTCGATTAGGGTAGGATATGTAAGGGTAGGTTAGATAAGGGTAGGATAGGTTAGGGTAGACTAGGTTAGGGTGCATAGGATTAGGATACATTATGATAGGCTAAGTTAAGCAAGAATATGCTAGGGCTATATTGTGTTGGGATAGGGTAGGGTAGGATAAGTTAAGGTAGGTTAATATAATCTAGGCTAGATTGGTTTAGGGTAGAGTTAAGTTAGGATATGCTAGGCTTGTATAAGCTTTTCTAGGGTAGCTTAGACTAGCATCACATTCATCTAGGCTAAGTTAAGATAAGATAGGCTAGGCCAAGCTAGGTTAGGCCAAGTATAGGATATGATAGGGTATTGTAGGGTAGTTTATGCTAGTATAGAGTAAATTAGGGCTTTGTAGGCTATGGTAAACTAGGTTAAGCTAAGATAGGTTGGACAGGTTATGCGAGTTTAAGCTAGGTTAGGTTAGTTAGGTTAGGATAGGTTTGGTTAGTGAGGTTAGGCTAGGTTAGGTTAAGCTAGATTAGGTAAGGCTAGGCCAAGATAGGATATATTAGGTTAGGATAACATAGGGTGGGTTAGTATAGGGTAGGGTAGGATAGGTTAAGATAGGTTAGAACAATCCTATCTTGAATTCCACTAATAATACATAACCACATTCCCATTGGGTACCTCCCTAGGAACTACAGATTACCTCCCTAGGTATACTACATTGCATCCCCCTTCACATGTTTAGTCCTCAAAACATGGGAAGAAAGCATACAATATGATCGATTAATCAATGTATCCAACTAGTACCAAGTAATACCATCTATCCATCGTAATGGAAGTTCAATATGATGTCCATCTTTTGTGTTTCAACCCTGATCTTACTCTGCATCATATCAGGGTTGCCATGGGATTGTTTCACCAGCCAACTGTCTTCCTACAGTGTCGATAGTCCTCCATGCACCTCTTGCTCAGTTTCCTTTCTCATGCCCTGTTGGTACATAAATGTGTTGAAGGTCACGCCCTTTCCTTGATGACCATTTTTTCTATATATGATGTGTATGGAAATATACAAAAACTATAGGATTATGTTCTTTTTTCTTCAAATATGTAACACATTGTGCCTCCTTGACTTCATTATTGTGTTCTTCCTTGTGGCTTTGTTTCATCTCCTTTAGTAGAATCTACCTCTGATTCTACTTTAGAATCTACAATAACTTGTTTGTTGGCCACCATGGACCCATATTTATTACTAAGAGACACATCCTGCATTGTAATTTTATTTTTCTTGTACCAAATCTTGATAAATTTCTTTTGCACATTAATATTAATTGTACCAACTAATTCCATCCMAGGATATCCCAAAACAATATCCACTTCATCCATATCCATAGCTTACAAATTTGAATGCAACACATATTTGTCCATGGTGATATTCAAATATTTAAAAATTTGAACATTTTCACCCTCAACCTGTGTGCTTTGAGCACTCATTGCAGGAACCTGCAATCTATTGACCAAATGAACATTGATAAAATTATGCAGGAAACTAGGGTTAGTATAAAAAATGATATTTTCTTTATGAATACAACCATGCACCTATAAAATAGAATTTCCGCATGAAAATAAACCCTTGTGTCTTTATTTACATTTTGCATGAGACCATTTTTCTAAAAGGACTTTTTCAAATTCTTCATCGGAGAGTGCCATTATTTTTCTATTGTTAAGCGAATTCCACCAAATGGCAACATCACCTTGTAAACTCAAATTTATCATCACTTTCCAATGCTCTTTATTACATGAATTTCTATGTTTTATGACTTCGTCAATATTAGGGCCATCAAAATTTCATGTAAAATACATCTTTCTATGAAAAACCCAAAAATAGAACTATAACTTACTCTCTAAATCGCATGGCTTTTTTCGTAAAAACCCTGCAAAATTGTCGAATTTAAAATCTTGATAACTTCACTTCCCAGACTCCATTTCTGCTGATTTGTTTTTTGAAATTGGGTATTGTTTCAAGAGGAATTCAAATATAAATTTATTTTTTCAAATTCAACTCATAAATCTTCATATCTAAACCTAAAGTGTGCCACCCTCTTTTTTCCCTAGAAATTGTTTTTTACAAAAAGAGCCAAAAATTATTGCCTTCTTTGTCCAAGGAAAGTTCTCTCATACCAATTATTAAGTAGTTGAATAGATATGAAGATAAATCTCAAAATAAACACACAATATAAACTAGAATAATCCAAACCATTCACCAAATACTTAACACAAGAAATAGAGAAAACCCTTGAGTAACACCATATATTATTCCTTATGGAAGGAATGAGCTCCTCAAGCAATAGTTGCTTTTTAGAATGAGAATATTTTTCACAATGCTCCATTACATTGCTTGAACTTATTTATATAGCTATATTGATATCATAGGGACCTTCTAGAGAGTCTTATCACATTTAATATATCCAACTACCATAGTGGGACTTATTTAATATAGTGTACCTTGTCCACCTTACATTGAATGACTTCTACTAATAATACATAACCACATTCTCATGTATTGAATGAATTCCACAAATAATACATAACTACATTCCCATTGGGTACCTCCCTAGGTACCCCATATTACCTCCCTAGGTACAAGAGGTAATATGGGGTACCTAGGTATACTACATGGTTAGGCTATGTTAGGTTAGTCTTAGGAAAGGTAGGAAAATTTATGATAAGGTAGGGTAGGGTTAAGTTAATTTAGGATAAGATAATCTTGAGTAGCTTAATAAAATCTAGTGTAGGCTAAGTTGAAGTAGTTTAGGGTAGGGTATGATTAGGTTGGGTTAGGATGGGCTAGGTTAGTCCTAAGTAAGGTTGCATAGGTTTTGTTAGGCTCGGACTAGTAGGGCAGTCTAGGCTATGCCAGCCTAACCTAGTGTAGGGTAGGGTGTGGTTGGGTAGTTTAGTCTAATTTATCATAGTTTAAGATAATGCATGCTAGAATAAACTAGGTTAAGTTAGGGTAGGTTATAGTCTATGGAAGTTTAGAGTAGGATAAATAAGCTAGATAGGTTATGCTATCTTAGCTTAGGATAAACTAGAATAGGCGAGGCTAACCTAGGGTAGTGTGCATTATGTTAATTTATGGTAGGTTAGGTTAAGCTAAGCTATCTATGTTAGGTTAGAGTATGTTATGCTAATTTAAGGGTAGTTTAGGATAATTTAAGGTGGGCTAGGTTAGGAGAAGTTAAGGTGGGATAGGTTAGGAGAAGTTAAGGTGTTCTAGGTAAGGATAGGTTAGGATAATTTGGAGTAGGTTAGGTTAAGCTATGTTAGATCTACCTAGATTAAGATAAACAAGCTTAGGGGGTGGTAGGATAGATTAGAGTAAGTCAATATAGGATATAATCGTCTTAACCTTGCTTGTATGGGCTAGGTTAAGCCAGGTTGGGTTGGGATATGCTCGTTTAGAGTGGATTGTGTAGGACTAGGATAAGTTCGGCTAATCTATGGTAGGTTAAGGTAGATCAATCTCATGTAGGCTGGGATTAGCCAACTAAAGCTTATGTTAGGCTTGGATAGTGTAGGTTTAGGTTAGGGTAGGATAGATTAGGATTAGGTGTCATGGGATAACTTAGAGTAGGATAGGTTAAGCTATGGTACATCAAGATATATTAGGAAAAACAAACCTAGGGTGAAGTAGGATAGATTAGAGTAAGTCAATCTAAGATAGAATCATGTTGACATAGATCGGTTGGGCTAGGTTAGGATAGGTTAGGGTAGGTTATGATAGCTTTGTTTAGGCCAAGCTAGGTTACATTGGGCTCAACTAAGCTAGTTTAGGGTTTATTTGATAGGAATAGCCTATGTTAGGATAATCTATAGTATAAGGTAGGTTAATATCAAGTAGGGTGGGATTAACCAACTTGCGCTTATTCTAGGCTTGGCTATGGTAAGTTTAGGTTAGGGTAGGATATATTAGGATCATGTTTCATAGGATAAATTACACTAGGCATGACTAAGCCAAGATAAATTAGGTCACGTTAGGCTAGATCATGTGAGGCTATGCTAGGTTAGGCTAGGTTAGGTTAGCTTAGAGTAGGATAGGATAATATAGGGTAGGATATTTATGTTAGGATATGTTAGTTTATACTCTATTAGGAAAGGGTAGGTGAGGTTATGTTATGTTATGTTTGACTAGTCTTGGTTAGGTAAGGTTAATCTAGATTAGGTTAAGTTAGGATAGGTTATCTCAAGCTGAACTAGGTTAGTATAGGTTGGGATAGGGTATGTTTGGCTATGATATGTTATGGTTGAATAGGTTAGACTAGGATATGATGGGCTAGGATAGACTTGTTTAGGGTAGGGTAGAATAGGCTTAGGAAGGTAGGATAATATAAGGAAAGTTGGGATAAGCTAGTTTATCTTAGGTGATGCTAAGTTAGGTTAGGCTAAGTTAGGCTAGGTTAGGCTAGAGTAAACCAAGTTAGGGTAGGCTAGGGTAGCTTATGATTAAGAATAGATAAGGTTACAATAGGCTAGGTGAGGGTCAATTAGGCTAGTCAAGGATAAGGTTAGGCTAATATAGGACAAACTAATCTAAGCTAGGTTAAATTCGCCGAGGTTAGGCTAGGCTAGAGTAATATGAGATATACAAGGTTATACTAGGTCGTGTTAGTTTAGGCTAAGGTAAGTTAGTTTGGAATAATTCAAGGTTAATTAGGCTAGGATAAGCTATGTTAGTATGGTTTAAGATAAGTTTAAGCATCCAGGATAGGATAGGTTAGGTTTGCTTAGGTTAGGCTATGCCAGGCTAGGGTAGATTATGGTAGGTTAGGCTAGGGTATGATATGGTGGGATAAGTTAGGCTATTTAGGTCAATTTAATTAATTGTGGGATTAAGGTAGCTTAGGTTATATTAGTTTAGTATAATTTAGTTTAGTTTAGGTGATGGTATTCTAAAATAGGCTTAGATGGGTAAAGGAATGGTTAAGATAGAGTTGGATAGGTCAAGGTTGGTTTCCTTGGCTACTCTAGGAAAGTATAGGCTAGGGTAGGTTCATTTTGGTTAGTTTTGGATAGATTTGGTTTAGGTAGCTAGGTTGGGATATGTTAGGGCATGACAAGTTAGGTTAGGTTAAGGTATACTAGTGTAGGGTATTCTAGGGTAAGGTAGGGTAAGTTAATTTAAGTAGGTTCAACGTAGTTTAAGGTAGATTAGTCTAGGATAGGTAGGTGAGGATACACCACACTAGGATTGGACTAGGCTAGGATAGGTAATACTAGGTTAGGTTAGGTGAAACTAGGATAGGCGAGGCTATGTTAGACTAGGGTAGGTGAGGGTAGGGTAGGGTAGCATACATTAGGATATGCTAGGATTAGGTAGAGTAGTGTAACACTAGGCTAGTATTGGGTGGGAAAGGGTATGCTATGATAGATTATGTTAGACATAAAATAGCTTAGTGTAGTGTAGGAAAGGGTAGATTAGGGTAAGATAAGGAAAGGAAAGTTAAGTTAGGTGAGGGTAGGATAGGCTTGACTAGGATAGGTTAGGGTATACTATGTTGGGATATGTCAGGTTAGGTAACATTGGGAAATTTTATGTTAGGATAATATTAGTTAGATAGACTACGATATCTTAGGAAAGTTAGGCTAGTTGTTAGGGACATAACCTCCCTAACCCCTCATGTAGGTAGAATAATATATATTCCATGTAATAAAGGATGACATTAGTTAATAATACCTATTTAATAATGTGAACAATTCTAATGTATTCATACTTAATAGAAGATTTCACTTCTAGAAATATCTTCCTCTAAAATGTTCTTTAGAAGATAGAATTAGTAGAAATAAAAGTAGAAGGAATGAGAAAGTATTGTCTCCAGAATTATTGTAATAGATATTTGTTCTGGTATAGGTTTCTCCCTCAAAGAGACAATCGAACTTGGCTTTCTATTAATAAATGTATCATTGTTTATGTTGTTATTCTTTATATTTTTTGTTTCTCTAGTATTTATTGTAATATTTATGTTTCTGCTTATTACAATACATCTAGTACCTCACAAGTGCTATCAAAACACTTTCCTCTATAGAAATTATGTGAATTTTTTTTCAGGGTAGAGACATGTACTGCGAGTGTCTTCAAAGCATAGAGATTTGTCATTTAGTGGGTAAAACACCATATGGGGAAGACTACATGAAGGAAATACATGTGGTTTCATTAGGTTACTCAAAACAATTGTTTCACCTTGTTGGAAACCTTTGTAACCCATGTTGGTACCCCTTAGAGTAGTACCACATTAGATAGAATTTGTATATGGACATCACTCCCACATACTGTTAGGTATATCAAGAGTTCCCTAGGCCTCCTAAATCCATATATATATTAACTAATCTACCACCTGACTATTATATTGATACCGAGAACAATACTCTGAAATATACTCTCTAGTACCTCGATAATCGGGTAATATGACTAAAGGTATGGTCAATACACCTTAGATCCATTTTCATGTTAGCCATCAACCATTAAAGGTGAATTGCACTTAGCCTTACACAAACTCAATGGCTCAACCCTCCTCCATCCTTACAACATTTATTACATTAAATTCTAAATTTAAAAAAAAAAAAAGAGAAGGTTGGAATGTATCTTTCCTTGGGACCTACTCCCTCCTAGTTCATTGCGGTGTTGATGATGATCCTACATAAAAAAGCATGATAATATCTAACATAAGGTGCTTAGAATGCATGAAAAAGTTAATCTTTGTATATGTGTTTCATATGTTAAGGGTCGGTTGAAGAGAATCTCATCTCTTGTTCCAAAGAGACACAGAGTGAAAAGAGACAAATTATCTCTCAATTAATTCGAAATAAAAAATGGAAAAGCATGATAACATTCAATGTCAAATTCGAAATCAAACCTAAAAAATCATGATAACCTCTAACTGACATTGCTTCAACTTTGGAAATTTGTTTCTCATGTTAACATGGGGAGGAATTTTCTCTCAGCAAAATATGAAGGAAAAATTATATATCCATTGAAGGGAAGTTGGAGAAGTGATATATACTCAAACCTTACCACATTTCAACTTCCTCCTTCTCCTCTATGATTTGTCTGGTATGCCTGTGTGGTTGATTGTCTAAGACTATTTGTGGTCCAAGTGTAGATCAAATTTGATTTTGGATGTTTGATTTTAGATCGAGTTTGAGTCTGAGATTGTTTGTAGATTGAGGATGTCTAAGTAGTTTGGGTCGAGTCAGTGTCAGTCATGTGTATGTGTGATAGAGGAGGTTGGAATCAAATTTAGGCAACTGGATTATCCGTTGGAGAAACCAACATTTGAAGGGAAGAGCAACAGATATACATAACAATCGCTACTATGTCCAAGGTACATTTTATTATTATTATTTCCGCTACCTTTTTGTTTTTGTAAATTTATTACTATTATTTCCGCTACCTTTTTGTTTTTGTAAATTTATTATTATTATTTCCTTTACCTCCTTCCCTTCTCAAAATCCCTAGATTGTTTTTTAAAGACTTCTTGCATATTTCCATAGATTGTTTTGTACATACTTCTTGATTATCTCAAATCGCATGTATATCCCCTTCCCTTTATTTTATTTTGTGAATATGATAGAAAATATTTCCATTCTATTTTATTCATATGTCAATCTTCATTGGTGGGAAGAGCTCAATGTCCAAAGGAATGAATACATGACTTAGATAGGGTTAAATCCCCTCAAAACCCTTTCACAAAATAAATTTGACCTACTGGGTAGTTTAATATACTTATGCTTCCTCAGTAGTTTATTCATTACATTTTCAATAGTTTAGTGTGCTTTCTTCTAAGTTTAACTTGACCATTTTTTATTATGGAATATAATATTCTTTATTAGTCTAACCCCACTTGTATTCTCTAATTAGTTAAATCTCCCTCCTAGTTATTTCATTACTTTTTTAAATTAGTTTAGCTCGCCACTTTTTAAATTTAGATTTGGATTTTTAAAATCAAATATCAAGAACAACTCATGTCATATAATTAATTTTTTCTTTATTTTCAATTTAACCCATCTCTGGTCTATTAGTCTCTTATTAATAGTAGCCTCTATAATTTCAATTATATCAGGGATCCACCCACTATAGGTCAAGCAAAATGTGGCTATGATTCACAATCCTAATCTATGATCATTAAATTATTTAAAAAATGATTGCAAGGAAAGGCTTGGAGGGGTACTTGGACAAAATGGGCATGTGATATGCTATGAGTCAAGGAAGTTGAAAGAGAATGAGAGACATTATGCCACTCATGATTTAGAATTGGCATTCATAGTGCATGTCTTAAAAATTTGGAGGCACGATCTCATAGGAATAAGATTTGAGTTGAGAACGGACCATAGTGGTCTGAAGTATCTTTTTGGACAACCAACTTTGAATGATAGACAAACTAGATGGTCGAAATTCCTCATTGAATATGACTTTGATGTAAAACATATCAAAGGAAAGGATGAAAAGGAAGTTGATGCAATCAGTAGGAGAGTGCATGTGATGCATGCTACAACCATTAGCATGTACAAATATTATTCGAAATATATAATTTTGGAAGCTACAAAATCAGATTGACATTATATGGATACAAAGGAAACACTACAGTAAGGTAATTTTCAGCATAAAAATAATTCTTTTGAGCTAAGAGAAGATGCATTAACTTACCATATCCTACCCTACCATACCCTATCTTAATCTATCTTATATTAACCTAGTATAACCTTATTTAATTATATCCTAGCCTAATGTAACCCACCCTACCCTAACCTAGAATATCCTAACTTAACCTTTCATAACTCATCCTACCCTATACCAACTTAGCCTTGGTTAACCCCTAGACGAACCTAACATACCCTACCCTAGCATAGCTTAACCTAGCCTAGCCTAGCTTAACCTAACCTACCTAGCCTAGCCTTCCCGACCTATCCTAACTTATCCTACATATCCTACCTTACCTAACCTATCCTACCTTAAACTATCCAAACCTATCCTCGCCAGGATGACCTATCGTAGGCTTATCTAACTTAGCGTACGTTACCATAACCTAACATAATATAGCCTAACCTATCTAGCCTATTCTAACATAGCCTATCCTACCCTACCCTAAACTCGCCTAAACTAATCTAACATAACCTAACCTAACTTGGACTAACACAACTTAGCCTATACTAACATCAAACTAACCAACCCTACCTTAGGCTAAGCTAGGATAATTTAGTCTAGATATCCTACCCTACCCTTGCATAGCTTTTCCAATCCCATGCCACCATACCTTTCCCACACATAACCTAGCATGGCCTAGCCTATATTAACTTATCCTAGCTTATCCTCATCCATTGTTGTCTACCTTAAGTGTACCCTTTCCTTACCTAACCTACATTAGGCTAGCCTAGTCTAACTTAGGATAATGTAACACAACTTAGCCTACCCTAAAATTACATAACGTAGCCTAACATAGATGAATAACCTACCCTAACCTACACTAGCCTAACCTACCCTAGCCTATGATAGCCTAACCTACCCTATCCCACCCTAGTCTACACTAGTCTAACATATCCTACCTTATCTTACCATAACCTACCGAAACTTACCCTAGCTTATCCTACACTACACAAGTCCAAGCCTAGCATAATCTTGTCTAGGTTACCCTACCTAATATTAGCTTATACTGACCTATCTAACCTTCTCTATCTATGGTTATCCTAGCTTAGCTTGTCCTAACCCAACCCTATCCTAAATTATCATAACCTACACTATTCTAGCATATTATAACTTAGCCTATCTTAGCGTATCCTAGCCTAACCCAATCCTATCGTACCCTAAACCATCCTAGCCTAGACTAGCCTCACCTAACCCTATCCTACCCTAAACTATCCTCGTTTATCCAACCCTAACTTGACTCAACCTAACATAGCCTAACCTAGCCCAACATAACTTGGTGTAGCTTGCCTAGCTTATCCTACACTACTTTAACATAACCTACCCTAATCTAGTCATTTGTAACATATTGTAACCTATCCTATCCTATCCTAAACCTACACTACCCAAACTTTACCCTACCTAGCCTAACCTACCCTAACCTAGCCTACTCTAACTAAAATATCATAGCCTAACCTAGCTTAACCTGGCCTACCCTAGCCTAGCCTAACCTAGCCTACCCTTTCCTATCCTAGCCTAACCTTCAACTTCAATCTATGTCTAAATCCCTAAGCCTAAAGATAATTCTACCTAATCCTACACCTTTAATAGTATACTCCAAGCCCTAAGCTTAAAGCCTACACCGAAGCCTAAATCATATTCCCAATCCTCACATAATACTTCAAAATAAGAATAATTCTTTAAAAACATTCATAATCTAATTACTCAAATCCATCTTTTAATATGGAATACAATATCAAACCTCTATTATGTTATTTGAAGTAAAAATTACATATTTCTAATATAAAATACACTAAAATACAAGTAACATGATAAAGTGACAACATGGATATAATAAATAGATATTATAAATGTACTCCCTACACTCAATAAGAAGAGAGTCCACATAGAAAATAATTAACCATATAAACAAAACCATATATAATATAATTAGATTAAAACGTATTATAAATCACATAATAAAATAATTCACAATATACACAAAGGATGGATATACAAATTTTCATTTCATTTAATTAATTAAATAAAAGCTATCTACACACAAATAAATACCAAAAAAAACTATAAAATATAAAACATACTTTTCATTATCATAACAACTGAATGCATTTAAATAAAAATAAAAATATAATAAACAAACTTTACAAATGCTAAACAGACATACCTAAGGTTATCACCAAAAGCACCATAACACCTAAATGCATTTAAATAAAAATATAATAAACAACCTTTACAAACGCTAAACATATATGCCTAAGGTTATAACCAAAAGCATTGTAAATACAACCCTATAAAACAAATTAAATATCGCATAAAGAAAATTAAAAAGAAAAAAACTATCAAACAAAAAACATACATTTCATGATCATCACAACTAAAAACATTTAAAAAAAATTAAAAGTATAACAAATAAATGTTATAAATGCTAGCGAGGTACACAAAGATATAACCAAAAACACAGTAAATACACTCTTAAACAATAAATTAAATACTGCAAAAAGAAAATTTTGTACGCACACAAAAGCCCGAGGTTTCACCCTTAAAGTGTTGGGGACTTTATTATGGTTCAAAGTTTTGGGGACTTTTATTATAGTTCGACGCCCGTATTTAAGAGTATTATAGTTCGACGCCCGTATGGTTCAATGTTTTGGGGACTTTTATTATAGTTCGACGCACATATCTTTTCTATTTTCTTTTCAGGCGCCTGCCGACATGGATCAACTCAATGACGTTAAATATGAAGTGATGAGCACTACCAGAATAATAAATTCGTTTCTACCCTAATGTTCCTTACACTCGTAAAAGAGTTCATTCAAAGTTCAAAGTTCGTGAGTGAACTATGAAGCTATTATCAAATTATAATATTCGTAAAAATGGTTAAAGTTTATAATTTGTAATCTAGTGAACGAAATGAAGTTTATATATATTGGAAAAAGTACACCTTAAGAGTATACATTTTATGACTTTTAATCTAGATGGTGTTTTACAAAATTATTTTTCGGTTTGAAATTGATTGAATTTATTTACAGAATTACATAATATAAGTTGATGTCTAAAGAATATTACAGAATAACATAAATTGTTAACGTAAAAGTTCGATTATAAAACAATGTTGTGTAGTAGTTGAGTCTGTGCCAAGGAGGTTAGAAAGCATTTTTCTTTTAAAAGGAGTCGAAGTGTAAATAAAACGAAGTGTTTGGTGCAAAATGTATATGAGGGAAATGTTGTGTGCAAGGTGCATATTTTGGAAGATCGGGCAAAAGTAAATGACGGTTGGCAGGCCGAGCACCATCTAATTTTGGAAAGTATATAGAATTTTTTTTTTTTTTGAAAGTATATAAGAAAGTAATAAATTTGTTGATAGTGCAAGATTATATTTGGAAATTTAAATGTGTTTTCAATGTGGACCACTGAAAGATAAAAATATATGATGACATTAAAAATATATGATGACATAAAATTAATAGGAGATAGGAAATATAAAAAATTTAATGTATTTGTGAACATTTGCCATACAAACTGCTCAAGGATAAGAATAAAAGTCTAACATATTAAAAAATAAATGCATTTGTTATACAGAGTGTTGAAAGATAAGATTAGAGTCTTTAGGATATAAAAATTTAGATGCATTTTTATTTGAAATCTGTCAGAAAATAGAAGTTTGTTACATACCACTGCAAATTTTGAAATATACAAAAAAAACAAAGTGTGTTACATATAAACCATAATTTCAATGTGTTTGTCATGTAGACTGGGATTGGGGCTCCCACAAACAATTAGACAAATATTTACAAGAAACAGGATTGTGGAAAGAAGATAGAGTGCAAGAGCTGCAAAATAAAATAAATGGAAAGGTATAAGTGTTTCCCTATACATGTTTCTTTAAGAAAGCAGAATAATTGGGTTGAGAAACAAAGAAAGATGGGATGAGTAAACTTATAGTGAGGGTACATATGAGTTCTTTGGCTATTTTCTTGCGGTCTCCGTTTCATTGATGTCGGGGACGACTACGGTTTCAAGGATGTTCTCCACGACTGCTGGAATGTTGGAAACTTCCTGTTGTCTTTCGTTGGTGGCCTATTTCAATTGCATTTCAACCCATTCTTCAATGTACACTCTCATTGGGGCCACGTTGATCTCGTTCCAGATCTGGATGTTGAAAAGATCATTTTCTAATTCCTGGAAGTCGATAGAAAGATAAGAGAGAGCCTGATGAATTTCCTCATTTTGTACTGCATATTTGACTAGCTAGTCATGGACGTGAGATTGATCAAATTGAAGAATGTTGTAAAAATTTTCCAGAGAGAAGGTCTTGAACATAACAACATGTTTATCAAACTCTTCTTTGGTTAAGGGCAAGGAGTTTGCGATTAAGAGGGGGTCTTGGAAGTCGTTTGTTTTCTCGGCTAAGTCTATATTTGTCAGCTTTGTGAATAATTTATCTTTTTTCGATATGAATTGTTCACATGAATGAACAATGACACGCAGGTTGTTTACTTTTTCTTTCCAACAGGCATTCAATTGGCCGATCCAGTTTTTGGATGGAAGATCTTCTTCTCTTCTTTTTGTTTATGTCATATTGTTGACAATCTTGCCAAAAGGAATGATTGTTTTTTAGAAGAAATTTTCTTCATCTTTTAATTCGGCTTGCGAAAGATTGAGAAAGATATGTGCCCTGGTACCAAGGGAAGCGATGGTTTGTGATCTTTTCTAGGCATCAGTAACTAGTTCCATTCTTTTTGTGATATTATTTTCCACATATTCTTTACAGGATACGAGCAGGGTGGAGGGTTCTTTTACATTGGCTGCAGGGGTGCCAGGCATGGTTATTGCCAAAGGATCGACAAGAAATGGCATAGGAAAGAAAGTGTCTTCCAATTCCTTGACTCGGTCCATCAGTTTGGCATTTTGGGTGTCCATGCATTCCATGGAGTCATGAAGTGCTTCTCCGATCACGATGTGAAGTTGACAGATTTGGGACGGCTGCATGTTGGCAACGTCAACCTCTAAATAAGATTTGCCTTTGATATTTTGAACAATTTTTTCTGAAATATCAATTTTTTGTTCTGGCTATTAAAAACAATGCTCTAGAACAAGAAGGATTCATCTTCATCAAAATTTTGGGCAACGGATATGTCCATTGGATGGCTATGGTGGATGGCGTCCTTGGGATGATTAAAGAAGGGGAACATGGCATCCAGATCAATGTCAATTTCCATGTTGTCACTCTGAATTTCCAGGTCTTTTGCCTGCCCCGCATTTTTTTTCTATTCTTCTCCACTGGAAGCTTGTGAAAGCTATCAATTTTAGAGTGAGGAGGGTCATTATCTCCTCCTTCGTTTGAAGAATTCTGAGTTTCTTTGTTGTTGTGATGGGCCATTCGAGTGATGCTCTGAGATGTCATACTTTTTGGAGTCGTATTTGCGGATTGAACACTCTTGTCACTCAGGTCTTTCCCCTGTTGCATGTATAATTTGGTGCATCTTTTCACTATCTCTATGTCGCCGACATCAGAGGCAGGCCTGTGACTGTCTTTGTTTTTGGGCAGGTGTTTATTTACAAAACAATTTTCGAGGCCAAGTGAATGTAAATTTTCTCTAAAAATATCATAGGGGTCGAATCCTTTTATGTGTTTAGCATATCTGAGGTTGGAGATACTAAAATGTGTTGCGAAATCGTCAAATTTGTTGATGTTTTTCAACACAAACTCCCCTATTTTCCAAGGCATAAGAATGAACTGTTTTTTTTCTTCATTTGGAACAGATGGAACGAGTGGCTGCATTGATATGTTATTTCTGCAATAAAAATTTTGTCCGTAATGTTGCATGGAAGGAGAGCAGGTTGTTCCATGGAGCCAAAAATTCTTATGACAGTGTCATTATCCAAATGTTGGATTGTTCCCTTTTTGTACAAAAAATTAGTTGCCTATTCAAACAAGCGGGGATCATTTTCTCCTAACAAGAAAAGTTTGAAAACAGACAAGAAGCCATTAAAAACCTCATAAAAATAGTGGGAAGCCTTGTTCTTCCACAAGGCCTGATACCAGAATGTTACTGGGTGGAAATAAGAGTTGATATTCTTGGACAAAGACAGTTGCAAAAATCGACAGGAATGTGCAATTGCAAAAACTAAATAGGATGACATATAAAATTTATTTCCCCTTTTGTAGCTTGGCAATTGGGAAGAGATTTCATAAGAAATTATCCTTCCCCAATAAAAAATGGCTTGTTCATTGACTGTGAAATACAAAATGTAAAGAGCCATGTGGGAAACAGTAGATGTAGATTCCTGTCCCGTTATTCTTGTAAATAGCCAGGCAATTTCGTGAAAAGTATTTTTAAATGAACTAACCTGCATGCTTGTAATATCTTGAGGAACTAGATCTGGGTTTTCCAAAAAAAGGGGCAAGAGGTCCAATCTGTTATTATGCTTTGCTAGGAATTGTTTGCAATCTTCTCCTTTGAACTTCAATGTTGTCTCAAGCAATTTCAGCATCTGCCGGAAGAGTTGAGGTGACAACAAAAAAAAATAACGGTCATGCAGTGGAATAATTCTTTTCTCTACAATAAATTTATCGGTGCACCAAGAGACCATATCCTTATAGTCAAAAACCTCAGGGACATAGCCTGCATGACCAATATCGGAGGTCCAAATTACTTGGTTCTCTGCAGCAGAGGTTGAGTAATAAGAAAATGCCCTTGACCAATGGAAGTTTTGGTCATGATAGGCGAAGATGTTCACTGTATCTCCACAGAACTGGTGTGGAACTGATGCCATAGGTTTATGAGAAGGTTTTTTTTCTATAGATGATGGTTTAAATGAACAGTCACAACGAATAATGTAACTTTTTGCTAAATCTTGGTTAAATTCTTATGAATGGGAAATCTCCTCAAGCCTTTCGTTGATTAATGACAACTGGTATTGGTGGTGCATGATGAAGTGTTAGGAGTAAAGTTTATTTATTTCATATTTAGAAATTCAAAGGTGGTGGGTACGGTGAAGAGAAATTAAGGAATGGAGGTTTCTTGAATGTGCGAAGGCCATGCGGTGTGAAAGGGATTTCATGGTTTTGAAATGAACACTAGGAAGGGACAATATAATCTTCCTGCAAATTTTGGCTTAATGCGCATGAATATGAGATTTCCTTGGCCCTTTCACCCATTAATGACAATATATACAGTTTCTTCATGATGGTCTGTTATAATTAAATGCTAGTAATTCCATATTTAGAAACAAGATATGTCTATATATAAAAAAAACTTTATATTTTCTTTTATTGTAGAGAAGTGTGAAGGTGACAGAGATGACGGAGAGCAAGGAAAGAATGGAAAGTTCTGAAAAGTGGTTGGATGTGATTCGAAAAAGGGTTACGGGGATAGTCAGGAAGAGATCATGAAGGGGGAGTTCAGTGACCGGTTTGTATATTTGCGGAATTTTGGCAAAATGGCTAAGTATGGAATAGGTAAATTGCTAATTGCATGCGTAGCAATAAGATATTATATATAATTGCCAACTGCTAATTCCACAAGGACGTCGACACAGGAAACAATGACTACAAACTGAATATTTCTTCAACCCTACAAAGGGACAATTGCCTAAGGAAATTTGAACAAATGGCGAAGTATGGAAAGTAGACAGATGGGCTTCAAAACAAGTTGACAATACTTCCAGTAAATATGGGAGGAAGCAATGGTTAAATTGTATTTCTCAAAAGTTTTTAGCGCAAAAAACTTGCATCACAGAAAAGGGCATGATAGGTGGACCGTAATATGAAAAAGGGTAAAATTTCATGTTTCATAATTTTTGAGTGGAAAATGTGTAAAACGAAAGAGATCATGAAAAGGTCATGATAGGTCGATCGTAATACAGAAAAAGGCATGATCTAAGAACGGTTGGAAATTTGTATATCTGTCAATTTGTATATAGCAGAGCTACGAATGTTGTTTGGAGGTCCTGGAAAAGTAGAGGTGCAATGTTGATGTAGCCAGCAGGGTCCTCCTGTCAATTTCTATATGGTAGAACTCTGGGTGGTAGTTGTGGGACAGGGAACAATAGAGGGCAATTTAAAGAAAGGGGAAGCGATGGTTGGAAACTTGTGAATTGGGAAAATAGAAAGGTGGAAGACATTTTTCATAAGTGCGAATTGGTTTCAAAGAAGCCCCATTGTTGCAAAATCATGATCTACTAGTTATCAGGAAATGCGTTGTTGAAGATTACATTTTATTGCAATGTGCACGTGCAATTATGTTGTTGATACATTATTCCATGACTGTAACATACCAACTGAAGTAGTGAACTTTGTTTTGTACTAATTAGCATTAAAACTTAATAATTGCATCTCTAGAAAGAAGAAGAATGATTTTGCTGGAACATTTTACATTGGTATTAGTAAACAAAAGATTGAAGAAGTACGAGAGCACTGAAGTATGTCAATTAGAACATGCGTGAAACCCAGAAAAGAGGCAGAGATGAAGAGTCCAAGGCCAAAATTTTGTAATAGCAAATCCATTTAAAAAAATAAGAAAATTACTAAGTACTATACATCTATGCTTAGAAATTGGATTTAGTTCTTCAGTTGAAAACATTGAAGGTATCTACAATAAAAACAGGCATGGGTTCTACAGTATGCAAGATCCTTGGATTTTTCTCCTCGATTAATCATCCTTTGTTGAAATTGATATTTTTCAGAAGCTTTGCCTGAGGAAGAAGACGAAAATGGTTGCAGGGCAAGTGGAACAGCCCTTAGTTGAAACTGACTCTTCATAGTTGAAAAAAATTCAGTAGTACAGCTTGCACGTGAAATTACAGAGGCCCAAATTAGTCCATTCTGGGCAGAAGGAGATGACTAGTAGGAAAATGCGTTGCAACAACGAAATTTTTGCACATGATGCCCRAAAATGTTAAACAATATTTTTTTGGCTTGAAATATATCTCTAGAAGCATCAACATATGATTGCTTTACATTCAAAATCTTTCACCCAGAACGGAATAATTTGGAACTCTAGAATTCCTACTTTGGTGGTGMAAAGTGGTTGTTGTGTTCACTGTCTCTTTTTGTTTCTGAAACTCCTTTTGGTATTGTCATGAGCTGGAAAGGTCCAGTCATTATGGTTCATTTCAATTTGGGCCCAGGAGTTGAAATATTTTCTGCATTGCCATCATCCATTTTTGTATCATCGCCCATCAGATCATCTTCTCTTGGCTTGGAATTCATTTCATAAAATTCCGCAACAAGCATGACTGCAAGTGGGCAGTTTCTCTGAGAATCCAAGGTTGGCATCAAATTTTTTCACTTGAAATATATCTCTCGGTGTACCAAGGGACCATCTTGTTTTTAACTCGTGGCCGGAGAGAGATGAATAGTAAGAATATGCCCTGGGATAGTGGAACCTGTGGCCGTTATGCCCCAATGTGTTGACTATGTGTGGAGAGAACTGCCGCCACAAGTTATTAAGAATTTTCATTTGATTGAGACGATGTTTCAAATGAAAATCGGAGAGGGATAATATAAGCCTCTGCAAAGTCTGGTTTAATGCGTATCAATGGAATATCTCCTCGAGCCTTTAACTGATCAATGAAATTTTCCAGGGTTCGTGCGGAATGAGCTGTGACCATCACAACTCACTAATTGCACAATTAGAAAAAAGTGTGAAGGTGGCGGTGACAGCGAAAAGACATTAAGAATCAGAAATTTCTTAAAAGTTCCAACCCGTCGGCGGACAAAAAAAAAATATTGCGTCACCTTTGAAATGAACACTTGGAAAGGATAACATGCTTGTGTGCAAATCTTATTCTAATTCATACTAATGACAAATCTTCTCCAAAATTTTGTACATTAATGACAACTGTAATGGTTGTTGCAGGATGGCTACTAGCATTAAAGCTTAATTATTGCATATGAAAAGTGGTTAGGAGGGTTACAAAAGAAAATGGAAGAAGATATACCCAGGAGACATGAAGGCCCAATGGTTCTCTACCTGGCAGATGGGTTCTCGGCCTGGTGGGCTGGAAATTGAGCCTCTATTGTTTTGTGTCCTACAAATAGCACCTACGCTTTAGTGAGATACAAAATGATAGGCGGAGTTGCGGCTTGGTTGGTTCAACATTGTGGGTTGGTTGGTTAAACATCTAATTTTGTAAATTATGGACATCATATTGTATAGAACATATTTGAATCCGTGATTCCATACTTGGGGACTTTTTGTTTCTTGCATTCGCGGCCTGGCGGGCTGAAAATTGAGTATCTATTGTTCTGTGCCCTACAAATAGCACCCACAATTCCGCGATATAAAAAATGACAGTGGGAGTTGTGGAGATGACTTTCTATATAAAGTATAGACATGAGATTTTATACAGCATATGCAGATCGCTTATTCCATACTTAGGCACTTTTTTTATCACGGGTTCATGGCCTGGCGGGTTGAAAAAATACTAAATATTGTTCTGTGTCCTACAAATAGCACGCATATTTCCATGATATACAAATTAATAGCACGACCTATGGGTTGCTTGGTTGACCATTGCATTTGTACTGTTCTAGAACATATGCAGATTCTTTGTTCCCTGTACTACAAATAACAACCACATTTTCGTGATATACAAATTGACAGGAGGACCTATGGGTTGCTTGGCTGAACATTATATTTGTATTGTTCTATAACATATGCAGATTCCTCATTCCATACTTGGGCACTTTTTGGATCACAGGTTCACAGCCTAGAGGGCTGAAAATTAAGTATCTATTGTTCTGTGTCCTACAAATAACACCTAAACTTCCGCGATATACAAATTTACAAGCGGGATTCTGAACATAGTCTCGATATAAAGTATGGAATGAGATTTTATACTGCATATGTGGATTCCTCATTCCATACTTACGCAGTTTTTGGATCCTAGATTCACGGCCTGGCAGGTTGAAAATAGAGTCTCTATTGTTCCGCCTCCTACAAATAGCACCCAGATTTTTGCGATATGCAAATTGACGATGGGAGTTTCGGAGATGAGTCTCTATATAAAGTATCGACATGAGATTTTATAGAGCATATGAAGATCCCTGTTTCCATATTTTAGGCAGTTTTTTGATCGCGGGTTTGCAGTATTACGGGTTGAAAAAAGAGTCTCTATTGTTCCCTGTCCTACAAATAGCACTAAGATTTCCGTGACATACAAATTGACACGAGTCGCCATTGTATTCTTTGATAAACATTGCAATTGTTTTATTCTAGAACATATGTGCATCCCTCATTCCATACTTGGACATTTTTTTGGATCGCGGGTTCGTGGGCGGGAGGGCTGAAAATTAAGTATATATTGTTATGTATCCTACAAATAGAACCCACACTTCCGCGATATACAAATTGACACATGGACCTGTGGACATAATATGTATATAAAATATGGAATGAGATTTTACAAAGAATATGCGAATCACTAATTGCATACTTAGGCAGTTTTTGGAGCACGGGTTGGCAACTTGGCACACCGAAAATAGTCTATTGTTTCGTCGCCTACAAATAACATCTACACTTCAGTGATATACAAATTGACAGGTGGACTCGGGTTTCTTCCTTGAACATTGGACTTTTATTGTCCCGTTGCGATCCCATATCAATTTCATAGTTAGAGATATATTTTGATCGGGGGCTCTGGAGCTGTCTGCAACACATAAATTGACACAAGTTGCTACAAACTACTTGGCTAAAGATTGCATTTGTATTGTTCTAGAAGATATGTGGATCCCTCATTCCATACTTGGGCACTTTTTGGATCGCAGGTTAATGACCTGGCGTGCTGAAAATTAAGTATCTATTGTTCTATATCCTACAAATAGCACCCACACTTCCACGATATACAGATTGACATGCGGACCTAGGGACAAAGTCTATATATAAAGTATGGAATGATATTTTATACATCATATGAAAATCACTAATTGCATATTAATTGACAGGTGGACTCGGGCTGCTTCGTTGAAGATTGGACTTTTATTATGCCATTGTGATCCCGTATCAATTTCATAGTTAGCAATTTTTTTTGATCGGGCGCTTTGGGGCTAGTAGGCTGGAAATTGGGCCTCTATTGTTCTGCACTATAAAAATACATTGTTCTACAACATATGCAGACCTACGGGTTGCTTGGCTGAACTTTTCACTTGTATTGTTGTAGAACATATGCGAAGTCCTCATTCTATACTTGGGCACTTTTTGGATTGCGGGTTGGCGGCCTAGTGGGCTGAAAATTAAGTATCTATTGTTTAGTGTTCTACAAATAGCACCTACACTTCCACGATATACAAATTTACACTCTGGATTGTGGACATAGCCTCTATATAAAGTACGGAATGAGATTTTGATACAGCATATGTGGATTCCTCATTCCATACTTAGGTAATTTTTGGATCATGGGTTCTCAGTCAGGCCAACCGAAAATAGTGTCTATTGTTTCATCTCCTACAAATAGCACTGAGATTTCCGCGACATACAAATTGACAGGAGGAGTTGCGGGCTGCTTGCATGAACAATGCATTTGTATTGTTCTAGAACATATGCAATTCCCTCATTCCATAGATGGGCATTTTTTGGATCACGGGTTCGCAGCGAGGCAGGCTGAAAATTAAATATGTGGAACCCTCATTGCATACTCATAAGTGGACTCGGGTTGCTTCATTGAACGTTGGATCAGTTAGGTATTCATATGGCCTAGAAAACGATATGCTAGCGTACTGTTGAGATCCTTAAACGCTGAAGTGGAGGCTAGGTTCTTAGTGATAGAATTGGGGCCTACTTTTTAGAACCTCCCAAATCAAAAGGCTTGGACTTGGGAAGGTGTCTTACTTAATAGGAGGGTGTTTTCATCATCGGCATTAGAGCAAGAAAATTTTGTTTACCAGGCACTTAGACTGATACAAAGTCCCTAAATTCTCCCATAATTACCAATGTATCTAGTTCCTTCCTCACCCTCATTCTTCGGGAATAAGCTTTTTCATTTTCCCAAAGAATAAACTTAGCGAGGAAGATGTAGACTTTAACCAGGTTCCTATTCTAGTGCATGAGCCACTAGATCTCATGTCAGTTCGACTGAGGAAAAGAAAGGAACAAGCCACCAAGCCCCCACCAAGCCTCTATTGTTCCCCGCTGTACAAACACATTGTTTTAGAACATATGTGGATCCCTCATTCCATACATGAGCACATTTTGGATCATGGATTCATGGTCTGGTGGGCTTAAAATTAAATATCTATTGTTTCGTTTTCTACAAATAACATCTTCACTTCCGCAATATAAAAATTGACAAGCAGACTTGTTTACATAGTCTCTATATTAAATATGGAATGAGATTTTATATAACATATGCAGATTCCTCATTCCATACTTGGGCAGTTTTTGGATCGAGGCTTGGTGGCTTGGCGGGTTAAAAATAGAGTCTCTATTGTTCCCTCTCCTACATATACCACCCAAGCTTCTGCGATATACAAATTGCTAGGACGACTCAGGCTGGTTGCCTGAACATTGCACTTTTAGGTAGTTTTTGGATGGCGGGTTTGCGACCGAGTGGTCCGAAAATAGACTCTCCATTGTTCCCTCTACTAGAAATAGCATTCAGACTTCCTCCATATACAAATTGACAAGAGGACTCGGGTTGGTTCGCTAAATATTGCACTTTTATTGTCCCGTAACAATTCCATGTGTATTTCATATTTAACGATTTTTTTTTATCGGGGGCTGTGGGGCTAGCGGGCTGAAAAATGGGTCTCTTTTGTTCAGTCTCGCAGGCTGAAAATTGGGACTTTATCGTTCTGCATTGTACAAAAGCTACCCACAAATCCGTGATATACAAATTGACAAAGGAACCTATGGGCTGCCTGGGGAAACATTGTAGTTTCATTGTTCCTTGTCCTCCAAATAGCATTTGGAGATCTGCCATATACACATTGACAGATGGACTTGAGAGATGGTGCATTAAATTATTAAAGGATGTTATATTGCTTATTCTTAAAAGAATCAAGGAAAGAAAAGTTTTTTTTTTTAAATTCCATAATCGCAAGCATAAGAAGGACCAATTTGAATTTTAAGGGCCCGTTGTTCATATGATAGCACAATTTAATTCTGCACACTAAATATTCATCGATTTCAAATTATTTCAGGATATTAATCTGACTAACTTCATCGAATAAGAAAAAATGTGAAAACAATGGCCAATTTGTATTTTAAGAGCCTCTTGTTTGTATGTGAGGACAGTCATAGTCCAGACACTATATATTCGTTGATTTCAAATTATTTCAAAACAATAGTTTGAACAAGTTCATCGATCAAGGAAATCTACTAAAGCAAGTGACAGTAGAGTTGCATCACAGCGCCATAGAAATTACCAGGCAGATCTGCGTCCCAGTTGGCTAAAAAAAAATAATTATATTGTTCGGTGTCCTCCAAAGAACATCTTGAGTTCTAGGGTATACAAATTGACTGATAAAGCAGATCACCAAGAACCAACCATACGTTAAACAGTGCACAAGCAAGTTCCCAGAAGGTTCCATAGAGGAGAACCCATCGACCTTTACACCAAACAATTTGATATACAAAGAAAATACGTCACCGCATTTGTTTTCTGTTGAAATAAAATTTCATCTTGATGTTGAACAAATATTACAGAGAGACATGACGTATTTTCGTTTCCTCTCAAAGTTTCATATAATTTTTTTTTCCCCTTTTCAGGCGATATGCAAAATTGTATTGTCGTCATTTAAGGTGAATATGGTTTGTATCCAAAGCTACCGCAACATGTAGACACTGCTTGCCTTTTTCTATAGATATGTTTCATACAACAACTCTGCCAACTCAGGAAGCACATTTTGTAACAGTGGCTACCTGATCGTATAGTGCATGGTTGTGTTGCCCACGGTTTGAATAACACCACTGAGGCAATGTCCATAAATATATGGACAATTTTCACGGCATTGCAGATAATCAATCGTATCATCAGTTATCAAAGAGAAGGCAGAGGCAGCGGAATGGCATTTTGCACAAACAGTTTCAAAGGGGGTTGAGTACACATTGGCTGCAACTGAAAGACCTTCAACTTGGGAATGCGAGAAAATGAATTAATACATTGAATAATATAATACACAACTGCATCCCACCCACCCCTTTAAAACAAAGAAAAAAATTTAACAACTGCAGAAATTTGTTGAAGGCTATTTCTATAAGCAAAGTGAGGATGATTTTGTAAATGTATATGCACAACAATTGTACAACTAGATAGCTTCTCCAGATCATTTACTGTATCTGCTCGCAACTCTGTTACAAACATTGACTAGGTTGTCCGAAAGATCATTTCTCTAGCATCCTTTTTTTTTGTTATATTTTTTAACAACATAAGTGGAATATGCCCTCTATGCAATTTTTGTTCCATTGAAGAAAACAAATCTGAATATGTATTGAACAATTGTAGCTGCAACATGGAACAATGCAATATTTTTGTAACTTATTCAACATACATGTGGAAGTGAAAGTAAACAACAAAACTGAATATGAAAAGCGATACCATTTCCTTCTCGTTGTCCAACTCTCCATCCTTTATATGGAGAATGTGTTGCAACCCAAATTTCCTGGCCAGTGTGACAACAACCCCAATCATTCCCATTGGGTAAATATCAGTGCTCTGTGCAAGTTGCCTAATAGTCGAGTCTAGGAGGAAGTGGTATTCTGAAAAAATAGAAGGAATTTTTTCCATGATGCTTGTTTCGTTGACCAAAATAATTCGAGTGCAATCACCACGGTCATATATTGTTTTCGACAATATATTAAAATTTGTAATGGATATCCCATTACATGGAAATATCTTTTCTTCATGTTTATGGACAAGTTGTGGAGGAACAATGAGTGTGACTGTCATCATGGTGTCCTTTTCTATCATATCAGCACGCATAATGGGTCTACTTTTGTTTGCCTTGTCCAAGTAGGTGGTATAGACAACCATTATGTCCCCAATGAACACTTGTCCAGTTTGGTGGCTCTTCAAGGCCTCTATTAACAATACTTTCGATGTCATAACTCTAGACCTGAAGACATTTTTTGAGTAGGAAAACTAAAGTGAATGGTAGTGTGCTACAAGTGCACGCATACTTTTAATGAACTATGGAGCCAGAGTTTTGTAACGACACCTCTTAGTCTGCAGAACATGCAGTAGGTTCGGCGTCTCGCTCATACTTGTTGATACTTCTTGCGAGATACAAACCATGTACTGCAGATGGCATCAACATATTCGCCATGCCATAGATGAATATATAGCCAGGGAAATTTGTATAGTAAACATAGTAAGAGAAGAGTGCATGCATATTTACCTTTGGCCTTGTTGGTCTACTGATGTTTGGGATGACTGACTATTCATGGTTGTCTCACTAGTCCAACTTTTTTTGATGCAAGAATTTGCAGATGGACATCAGGACTAAGCAACTATATGCATTCTATATTATATGCCCGCACTCGGTTTATATCTTTAATTTTCCATCACACTTGGTATAGCTTTTAGAAGATTGTACCACAGAACCCTTTGTTGCTTAACAAAAGAATTCATCTCCTTGTCCAAGAAACCTATTTTTTCCAAGGCAATAATGCAGAAGATGCAATCAACAGGAAGGAAAGTTAGTTTGAAAACTGACATGTAAAACAAAATGAAACAAGTCTATTTACCCACCAAAGAGTCCTTCATCCTATCTAGCCATTATGTTTTTTTAAATGCAACAATGCAGTGCAAACACAACAGACATGCACTAGCTTAGTATGCAGGAATAAATGTATGCAGCCAAGAAAACTTACCATCTAGGAAGGCACGCAACTAGCTTAACACATATCCAGACCATAAATGAAATACAAAACAATGCAATATGAAACAACAGTATGAGCATGTACCTTTCTATATCCTCTTCAGCCGATGCAGTCGAGGCTCTCTCCTTTTCTCTAGCTACTCTGTTTGTTTCAATTTGGGAACCCACAAAATTTAATGAACATCAATGGACGATGGTGTTCAACGAAGAAAAATAAATATTTACATAGAGAAAAACTGACCCAACGAATAGTCTACAAAGGCAGAAACATGAACCTTTGCACTTCTCTATCCATGGCTATAAACGTGTACAATTTTTTTCCCTGGCCAAAATATATTACAAGACACAAAATATCACGCAACTGCATGGCCAAAGCTAACGATTTCTACTTTTCCCTGGGAATTTATCCACATATGCCCTCTAGCCATGCTCTTTATCCTCTACACATATTGTTGTGCACACGATACAAGTTCTCCATTTTCCATGGCTAATTACCCACACATGCTTCCAGACATGAAAATATAATCTTGCAGAATCTTCGTTCCAGATATCATATGTCAAGAACAACACAAATTGCATCCTGCGCACACCAGTCTATGTAGAGGAGAAAGGACACGTCATTTCATATCCACACATCTGACCATACATGGTTTATAAATGTACCCTGCATACATATGCTTTATTCCAACAAAAAAACAGCGGGTATTGTAACTTCACATGTAATCCTCGAACAATTTTGCATGCAACTATTTTCTTTCATGGTAAGACTGCAGGACCAGGAAAATCTCACAGAATAACAGATCTCAACTATGGCAGACATGGAAAATAAAACAACTTCATATCCACTAGTGGGTGCAGGGGCTGAACACCGTAAAGCGCCCCAAACAAAATAATAACAATTCAAAAAAATAAAAAAACTCCAACCACTGTCGTTGCACCCCAACCTTGCAAAGCCAAATCAAAGAAAAGAAACTAGCAAGGACCAAACCAACGAGAAAGCACGAAGAGCCCGAACTACACCCTTAGAACCCCAAAGCGCAAACCCCAACCAAAAAAACAAAACTAGAAACCCGAGAACCAGCAAGAACCACTGAGCCAGTGAACAACATATGTATCTCCAACAATTACGAAACTACAACCCAAACGGAAAAGGAACCGGAAACACACAAGGAACCTGCGACTACAAATAAGAAAACATTCTTACTTGCAAACTGCAAATTAAACAACAAGGAAGGAATACAAAATGAAACCACCGCATCCAAACTTACTTTGAAATGATGAAATGCAGAAGACAACTTGAATCACCAACAAAACAAGAACAAGCAGCAACCGAGAAACCAACGAACAAGAACCACTCACCGAACTAGTAAACAATGTATGTGGCCTCAACGATTACGAGGATGAAGCATACAATGGCAGCAACTAACAAACCAACGAAGAAGAACTAGTCACTAAACCAATAAACAATGTATGTAGCTTCAATGGAAGAACAAGGATGAAACATACAATGGCTATTGAACTGGTGGTAGACAATCAAGTGCAAATTCACTGTAACTGTAAACAAAATTTCGAGGAAAAATGTACTCCGAGAACTGTATTTACATAAACAGACTCTTAGGACCTCGGAGAATGAAAACATTTAAGCTATTAGGGGTGTTGCAGAATGTTGTGTCATGTGAACATTTACGCAGTCAGTCCTATTGACACATCTTAGAATAAGTGTCAATACATTTCAAGAAATATACATCGGACAAAGATGATATAAACTTTGGAATTCTCAATCACTACAAAGCTTGGATATCAAAACTTTTCAATATGCTTATTACATATCAAAACTTGCAGATATATTCGGGTAGTAGAAAATGCTAATACAAACATTCGAGCTAATGCTAGCATTAATCAACCTTGAAGCAAGATACAGGAAAAATATATGATTAAAACATATTGACTACGCGAAAAACTTTGGATATGTTGCCATATAGTACATTGGGAATAGTGAAGCAGACAATAAGACCTCAAATCTTTTATCCAATCAGATCAATACATATATGTTACTTTTTATTGTATAAAAATATATGCTTTTATTTCCATAGCTCCAACAATAGGTATTGTGAAAATATTTTGGGTCAAAGGACAAAGTAATATGCAGTCAATGATTTATCGATCGATATAGTCCCTCTATGCCTATGGCAGGGACTAATAAGGCCTTGAATGCATTAAGAATAACACACAACTTGGAAAAATGGCTATTGAATTAGCGATAGACAATCAAGTGAAAATTCACTGTAACTGTATACAAAATTTCGAGGAAAAATGTACTCCGAGAACTATATTTACATAAACATTTAAGACTCTTAGGACCTCACAAAATGCAAACATTTAAGTTGTTAGGGGTGTTGCAGAACGTCGCGTAATGTGAACATTTACACAGTCATTCTTATTGACACATCTCAGAATAAGTGTCAATACATTTCAAGAAATATACATCCGACAAAGACGCTATAAAATTTGGAATTCTCAATCACTACAAAGCTTGGATATCAAAACTTGCGGATATATTCAGGTAGCAGAAAATGCTAATACAAACATTCTCACTAATGCTAGCATTAATCAACCTTGAAGCAAGATACAGGAAAAATATATGATTAAAACATACTGACTACGAGAAAAACTTTGGATATGTTTCCATATAGTACATTGGGAATAGTGAAGCTGGCAATAAGACCTCCAAACTCTTATCCAATCAGATCAGTACATATATGTTACTTTTTATTATATAAAAATATATGCTTTTATTTCCATAGCTCCAACAATAGGTATTGTGCAAATATTTTGGGTCAAAGGACAAAGTAATATGCAGTCAACGATTTATCGATTGCTATAGTCCCTCTACACCTACGACAGGGACTAATAAGGCCTCGAATGCATTAAGAATAACACACAACTTGGAAGTGCATGCACATCTAGGGTTTTAAATAATCGCAAAATTAAGATTGTTAATCGCAGCGTAGTATCTGTATCCCCAACCTATTTTCCATGACGTGCACAGTGGTAGAGCCCTGATGTCATTGGGGTTTTAGAGGCTATTATTCTTGATAGTCTAATAGATGGGAGATGGGTTAAATTAATAACAAAATAAACAAAAATTAATAATCTAGACCATGTGTCTTTTTTTTATACTTGATTTAACAATTTCAGATATAAATTTAATTAGACAAGATAAAACTATGTTGAAATTGAATTGCATGGTGAGGGCAACTTAAATTAGCGTTCAAAGAAAACTATTGATAGATAAGAAGCCAAGGAAAATTAATTAGGAATGAAATTTCTCTTCAGATTAGTTAACTAATTACATAATGCAGGTGGGGTTAGATGAATATAAAAACTCACATTTAATAAGAAAAGATGGACAGGATCAACTGTTCAGGAGGAAAATTAAATTTCTGAGAGACCAATGAAACATTTGTTGGGGTTGGACGAATAAAAAAACCTAAATTCAATAGGAAAAATGGGTCTGTTAAACTCTTCAATTAGGAAATTAAACTTTGGGAAACAAATGAAAAATTATTGAAATAAAGAGAGATAATATAGTTAGGTTAAACTATTGAAAAGATGGATTAAATTATAGTTAAATAAAGAGAGATGATATAGTTAGGTTAACTATTGGAAATATGGATTAAATTATAAAACTGACAGGATTATACTAATGAAAAAGATAATATAGGGGATTGGACTATTGAAAAGATGACATATAAGTAGAGTAATGGAATCAAGGATAAACTATTGAGATAAAAGGAGCCATACATACCTGTTTCTCCAATTCATTTGTGAAAGGGTTTGGAAGGGCTTGAATCCTCCATTGAGATTTTACAATCAATGATATTTCGCATTTGTATAGAATAAGAAAAAACTCAAATATTTGCAATCAAATGGATAGAATGAAAGGAAATTTATACCTCACATTTGAAAACGAATAATTAATATTGCTGAATGAATTTACAAAACATTCAAAACATTCTAGGGCTTCTAAGAAGAGTAGAGTGCATAGGAAATAATAATAATGAAATGTACCGTTGACAGACTAGTGATTGTTGAGCAGCTTAGCCACCCTTCCCTTGAAGTTGTTTTCTCCCTAGTTGCCTCCAATGCTCAATGGTTCTATCCATTCTTTTCAGTTAGATGCTATTACATTTTCGTTTGCTTGTTTTGATTTGGAATTTCATTATAACTTTTTATTTTATCCCCTGCCTTTTTGAATAAGGCTACTATGTATCACCATTTTATTCCAGAATTTAGCTAGAGACTTCTAGTATGTGTACCTGGATGATCTATGGTTTCTAGGCCCGAGTATCAAAATTTTCACATATTTAGAATTGGGATTGATTTATGTCAAAGGCACATATTTATTGATTGGCATTTATTGTTTTTAGCGGATGGAGTGACCTATATCTTAGATATATATATATATATATTTTTTCCAAATCACTTTACAATAATGATATTTTCATTTTGCATTTGGAATTTGGTTTAGTGTTAAGGGTAAACTACTATGGTGAGATTTGATTTCTCTCCCTAGTTTAGGTTTTTTTTCTTTATGTATTATAAAACTTCGAAATTGTGAAATGTTATCTTCTTAACCATAACAATGTTATACTTCAACAAGGATGGAATTTCTTTACACATTTCAACAAAGATTGGATCTATTTACATTTTCCTTAGCAAGGATCTGATCCTTTTACACACTTTAATAAATATTGCATCTCATTAAGATTTTTGATTTTTCTACCACATATCACCTTTTTCTTTGTACATTTTTTCTTATATATGATATATGCATTTTTTTTTTTTGGTATAATCTCATAATTGATATGAATGTTTTTGTCTCATTCTCTGATCCACTTGCCAATAAAGTTGATTGTACATTTGTTTTATGAAAGGATAAAATGGTTTTGAGACATTAAAATATCCACTAGTAAAATGATTAGATGTCTTTAAATGTTGATTTTCATTAATAATTTTTTATGGGGATGATTAAGCACCAAAATTAATAGATGTACCTAAAACATGTAGTACAATGGGAAATATAATGGAAACAATCAAATTAGCAAGCCTTAGACTATTATAACAACATGTGTTTTAGGAGGATTCTTCTAGGTAATGATTAAAGAATCCATGTTTAACATTGCAACTTCTTTCCAGCCTAAAGGCATTTGTTGATCTCCAAAATATGTTTAGAGAAAATGGAGGCCTCTTGTGATAGTAAAGCATCAAAATATCAGTTTGGAGACATTACATATCGATATTTTATGTTTCTTTATGGATAATCAAGGTTTGTAGGGATTTGAGGTAGGTTTTTCAATCTTCCTTTGCATATTCTCTAAGGGGAAAACTCTTTGAATATTTTTTTTGTAGGATTATTTGGGCTATGGATATATGACAATGGAAGAACTTGTACTATTAGAGATATTCTTTATATTTCTAAATATTTCCTCCCTTTTTATTTTCGATTGGATCATTATATTATTTTTCATTTATCTTAGTTATTTGTATGTGTAGTGATGCAGGAGTAATCATTCAATGAGACAAGGTAGAGGATGACTCACCATCCACCAGCATAACACACTTAACTGGTTTGGATTCCAAGGAGGGCACATCAATTTAAATTTTGAAAACCTTGTAATTAAAGTTCCCATAAGATCTTGAAGCTAGAGCCATTGTGAGTGCTCTAGGAAAATGTAATTTTCCTTTAATACCTCAAGGATTGTACATATTTGAGCATCAAATCATATCTAGGTTGTAATTATCCATTCAATGTAATAAAATTAGTGGTAGGATCCTTTAATTGCGATATGATAGCACTAGAATAGTCTGGAGAGAAGGCTCGAGAAGCCCCCTCATGTATAAATGTATGTAATGTATGACTTTGAGTAACTAGGTAATGTTATGTTGTTTATTTCTATGTATGTATGTGTGTGTGCATATAAATAGTTGTTTGAATTAATCCTTAATGTTACAGTAAGTTTCAATTGTTTCTCTTGTAAATCCTTTGTGCAAGGAGTGCATAGTTCCCATGGAAGGAGTGCAAAGGAATAGCCATTTACAGGATCAATAGCTCATGAGATAGTGTGAGTTTGCGCAGAGAGAGTGCAAGGAGTGAAAATATAATCATTAGAGTATTAAATATCGAAGGTCAATCCCGTGCAAGGTGTGCATAGGTCGAACAATTAGTGAAGTGTTAAAAAAATTCCAAGGAGAGCGAGCACAAGGAGTACACACGAGATTTCAAGGAGGAGGCAACTCCAATGAGTGAACGAAACCAAATTTTCATCTAAAGTGTTGGACAAGATCAGGGGGAAGAGCATGGGTTCCTCAAGAGCATAAGAAGTAATATGGAGGGACAAAGAGATGAGACTGTTTGAATTTAAATAATTCCAAGCTCAGGAGAAATAACACAAGTGTGAGCTAGAAGAAATTCTAGGTTCAAGAGTTAGGATAAGCGCAAGGTGTGCACGGGTGACTTCGTTAAGTCAACAAGATCAAGAGAGAAGTGGAAGGTGTGTGCTAGAGTGTAAGTCCTTTGAGTTGATAAAGCTCAGGAAGGATAAAGAGATTCATTTCTCAAAAGGAAGAATTCATTTTATTTTGAGTGTGAGCGGATGAGATCTGCTCAGAAGGAGTCAATATCTCTCATAGTCGTCATATCTGAGAAAGGAGTTTGGTCATTAATCTTATATGTCCTTCTGAATTCGTCACTTTAGATAATTTGAAGTGTTGTTGCAAGAGTATGAAAAAACAACGAAGCTCTGAAGCCTAGAGCAGATCCTGACCATTGGCATTAGGTGTACATGTCGACACATCACAAGAGTTCACATTTCAACACTCAATAATATCTGGGGTGTAATTTGTTACGCTAAAAAAAACCCAAAGGCCCGAAAGGGGGAAAATTCTTGAATCACGGAGCCTCAAAATTTATTTGAACCATAGATCATGATCCATAGAATGAGACGTTGATCCCCTCCTTTGTTTCTCTATTCACGAATTCAGAATTCAAGGGAATTGTAGTTTGTTGGTGTCAAAACTCTCGAAGCCCAGAGCTCTCAAATGCTTGAGATCCTGTCGAGTAATGGTTTATCCTATGGGTTTGGATCAAGTTCCCATGGGTTTATCCACTGAAGTAATAAGAACCTCACAAACATGAATTTTTGTGCAGGGAAAAGGGAGAAAAGGCATATGGTAACAAATTCTAAGGGTTTAGCGAGGACCCGAAAGATAATTTAGCTCCTTGTGAGAAATATACTTAGATCGGGAGGTCACACGAGCCCATGTTAGTGGTGGGGATTTGCATCAAGTGGTATCAGAGCACAACAAATATTGTTTTTGATACCATCAAGTGGTATCAGAGCCAGAAATAAGTTTTGTGAGAAAAATAAAATTTAGAATCATGCCGCCAAGAAGACGCAGAGAGAGACATGTAGTCAATGCAACCATGGAAGAGGAAATGAGACAACTTCATGAAATGTTGGACACTATGGAGTCAAAAAAATTAAGAGCACCTAAATTTGGTGACATAAGTGTTGATGTAGAAGTAGAAGAAGTTGTAGCAGAACAAGCAACATATGAGAGATTGTTGAGGGCTATTGTCAAGCTGGGAACGAGATAAAAAATGGAAGTCCCAATGCATGAAGGTAATTTGAATGTGGAATAAATTCTTGAATCGATAGTTTCTTTAGAAAAGTACATTGAATATGAGGAGATTGATGATGAGAAGAAGGTAAAGCATGCAGTTACTAGATTGAAGGAACATGCAACTTTATGGTGGGATGAGTTGCAAGATGACAAAAGGAGGAAAGGTAAGTATGATATTAAGAGTTGGGATAGAATGGTATCTAAGCGCAATGATAAATTCATACCCAAGGATGATTAGTTAAATCTATTCAGGAATTTGCAGAATATGAGACAGAAAGGTTTGTTGGTGAAGGAGTAAACTAAGGAATTTTATAAGCTAAACATAAGATCGTGACACAGAGAGAATGATGAAGAAACGATTGCTAGGTACATTAATGAATTCAAGTATGATAATTGTGGAATATTATTATTAGGTATCCATGATGGTAGAAGAAAATTTGGAAAGGAAGCAGAATCAGAGGAACAAGGGAAATAATCCTAACAAAGGAGAACGAACCATAAGAGAAAAGGTTGAAAAGGTAGGAGAAGAAATTGGTAGTTATGAAAACTAGATAATTAGAGGAGAAATATCTAGAGGAGGACACTATCGAGGAAGAAACCATTTTCCAATAGGTATAGGAAGAGGAAGAGAAGGATAAGTAAAGTGTTATGCCTGTGGAAAAACAAGGCACATGTCTTGGGAATGTCCTGAGAAGAAGAATGAAGGAGTTAGAGGAGCTCACATTTCAAAAGAGAATGTGATGAATGTGGAGACAACACAAGAAATGGAAGAACAAAGATCACTCATGATGATGGATTCTATCATAAAGCTAGAGAATGAGGTGTGAGAACAAGTCTAGAAGAACAGTTTGTTCAAAACTTCTTCCAGGACTAGAGACAGGGTATGCAGGGTGATAATAGATAATGAGAGCACTAATAACTTAGTATCCATGGAGATGGTGGAAAGGATAAAGTTGGAAAGAAAAACACATCCAAGTCGATAGAGTGTTTTTTGGTTCCAAGAAGGACATCAAGTCTTGGGAAGTAGATAGTGAAAAGTTGAGATTTAAATAGGAATTTGTAAGGATGAGGTTTTATGTGATGTCATTCCCATGGAATTTTTTCATGTTCTGTTGGGGAGACCATTGTTGGAACAGGGGCAGACCCATGTTTCAATGCTACAACAATGCACAAAAAAACCCTAACTACTAGCCCTTTCAGCAACACCTGCGAAGGAGATGAAGTCTCACCCAAGCTAGAGGCAGGGGTGGTTGCATGACTCAAGTGTCTGCAACCTTAGCTGAGACATATATATATGATTATAACACTTTAATAAAGCACTTAGGACCTTCAGTTCCTTAATATACAATCGTTATCTACATCACTGATAAAATAGGGCCTCCCAGTATTCACATTAACCTACTGTATCCAAGCCCTTAGCATAGGTAAAAATATCATATTAATCACCAAGCACAACCATGTAGATCAGATCTAGCATTCCCACATATAATAATCACAAAGAAAGTATATCCATCCAACTACATCAAATCACTTTAGCAAAAGAAGACATAAACTCATTAATATAAGCCCAAAGCATCATAACATAGGAATTATGTGGTTCACCCCTCTCTTGGGGCTATGTCCACCAACTCTTCTTCTTTATAGTCTTTTGTCAATTGGTTTCAAGCACAGATCCTCAAAACCCTTACTCCGCACAGGGTAGAATATCTACGCAGCTTACTCGATCCTTCTTCCTTGCATTACAACACTAAGCCTCCTATCGTATCTCACGGGGACTTGCACTCATCTCTACAAGTCTTACACAGAATGCACAAAGCCTTGATCACATAGATCCAACTCTTGGCACTTAGCCTACATCACATAGATATATCATCCACTACTTCTCTATATGGCCTAGACATCTATATATACTTACAAAATAGGCTTAAACATGGGTAAAACCATGGGCCAATATCCCCTTCCCATTACATATTCCCAAAAACCAAAAAAGGAGCCCAAAAAGGGGGTCGAGATATCTTGATATCTGCTTCATCTTGCTCTCCTTCTTTGACATGCTGCCGAAGTTCCAAAATAGGTCATCATGACCAATAAATTCCCAAAAATTGTTCAAGGGCCAATAGAACCCCAACACTCACCTGTGACTCATCCCTAGTCACTCTGGTCTGAGCAATTATACCTCAAAACCCTCGAGCTTGGATCGAGCTACTTCGACTTGCTGCTTTGTTGTGGCCTCTTGTTCAGTGAACTCCTAGATCACTGTGTCATTCACTGGTCCTTCTAGGCATTGTTCTGTTGTGAGGATGGACTGTTCTAGCTCTGCTCCTTGGCTCTCAACCTCTGTAAACAACATACATGCCTTATCTTACGAAGGTTGAAGTCGTTGGGTGACTTCCATCACTTTTCTTTGAAGCATATGGATTTTCTTCTGAGCTGTATGTTTTTCATGAGACCTCTTCATTCTATCTACAATTGACAGAGCCTTCAACTGTGCCTGTAGTGTATCTGTGTACTGATTCACTTCTTGGAGTTGCGAATCCAATGCTTGTAACTTAGGATTCTTAGTGAGGTTTTCATATCTTTGAGTGCTTCGGTTACTCAACTTCTTGCACTACAAGTCAAGAGATTTTAATCTATCAACTGCATTGTAGGTAGTGGATTCCATTTGGTATCGTACATCTTGAGGGGTCTCGGGAATAGTGTGGAGCTCCAAGTCTGCTATGCGCTGATGGAGCTGTTGGATTACGTCTTCGAGTTGTGCCACCTACTGTGGAACTTGTTCTTTGATGTTTACTTTAATGACTGTCACAGAGCGAAGTGTTATTTGAACCATTTCCTTAACTTTGAGTTGTTCTACGAGCAATTGTTCCTTTTCTTTATGTAGCTGGGATTTGTTTTCATCGAACCGCTCTTGTAGAGTAAGCTTCTCATGTTTGGCAGTACTTCACTTCTCTAGAAGGTCTTCATGTACTTGTGCCAAAGACTGGGTGGCTTACACTATATCCTCCTATTCTCATCGGAGGCGAGCTTCGACTGTATCAGCAATTTGGTGGAGTTGAGCTAGCTCACCTCCTATTTCTGGTGTTCCTGCTAATAGAGGTGCAGTAGAAACTGCGCAGATGGGCTATAGTTCCTGCTGCACTTCTTGAAGTTCAACCTTGATCTGACTGAACATCTCCTCCTACTTATCTTATTTCTTCTCTACTATCTCCAGTGATTCATTGTTCAGTGCTTCAATGATGAAGTCGAAGTCATCTGAAGTGAGGGTGGTCTCAAACTTAGTCCTGGTTGCTTTCAATTTCTTCCTTGAGGAATGTTTCAGAGGGGAAACCTTCCTCTTCTTCGAGGGGTCCTCCTCATATCTAGGAGGTGTAACCTCGCCTTTCTTCTATTTGACTTCAGTGCCATCTATATCTTCATCATCATCGCCTTTCTCAGGTGAGATAGAAGCAGTCTTCACTGAGGTACTATGGACATCTTGGAATTTTTAATTTTTCTTAGTCTTGCTCAGTCCAGGTGTATCCTCTGATGCTTCTGGACTATCAATATCAGATAGCTTTATGGGTTCCACTGGAACAAGGAGGTCCACCAACCATTCCTTAGTAATCTCTTCTAAGTCTTCCTACGTTAGCTTGTAGTATGACCGTAGTTGTTGTTTATGCTCATCATCACGCATTGTGATATAGATGAAATGGAAGTCCGCACTGAATTTCATCAAGGGTATAAACCTGTGGAGTGTGTTCAGGGTTTTATGAGGCTCAGACTAGATAACGGTCTTCAGTTGGGTGTAATAAGTGTGGAAGATGACATTTGATTGCCACTACTTGTTCATGTTGCTGGAGTACCAAAACGTACTGAACTTTGCAGCCAGTGGTTCAAAGGGATCGATGTCCGTGAAGGTTGCACCTTCTGGCATATCCCATGCAATGAACGTGATTAATATGAGAAGCCAAATGAACTGGAAATCATATTCTTGGTCTTACTCTTCCCTATAGTCTAGTTCTAACTGGTTCACCAAGTACTTCACCCACTTCATATGTAGGCCCTCTATGCACTTCCCTGTGATCAGTTGATAGGCTAAGTGCACTGCACTGCTCTAGATAGAGGCTACCTTGTAGCCACGTGTGCCCTTCTCTACATATCTATAAGTATCCTTTAACCTCTAGGTGAGAGCGCAATCTGTAGTATTTCTGGGGTAGAAATCTTGTGCTTCTGGGCCTTGCATGCTTAGCCTTTTGATTTGATTGATTAATGTCTGATCCACTGTGATGCAGCAGTTGAACCACAAATAACCTCCATGATAGCAAGACAAAATTAATTTGATGCATGCGTTCACCTCCTGGTGTCGCCCGAAGTGCGAAATCTTCATAGCATTCAGTAGGGTGGACTATGCGAGGTTATGGGTCCATGATTGAGGGGTAATCTTTGAGCTCTATCCTTTTGTTCTCATCAGATACTTATGCAGGGAAAGCATACTGTAAACCTTTCTATCATCGAGGTTGAAGTTGATAAACTTCAACATTGTGATCTTATCCTGGTCAGCACGAACTGTGTGCACTTCTTTCGAAAGGTACGCAGTGACCAACGAATATTCAAAGTATGTGGGCACACTGTCTTGGTTTATTGTGTTGCTCAGAGGTGGTAGATAGACATGTAGGATGCTTCGAATCATCTTAGCATTCACTAAGTCATCCTTGTGCTTAGTTCACCTTTCACGGGATGGTCTAGCTCCATAGGCAGTGGATGGAGAGGTTGATATTCCTCTCGTCGATGATGCTTGTATACCTATAGACACTCCTCTTTCTGACATGACTCTCTCTGTCATCAAGTCGAGGAGAACTTATGTCATTGATGATTCAACTATGGTGAGCTCATTGGACATACGTGCTCGGGATTACAATTATCAAGTTCACGATGGACTTAGACACTGCACTGGAATAATAGCAAGGGTGCAATGATCATTGTATGATATTCTTTCAGTCTACGAGTGTCAAATTCTCAGTTAGCAAAAGTGTTCTCCATGCATGGCGCGAAGGGATAAGTAGGCAACTTGGCAATGGTTCACGTGCAATGTTTATGAGCCCCTATTAACTCTTGATTTGATCCATAATGGTGCAATCCAATGGTCTGATGACGAACCTTTATTTCTTTTATGTCTGCTCAGAGTGGAAGTCGAATGGATATATCAACCCCAACGACTATATTGCTTCGCCATGGAGTAGTGTCATGTCTTGCTATTCTGATATCCCGACGAACATCCAATTATGCAAATTTTATTTTTTTGAAGTTCCCTCTTGGATCTTTTGTAACTTCCCAATATCATCCCTCTTCTTAGTTAGCTTTCTAGCCTTCTTTCTAGTGAGCTTTGTCTCGGTAGTCTCTTTTCCATTTTGATTCTTATCGTCTTTTAACATAGTCACTGCATGATGTTGAGATTATTTCCTAGGATTCAGGGGTAATACCTCTTCTTTATATGTAGTAAGTAATTCAGTCTTTTGTGGGTCTCCTAATGTTCTCGTAGCTTCAACATCAATTTTTCTAGTGACAACTAGATTCGATTTGTTCTCCTGTTCTTCAATCAATTGTGCGATCCTTCTAGCCATGAAATCTTTTAAGTCTTGTTTCTTCTGCTCTGAGGCTTCTTCTTCTTCCTTTCATCTGGCTTGAACTATTTCAATCCAAGATTTTTCTATTAACATGGTAAATAGGGCGTTGTCTTCAATAAACTTAATAATCTCAAAATCTTCCTCTGTCAAAGTTCCATTAACGTTCATAGGTATCTGAGCGAGCTTCCCACATAAGTTTATAGGATTTCCTCTGAATAGTCCTATTCCTCCTAATGAAGGGATCATAGAAGGCCTTCCTATAGCTTCCCAAGTTATTTCTGTCATGATATTCACTTGTGTGTCCTCATCTAGAACATAGTGAATGTCGAAGTCCCCTATTATTGCTTCAAGGCACTCCTTGTCTTTAAAAATATCTGATAGTATAACATGTCGATGGTCATCCAAGGTGTCTTTCCTCTATAGTAATGCCTTCTCTGATTCTTTCTGGGGTTCTTTTAAATACTTAGTTTCTGGATCTAGCTTAGGGTTTTCTTGTCTTATGTTAATACTTTCAAGCCCAACAATCATTCTGGGGCAATCCAACACTTCATGGTCCATATCCTTACAACAAAGACAACTAGGTCTTCTTCAATGGAATTCCTTAGCAGGATGTCCTACTCTTCTACAACTATAACAGAGGTTCAATCCTCTATTTATTTTAAAGGATCCCCAACCTCTCATGTACTACGCGCTAGGATCGTATGAGCTAATCTGCAACAATTTCTTTCTAGGATCTTGCATCCATTTGTTAGTCCAAACATCTTTTCTATGCATAGGTATAAAATATATTTCATGATTCTTATCATATCTATTCATATCAAACCTTCTTTCATCTATTAGTTCCCTAGTTTCTAACTTATGACAGAATCTATCAATCATACCTATATCCATTCTCTAAAAATGGAAATTTTCGCTTATCTTTATTTTACAGATCACAAATCTTTCAGATCTAAAACGTTTTAACTATTCTTACCTTTATTAGAGCATAGAGCTTTCAGATGTAAAACTTTTTAACTATTCTTACCTTTATCAAAGCACAAAGCTTACAATTCTTACCTCTCTTCTTCAGGTCAGACTTCTTCTCTTGAGATATGACCTTCCTCTTGGCACAAAGCTTCACAGGTCAACTAAAATGTTGTGCACTAGGGAAACAAATCTATGGACAGAGCTTTCACACTTTTACATCAAATCTTTGCACAAATTTTCTTCTTCCTTAGATCCCAACAATCACAGTTTCAGGTCCCGACAACATAACCATGTGTTGGCACAGGGGCAGACCCAGGGTTTAACACACCAACAAAACCCTAACTACCGGCCCTTTTAGAAACACCTGTGAATAAGATGAAGTCTCACCTAAGGTAGATGCAGGGGTCGTTGTAGGACTCAAGTGTCTACAACCTTAGCTGGGACACAGATATGTGATTATAACACTTTAATAAAGAAATTAGCACCTTCGGTTCCTTAATATACAATCATTATCTACTTCATTGATAAAACAGAGCCTCATAGTATTCACATTAACCTACCGTATCCAAGCACTTAGCATAGGTAAACATATCATATTAATCACCAAGCACAGCCATGCAGATCAGATCTAGCATTCCCACATATAAAAATCACAAAGCAGGTAGATCTATCCAACTACATCAAAGCACTTTAGAAAAAGAAGACATAAACTCATTAAGACAAGCACAAAGCATCATAACATAGGATTTATGTGGTTCACCCCTCTCCTAGGGCTACGTCCACCAACTCTTCTTATTTATAGTCTTCGGTCAATTGGTTACAAGCACAGATCCTCAAAACCCTTACTCTACACATGACAGAATATCTGCGCATCTTGCTAGATCCTTCTTCCTTACGTTACAACACTAAGCCTATGATTGTATCGCATAGGGACTTTCACTCAACTCTACAAGTCTTACATAGAATGCACAAAGCCTTGATCACACAGATCCAACTCTTGGCACTTAGCGCACATCACATAGATATATCATCCACTACTTCTCTATATGGACTAGACATCTATATATACATAAAAAATAATCTTAAACATGGGTAAACCCATAGGCTGACATCCCCTTCGCGTTACATATTCCCAAAAACCCAAAAAGGGGCTCAAAAAGGGGGTTTAGATCCCTTGATCTCCACTTCATCTTGTGCTCCTTCTTTGATAAGCTATAGAAGTTCCAAAATAGGTCATCATGACCAAGAAATTCCCAAAACTTGGTCAAGCACCAACAATTGTGCAATATGACAGGAATTTCATACATGATGGGAGTAAAAATACTTATACCCTTGATAAGAATGAGTGTAAACATATAATATTTCCAATAGAAGATAAAGGAGTCAAAGAGGAGGCTAGTTCGAGCATACTTCTCATGAGTGGGAAGGAACATTTGAAGGAAGAAGAATATCGCCACTGTTGTGGTCTAAGGATTGAAGAGATTAATATATCTCTTGGAATGAGTTTCATAGGTGCTCATACTTATGAGGAAGTGATGCAAGAGGCATCTAGGGAAGAGGCCAAGGAGCCAAAGGTTTTTAAAACTCATAGTTTGTGTGTGATGATAAATGTAACAAACGGGTGGTTATTAGAGATTGTCAAAGAAAGGGAGAGTGGATGGTAGCCAAGTTCTGTTCAAAAGGAAAAGAAATAAGAGGAGACCTACATATTTGTGAAAAAAATAAATTCCCAAGGGGAGCACTCAAATTCTATACTCACTCAATTGGAGAAGGAGTTAGAGATGCTAGAGAACTGGTTAAACCATCCAAATATTAGGGAAGACTAAAGGAGGAATGAAATCATGAAGTATAGCAAGGGCAACCTTTAGGAAAGTAAAAGTCCTCAAGAAATAAAGAATAAAGAGAAGCAACCAATGGGTATCAACAGCAAAGACTTACAACAAAGAAATTGTCACGAGAGAAAGAGAGAGTTGGAGGAAAAGAGTCAGCCAGAGGATAGGATGGAAAAGGAAACGATGGAGTTAAAAGGGTTGATACAAAGGTTAGCTGAAGAGACAAAAGAAGTCTACAGTGGTAATATAAATTGAGCTCTACAATGTACGATTTGGAGACCAAGAGAAAATCCTGCAACAGTAGGATAACGACAAAAAAAACAATTGTAGCAAGGAAGAGAAGGAAATGGGCAACTTCGGGTCGAAGTTTGGGATCTAGGAGGACCTCAACCATAGAAGCAAGAGGTTCATGAGTAGGAGCTCATGATTTTTCTCAAGAGAGGACTATGATGCAGGAGCAACATCATCATCATTCAATGAGGCAAGGTGGAGGATGACTTAACATCCAACGCAACACACTTATTGATTGACATTCAATGAGGCAAGGTGGACAATGACTTGTCATATTTATTTATTGAAATTTATTGTTTTTTGCAGATGGAGTGACCTATATGTTAGATAGTTTTGACCAAATCACATTACAATAATGATATTTTGATTTTGCATTTGGAGTTTGGTTTAATGGTAATGGTAAAGGACTATGCTAAGAGTTGATTTCTCTCCCTAGTTTAAGTTTTTTTCTTACATATTATAAAACTTTGAAATTGTGAAATGTTATCTTCTTATCCATAGCAATGTTATACTTCAACAAGGATGGGATCTCTTTACACATTTCAACAAAGACTGGATGTATTTACACTTTCTTTAGAAATGATTGGATCCCTTTGCACACTTTAATAAAGACTGCATCTCATTAAGCTTTTTATTTTTCTACCACATATCACCTTTTTCTTTGTACATTTTTTATTTTAAAATATATGCATTTATTTTTTGTATAATCTCATAATGAATATGAATGTTTTTTCTAGAAACTTAATAGAGATTTAGGGATTTTTCTTAAAAGGTCCAGTATTATTCTAAATTCATTCTTAGAAAAATTCCCTTATAGGGTAGAACATGTGAGTTGATTATGAGTTCCACTTGCAAATATAGTTGATTCTACATTTTTTTATGAAAGGATCAAACAGTTTTGAGACATTAAAATATCCAATGGTAAAAAGATTAGAGGTCTTGAAATTTTGATTTTCATTAGTAATTTTTTATGGTGATGATTAAGCACCAAAATTAATAGATGTACCTAACATGTGTAACCTAATGGGAAATTTAATAGAAACAATGAAATTAGAAAACTTTGACTATTATAATGACATGTGTTTTAGGAGGATTCTTCTAGGTGATTATTAAAGAATCCATGATTAACATTGCAACTTCTTTCCAGCCTAAAGACATTTGTTGATCTCCAAAATATGTTTAGAGAAAATTGAGACCTCTTGTGATAGTAAAGCATCAAAATATCATTTTGGATTCATTACATATTGATATTTTATGTTTCTTTATGGGTAATCAAGGTCTGTAGGGATTTGAGGTAGGTTTTGTAATCCTCCTTTGTATCTTCTCTAATGGGAAAATTCTTTGAATAATTTTTTTGAAGGATTTTGTGGGCTATGGATATATGACAATTGAAAAACTTGTACTATTAGAGATATTCCTTATATTTCTAAATATTTCCTCCCTTTTTAATCTAGATTGGATCATTATATTATTTTTCATTTATCTTAGTTATTTGTATGTGTAGTGATGCAGGAGCATCACCATCATCATTCAATGAGGCAATGTTAAGCCCTAATATTGGCTCATTACCACTTAATTGGGGCATATTAGATTAGTAATGTTATTTTATTTATGTCAGCTTTAGGACATTAGTTGTAATTTAGATTAGTAATGTTATTTTATTTATGTCGGCTTTAGGCCATTA
>ML776679.1:815462-826534 GCA_009831015.1 Picea engelmannii | reverse complement strand
TCTTGTACTTGAACATTTAAGTGGGGTAAAAGGAGGTTTCCCCCTCGAAGAGGCTTATTATCTGAAATTATCTCTTTTTCAAGGCGTTGAGTACTTTTCCTGAGGTTTTTCTATGCTATATTGATGTTTGGTTCTTAACAGGCAAGGTGGAGAATGAGAAAGTGAGGAGACTTTTAACTGGTTTGTATTCTAAGTAGGGTGTTTCAATTTAAATTTTGAAAACCTTGTAATTAAAGTTCCCACCAGATCTTCAAGATAGAGCCATTATGAGTGCTCTAGGAAATTATAATTCTTCTTTAATACCTGAAGGATTATACATGTTTAAGTGTCGACTCATATCTAGGTTGCAATTATCCATTTAATGTAATAAACTTAGTGGTAGGATGCTTTGATTGTGATATGATTGCACTATAATAGTTTGGAAGGAAGGTTCAAGAATCCCCCTCATGTATAAATGTATGTAATTTATTCCCAAAAGTGGTTGTTGAAGAAATATTCTTGGATAGTTGTGGGAAAAAGTTGAGAGCTTCTGAAACCATTGTAAATATTTTTTGAAGGAATATAAAAGAAGATAATTTCTTTAAGATATCTGAGCATGTTTGTCTTTGAGAAACTAGGTAATTTTATGCTATTTATTTCTATGTATGTATGTGTGTGTGCATCTAAATAGTTGGTTGAATGAATCCTTAATGTTACTATAAGTTTCAATTTTTTCTCTTCTGAAATCTTGGTGCAAGGAGTTCATAGTGCCGACATAAGCAGTGCGAAGACAGAGCCATTTATAGGCTCAATATGGGAGATAGTGTGATTTTGCATTGAGAGAGTGCAAGGAGTGCACATATACTCGTCAGATTATAAAATATCAAAGGTCATTCCTATGCAAGGTGTGCACAGGGCCAACACTTCATGAAGTGTTGAAAATTTTCCAAGCAGAGCGAGCGCAAGGAGTGCACATGAGACTTTTATAAGTCCCAAGTTCAAGGAGGAGGTAAGTGGAAGGATTTAACGGAGCCAAAATTTCATCTAAAGTGTTGGACAAGAGCAGGAGGAAGAGCGTGGGATCTTGGAGGGCATAAGAAGTAATCTAGAGGGACAAATGGTTGAGAACCTTTGAAGTTGAAGAATTCCAAGCTCATGAGAAATAACAAAACTGTGGGCCAAAAGACAGTCTAGGTTATAGACTTAGTAGAAGCGCAAGGTGTGTGTGGGTGAATTCATTAAGTCATACATATCAAGAGAGAAGTGAAAGGTATGTGCCATAGTATAATTCATTTGAGTTGATAAATCTCAGGAAGGATAGCGAGATTTGTTTCTCGAAAGGAAGAATCCATTTTGTTTGGAGGGTCAACAGATGAGATATGCTCAAAAGGAGTCAATATCTCTCATAGTCATCAGATTTGAGGAAGGAGCATTGTCATTAATATTCTCAATCCTTTGGACTTCACCACTCCAGAGAATTTGAAGGGTTGTTGCAAGAGTATGCCAAAACCCTAACTCCAAAGCCTTTAGTAGATCCTCACCATTGACTATAGGTGTATGTGTTGAGAGATCAAAGGATTTCATAGTTCAGCACTTGAGAACATCTAGGGTGTAATTCATTTTGGTAAAAAACCTGAAGGCCTGAACGTGGGAGTCAATCTCAACCCTTCGTGTGTTCATAGTTTGGTACTCGAGAAGGTTGTTGGTTAAATCTATGAAAATATTTGAAGTCATGGAGCCTAGAGTAGTTCTAGACCGTAGATCTAGAATGGAGAAGGATCGTAGATCCTAAGCCATTTGGAAATTTAGCGTTTAGTAATTCAAAGGGAATTGGGTTTCAAGTCATGAAAATCCCCGAAGTCGGGAGTCGGGAATAAGTGTAGACCATCGATCTGAGGTGAACACCAAACATCTAATATGAAATTTCAGATTTCACATATTTAGAGGTATTGTACATCAAAACAGGGAAGCATACTGAAGCCTGAAGCCTTGGAATTTCTGTGAACGCTAGATCATGATGTGTAACATGATCCATTGATTCCCTCCTTTGTTCGACTATTTGAAAATTCAAAATTCAGGGGAATTGTGGTGTGTTGGTGTCAAAAATCTTAAAGCCCGGAGCTATGAAGTTCATGAGTTCCTATCGTTTAAAGGTTTAGCCTACGGTTTTGGCTCGAGGTCATGTGGATTTATTCGTTGAAGTAATAATACCCTCATGAACATGCATTTTTGTTTAGGGAAAAGGGAGAAAAGGCCTGTGGTATCAAATTTTAAGGCTTTAGCAAGGACCTGAAAGATAATTTATTTCCTTGTGAGAATGATCCTTAGACTGAGAGGTCGCTCGATCCCCTGTGAGTGGTAGGTGTTTTCATTAAGTGGTATCAGAGTGAAAAAATGATTTTTTATGATGCCATCAAGTGGTATCAAAGTGGAGGAATCCTGGGCGGTGAGGATCTGAATAATGGCGTCCATGGCTATTAGCTCCAGCTCTGCGACAGTCCGCATTGGTTGCAAGAAGTCTGCTTTCGTCTCCAACGCATCGTCATCGGTTTGATCTGAGTTTGATGGATTGCGGCACATGGATTCCATGTTTGACATGGGTTCAAGTCATTGATTATTTACTCAAATGCAGAGGAATGTTCAAGCCATTGGCAATGGCTGTCGCGGAGTTGTCACCATGGCGGGCATTGGGAAGTTCTTCGTTGGTGGCAACTGGAAATGCAATGGTACAAAGGATTCCATTTCAAAGCTTATTACTGAATTGAACAGTGCAAAACTTGAAGATGATGTAGTCCGTCGATTGGTGTTATCAGAGGAGATGCAAGAGGCCGAAAATGCTCATTTATCAGGTCTGCGGCAGGACGAAGATTCAAACGAGGATTGGTGGCAGAGAGACTGGGGTTTGCTGAACCAGCATTATTTTGTGGATGAATGCTTGACGTTCGAGGCCGCTGATGAGGTGAACCAGCAAGAACTAAACCCTAGCCACCGCCGCCACTTCCTTAACCTACATAGCAGGAAGACTAGCTCCAAGATCACTGCAAGCTTTCCCCCTTTCCTCAAAACCATTGTCGGATCTTCTCTCTGTATGCAGGTTCAAGACTCACACTCTGTCTCTGAGCTCAAAACCCAAATCCACCAAGCCATAGGGATTCTGCCTAAATTCCAACAACTAATCTTCGAAGGCCGACAGCTTGGAGATGGCTCTCTGCTACGAGATTATGAAAACCTAAAAAAAACAACCATTTCTCTCACTTCTCGGTTGCGTGGAGGAGCGCCTTCAGTGACCCATCCAAGCTCTTACAAGCAAGCTGTGAAATCAGGGACTTTCGCTCCTTCGAAGCTCCAGGCAGAAGATTAAAAAGTAAAGGAGCCCTTTGGAGGCGCCTTCATTGTGGAGCCATGTGCAGAACCTCCAACAACAGAAGTAGAAGACCCCCAAGTCTATGGCTATGCCTTTCTCTACTAGGCCAAAGCCCGCATTTGCCGCTTCAACGGACTTTGGCCCTCAGCCCCTGCGCTAAAGGAATGGGTTAACAAGATCTAGTCAGAGGTTAATGAGCTATTCTTTTGTTCCAAGGGATTCTTCATCGTCAACTTCTCCACCGAAGCCGAATGCCARCRCATACTAGTGCAGGGTCCTTGGTTTTGGGGCAGATCTAGTCTCTCCATGCAGCGATGGTTCCCGGAGTTCAATMCACTGACCATGACAGCCATGACTACACCGGTATGGGTAAGACTACCCAATCTACCCCTGCATTTCTATTCTGCATATTTTTTACCCACCCTGGGCAATGCATTGGGTAGATTCATCAAGATAGACACAGACAGAATAACGAAAGGATTCATCACTTTCGCCCGCATCTGCATTGAAATTGACCTCAGTCAAGGGCTTCCAGATAGGATTCTTATAGATTGGGGTGATGGATATCCTTTCATACAGATGGTCTATTATGAGAACACCGCCTTCAGATGTCACTCCTGTCAGCAAACAGGGCACCTCCAAGCAACTTGTCCTCTTTCCCCCACCCCTCCCACAACTTATGGAACACGGAAAAGAGAAAATGGTTGGCAAGGACCAAAATATCACAAAAGTCGCTCGATCCCCTCCTTTGACAACAAGCAACATCCCAAATATTCTCCAACTCCTTCGCCTTCCTCAATGCCTCCGCAGACCCCAAATTTCAATCAGCAGCCATCTGTCGACCCAAAACACCAGCCTGTAGCCTCGACACAAAATCCTGCAGTTTCAGAAGACATGACTCCAACTCCCTCAATTAACTCCTTGCACCCACCTCATGATAAGGGGGAAACAAATGACACAATCATGATCTCAGCATCGCTCCTAGGGACTCAAAAGAGAACTCATGAATCAGAAAACTCAGACAGCGACAAAGAAGCACCACGGAATTCAGCAGCTCAAGATTTTGGCACTTCCTCAGACCATTTAGCTTTGGTGGTAAAGGTCGTTGAGCCTACCAGATCCTCCGGTTGGATTGATGTTCACAAAAAAAAAGGAAGAAAGGATCCTCATTGGCAAACACAATGATCCGGTACTTCTACTTCTATTGTATTGTTTCATCTGGATCTCCTTTAGCATAGGCTAGTTTCAAATGATCCCCTATTCTCTTTCTGGGGGGTCTTTTCCCATCCGCAAATCAATGTATTACTTTGTACTCTTTTCCATGGATGGAATAGAAGGATTCTCCCCTCTCTTACTTACCAAAAAAAAAAAAGTGGTATCAAAGTGGGAAATAAGCTTTGTGAGAAAAATAAAATTTAGAATCATTTCACCAAGAATATGGTAAAACATATGTATGTTTTGGACATCAATGATTTCCTTATATTTTCATGGAATCACCATGACAATTAGTCACGTGTATCAAAGAATATTATTCATTAATCATTTAATTATCCATGTGTGAAGCATAGCCATACACGTATCCAATTATCAATGGAAATAACAAAAAAATGAGTATTCTGAGTCATTACATAATTATATTTAAAATGACTTAGAGAATTCAAAATTTGAGTGTGCTCCAAAGAAATATTTATTTCTGAAGTCAAGGGAATAAAAGGAATGAATGTTTAAGGAAAAGAGTGCATATCTATTGTCATAAATCCATAGCTCAAAAAATTATCCATAAGGGTATTCAACAAGTAATTCTATAAAATATCAAGGATTTTTCAACATAACGATCAATATCATTACAAACATATACTCATAAAACCACTCATCACAATTTACTAGGTTATACCCAATTGACAATAACATTCCTTATCTACTAAAGACCTCAAAATCATATACAAAGGGGAGGATATGGAATATGCACCTCAATACAAATGCTAATGCACTTGAATATGGAAGCATAATTTTAGGATCAAGATCAACTTCCAAATGCTAATAATTAATCCTTTCATGCCCCAAATTTTATGGAACCATATCCACTAACTTTCTTTGTAAAATTGTTTGATTAGATATTTGGAAACACTCATCAACTAAAGGAGTGACAAGATTTACCTTATGTTCCCCATTTATCATTTCAATAGTTCAAAAGTAACCCAAAGGAGATGGATCCATGTTGCATCCTATATTGAGTAGTAAAAGAAAAATTATATAGGTCCCTTTTGGAAATACTATTATTAAAAGTAGGATGCAAACATATTGGAAGTGCTACTCAAGTTTCTTAAATTATAAAATAGGCACCATTTTTGTTGCTTTTCATATCATTTCAATAGTTTAATGGTTTTGATGATATATTTACTATCATCAAAATCATGGCTATTACCTCCAAATAGAGGTTGCAAATTAGTCATTGGAAAATTATCAAAATAGATAAAATAGAATAGATCTCACATATTAGAATAAATGTTTATGGAATTTTACCTTAAGATTAGAGAAAATGAACCATCTTAATTATAAGTTTTGGTGTCAACTATCCTCATAGTGCATTAACATTATCAATAACAAATCATCCCCATGTCATTTATGACATGGAGTGACTCTCTTGGCATATACCTAAGGAATTTCACAACCAAGTGATCCCATAGAGAAAACTATTTGTAGAACCACTTTCATGGTTTTATTGACATGAGACATGGACTAATCCATCCTAAATGTCGTGTCCCGTTAATCCTTAACATTACAACTATTGTTTATCCCAAGAAAATCTCAATGATAAAGGAAAAGTATATAATGGCTACACCAACCTACAATGATTTGATCTTGATCGCAATGGAAAATATGTAAATAGAAAACAATTCACCTAAGGTGATAATTAACTTTCCTAGTAAGTGGAACTCAAAGCAATGATCAACTTTCCTAATAAGGGGAACTCAAAACAAGCTTTACACTATGATTTCATCTTAAAAATGTAATGTAACTCTCTTCATGATGATTTCATTTTAAAATGTAATATAAGTGGAAACATTAACATGATCAAAGATTTTTTTAGATATAAAGCTACATCAACATATCGCATATCAATGATTGAGATATTGCACACTTCTAATTATAAAAATTGATATTCTACATAGAATAAATGACACTCATATAACAAGGAATTTAAGATATGTACAAACTATCAATATAATATTTTAACCAAATATCGATATAATATAAAATGTACAAAGAAAAAAAATTAATAAATTCTTACAAACTAAACCAATCAAATATTTAACCAATCCAATCTTAAATATGTGAAAATTATCTTGTCTCATAATATCTTGAAAAAACTTGCATTATTCAATTCTTTATACTCAAAATCAGAAATCTCTAGCCAAATTATGAAATGAAATGGTACTATATGATATCATATCATAACCTAGCATATATTATCCCAACCTAAACTAATGTAGAATAACCTAGCGTATCCTAACCTACCCTAACCTACCCCACCTTAATATATCTTAGCTTAACCTAGTCTAACATTATTTAATTCTAGCCTAGGATAGACTAACCTACCCTACCCTAATCTAGCATATCCTGACCTAACCTTACATAAATTGTGCTACCCTAGCCAAACCTATCTTAGGTTATGCTAACTTAGTCTAGACTAACCTAACCTAACATAGCCCACCCTAGCATAACTCAAGCAAGCCTAACCTAGCCTAACCTAACCTACCTATCCTATCCTTTTGTGACATATCCTACATAGCCTACCTTACCTAGTTTATCCTACATCAAACTATCCTAACCTATCATGGCCAATCTTACATGTCCTAGGCTAGCCTAACTTAGCCTACATTACCATAACCTAACCTAGCCTAGCTTATCCTATCTAGCCTATTATAGCATAGCTTAACCTAAGATAACTTGATATATATATCTTATTCCACCCTACCCTAACATTTCTTAACCTAATCTAACATATCCTAACATAGCCCGGCCTAACACATCTTAGCCTAGCCTAACATCAATCTAACCAATCCTACCTTATGGTAATATAAGATAAGTTATCCTCTCTATCCTACCCTACTCACGCATATCTTAGACAATCCCATGCTACCATACCTTTTCCATGCATAACCTAACATGTCCTAGACTATCTTAAATTATCCTAGCCCCTCCTAACATAATTTTCTCTACCTTAATCTTACCCTTTCATAACCTAACCTACCTTAGCCTACCCTATTCTAACCTATTCTAACCTAACATAACTTATCCTACCCTAAGCTTACATGACCTAATCTAATCTAGACAAATAACCTACACTACCCTAACCTACCCTAGCCTACACTATCCTAACCTAACCTATCCCACACTAGTATACATTAGTCTAGCATATCCTACCTTATCTTACCCTAACCTACCCTACCTTACCCTAGCTTAGAGTAAACTACACCAGTTTAAGCTTAGCCTAACCTTTTCTATGTGATTTTACCCAATCTTGGCTTATATTGAGTGTGCTAAGCTACTCTATCCAAGGTTATCCTAGGTTAGCTTGGCCTAACCCAACCCTATAATAAATTAGCATAGCCTACACTAAACTACCTTAGCCTAACCTAGCCAAGCCTAACCCAAGCTACACAATCCTAGCTAAGCATATGCTAGCCTAACCCAACCTTATCTTACCCTAAAATAGCTTAGCTTAACCCAAACCTATCCTACCCTAAGTTATCCTTGCTTAAATACTACCCTAACTTAACTAATCCCCACCCAACCTAACTTAGCCCAATCTAACTTGGCCTAGCTTGTCCTAACTTATCATACACTAATTTAACCTAACCTACACTAATCTAGTCTTTTTTATCATATCATAACCTATCCTATCCTAACATAAGCCTACCCTATCAAAATCTTACCTTCCCTAACCTAACCTAACCTAACCTACCCTAGCCTAGCCTAAACCTAACTTATCCTAGAGTAACCTATCTTATCCTACCTAACCCTACCCTAAACTAGCCTAATATAACCTACCCTACCCTAACCTAGTATAACCTAGCTAGCATAGCCTAGCCTTCCCACCTCTCCTTTAACCTACCCTACTCTCCCTTGCTTAACCTGACTTAACCTAACCTACATAGACTAATCTAACCTAGCCTAGATAAAATAACATTTCCTATCTTAGCCTACCCTTCAACTTCAATCTATGTCTAAATGCCTAAGCCTAAGCCTAATCCTACTTAATCGCACATCTTTAAATATTATACTCCAATCCCTAAGCATAAATCCTACACCCAAGCCTAAATACTATGCCCAAGCCTTACATAATATGTCAAAATGAGAATACTTCTTTGGATAAATTTATAACCTAATTACTCAATCCATTTTTTAATATGGATTAAAAAATCACATATCCATTACGTCATTTCAAGTAAAAATTACATATTTACAAAAGAGGTCTGGAGCCAACTAATTATTTACAAAAGAAAAGTGTTATTTTTATATGTTTAATATGTAATTTATTGTGTGGATGTTTATATAAATTTTATATGCTTTAATGTACACATTTGTGCATGATTTGTATGTTGTTAGCAATACATGTGTGTTCATATGCAGAGCATATTTATTGATTAATTGGTATCAGAGAGGAAAACATCTGTGTGTCAAGGACCAACATGGGGATGGGGATTCTACATTATACTACAAACCCTAAAATTAAATCCTACACCCAAGCATAAATCCTATGCCCAAGCCCCACATAATACTTCAAAATGAGAACAAATCTCTCGAAATATTTATAATCTAATTACTCAAATCGTTTTTTACCTAACCTAGCTTAACCTAGTCTATCTGAACCTAGCCTAGAATAACCTTCCTTATCCTACGTAACCCTACCTTACCCTAACCTAGCATAACCTAGCTAGCCTATCCTTCAATTCCCTCCTTTTCTTTAACCTACCCAAGAGTAGGATAGCCTAACCTACCTTGGCCTATCATAACTTACCATAATGTATCCTAGCCTTTCCTATCCCATTCTCACCTAGTCTAGCCTACCATAAATTTCTTAAACTATCCTAAACTACCATAACCTATCCTATCCTAACTTACCCTAGCTTTCTCTACCAAAGGGTAGCTTATAATGCCCTACACTAGCCTAACCTACCCTAACTTAACCTCATTTTTCCTCACCCAACCATATACCCTAAACTACTTTATCCTATTCTAAATACCCTATTTTATCCTATCCCAACCTATCATTACCTATCCTAATATGCCCTAGCAAATCCTAACCTATCCTAGGCTCACCTAACCCAACCTAGCTTTTCCCATACTATTGTTACCTACCTTAGTAAACCCAAACTTAGTTTATCTTAGCATATCATAAGCCTATCCCATAATAGCCAAACATTGCATTGCATAGCCTACTGTATATTAATGTACCCTGAAATATATTAGTTGAACCTATCCTAACCTAGATTAGCTTAATCTATACTAACTTAGCAAAGAAAAATGCAACCCTCATCCTAGTCTATACAAATTAAGAATAAACTAGCCTAACCTAACCTAACCTAACCTACTCTAAATCATCTTATCTTATCCTAGCCTAAAATGTTCCTAACACTAGCCTTGTCTATCCTAACCTATCATAACCTAGGCTATACTAACCCTATATTTCCCTAGCTTACTGTAACTTAACCTAGTTTAGTGTAGCCTAGGCTAGGACATCATAACTTATATTATTTTTTCAATCCTCATTTACACTAGCCTACCATAACCTACCCTATCCTAATCTAACTTACCTTGACCTACCCTACTCTATCCTAGCCTGCCCTAACCTAACATCAACTAGACTATCCTAACCCACCCTAGCCTATCCTATCCTAGCCTAGTCTAACCTAGCCTAATTTTACATAACCTAGCTTACCCTAGCCTATCCTACCCTACCTTAACCTTTTATAATCTAGCCTAATCTATCTTAGCTTAGCTTAGAGTACCCCATATTAACCTACATAAACATACCTTACCCCACTCTATCCTAGTTGAACCACACTTTCATATTCTACACTATGTTATCTCAGCTTGGCCTAGCCTAGCTTAGCCTAGCCTAACCTAACATATCATATCTTATCCTACCATACCCTACGATATCCTACTCGAACCTAACCTATCCTAGCCTAGTCTAACCTAACCAAAACCTACCCTACCATAAATTATCCTAGTGTATTTTATCCAAGCCCACCCTACCTAAGCCTACCATACTCTAGCCTAGATTAGCCTAACATACCTTGGCCTATCCTATTTTGGCCTAGCCACACCTTGTTTATCCTAATATAGCATGGTCTAACCTAGTGTAGGCTAACCCAGCCTAGCTTGTCCTATTATAGGTATGCCCATATTAGCCAAACCTAGACTAACCTTACCTAGTCTAAACTAACCTAGCCTATCGCAACCTAGTCTAGCATTTTTTGACCTAACATAGCCTATCCTATCCTACCCTAGTCTATGCAAATACACCCTACCCCAACCTAATCTTGTGCAGTCTACGCTAACTTAATCTACCCTAGCCTAAACTACTATATTATAACTTAGAATAGCTTACCATAACCCAAGCCTAACCTACTATATTATAACTTATCATATCTTACCCTAACCCTAGAGAAAGCTACTATATTATAACTTAGCAAGCCTACCCTAACCCTAGCCTAGT
>ML776679.1:755852-788043 GCA_009831015.1 Picea engelmannii | reverse complement strand
GGGAATTGGCAGAGGGAAACTTGGAGTGGAATTTACACAGTGCACCGGGGGTTGCTGGGGGTTTTTGGCACGGAGGGCTAGGATATCCGTTGATATCCTAGGGCTAGGAGCTAACTAGTCGGCAGGGAGGTCAGTTTTGGGTTGTGTTCTAAAGGAGTGAGAAGGAAGAAAGAGGTGAGAAAATAGTAGCATCAGGTTTAGGTAAGAATTATGCATTGTTTTGAATTATTTTCTTATTAAATCTTATTATATTGACGAAATTACTATGAATGAGTTGAATTAGTAAAAAATATTGAATGTTACGGAAGTTACTGTTATTTCATTACTGTGTTATGAAATTAGTTAGTTTATCAAAATAAATTGATGTAAAATGTAAATCCAGCCATTACAAGTCCTCAGCTAGTTATTCAAGTAAACTACAGAGGCCGCATTCATGAGAACTAGGTGCAACACTTGAAGCAGTTTGATATAAAATCAAATTAAGTGAGCGAGCAACATCAAATTTCGGTGGTGGAGATCCATCAGGAAGATTAGATCGACGAGCATCCAGTGATTGAGATCATACAATTGTGCCAAAATTTAGTGTCAAACAAAGGTCCAAAATCGCAAGGTCAATTCTAGTCATTGGTACAGGGAGGGATGCATGGCGCGAGATTTGTATTTTGTGGTTTCGCGAGATGGAGCGGTCAAGGAGCAAGTCATCAGAAATCGTAAAATGTGAAATCATGATAAGATCGCAGTCATTTATCAAAGGAGAGATCTGGACCAATATATCAACTTTTCATGATTTCTCAAGTTGGGAAAAGTAGGAGGGTAGAGTCTTGAAGACTTGCGACACGCGAAGTACCAAAATGATCTTGGTCGCCAAATCCAAAGAAGTTTCGACTGTCAATCTAGATGGGTCATTTCACGGGATCAAGCATCAGAACATTTGAAATCAAGGGGAGTGAAGACTCCTGAAACATGAAACCTAAAAATTTCATATGAGATAAGTGCAGAGACGTGGCATGAGGTCATGTGGGGCAGTGAAAAGGAGCTACACAAAAGACCAAAGTGCCCAAGTTGGTCACAGAGAAATATATCCATGACCTCAAGGCGCTAGAGTTTACTCATAGGAGTTGTGAGCTCGCTTGGAGCATTCATGGGTGTCAAGACTCGTCATAATCCTAATAAAAGTAGTTAATGAAAATGGGGAAGGTGGTTGAAACCTCGTTTCACCACATAAATGGAAATCATGGAAAAACTGGTCGTGGAGGGCAGACTATCATCCAGAAGTTCCTTGTCATGGATTTTCTTGTGAAGCCCATACTAATCTGATCTTGCATCTAACAAAATAATGCAAGTGCAGCTTGAAAGAAGAAGATGCAAACGTCAAGCCTTGCATACAGTGACCAGAGCACGCTCATGTGGGGAGCAAGTTACTTTGAGTATATATACTTGGTTTTTATGTTTTGTAATGGTCAATGGTAGAGAAAATATCTTGTATTGTAAAGTTTGAATGAACCCTCTAGTTCTTTGGTTATGCTTTGTAACCTGATATTTCTTGTTTAATGGTGATCAATTCTCTTTCTCCCTCTCGTTTTACTCCGTTACTGAAAGAGTTCATGGTTTACTGATTCAATTGAATTATTATGACTGCATTATGATGAAATTTTTATTATAGTGTTGTTATAATTTCTTTCAGTTCCTTTCAAATTTGAATTCAAGAAGACCTTGTGTTTAAGTTTTTAATCCTTAGGTTGTTGGAAAGCCTGATGTTCATGGAAAACCTCTACATTCTTCATTGAATTCTTCCTCCTACTCACCCTTAATACAACCTATTGACTGAAGTTATACCAGACCTCACCTTCTTGCGCATATTAGTCTAGTTTTATGAGTTAAGATGATATTTTCTTGAGATTGTGCCCATTTGACCTTTTTTATAACTAACCTGTGACATAAATTACCAATGGGTATCAAGCTTACCTCTATAACAATCCATAGGTGACTTCTGGTGCTAACATTTATGGCACTGCTTCGAGGGACGAAATTGAATATTTTCCTTGGGATTGAACAAAAGATCTTACTAGTTCTAAAGGTGCATCAGAACTTAGTACATCAAATATTGCAAATGTGCACTTGTCGAATCCACTGTGGTGAATCCACTGATGTGAATCCACTGGAAAATACATTATTTTAGTTGTGGATTCTAGAGGCAAACACACGAGGTCTACTCCACAAATTCCTTTAGAAACACCTGAAGCTGACCCAGAGAAAATTGTCAAAAAGGGAAAGGCACCTCGAGAAGTTACTTTTGTTGTTGAACCAAGTATTTCTGATAATTTTTACTGTCCTCCTTTAGAAACTGTGATAATTTATTCTCATTCTCCTATTATACTGTGTGTTGAAGTTTTCCGAAGTTTAAAGTTTGGGAGTGTTCCTGTTGAGTTTTCCCCTCCTGATCTAGATTTGGAGGGTGAAATCCTTGTCAGTCCTCTCTCCCCTAAAGTTGTACCTTGGTCTACACCCTAGACCTTGAAATATTTTATCACTATAGGTCTTATTACTCCTCCTCCTGTTAGAGTTACTGATTTTGTAGAAAGGGAATCATCTTTTCCTTCAATCCCTATAGACTTTTCTCCAAATCCTCTGTTGTTTCCCTCTCCTCCTAAAAGTTCAGTTCCATTCTCCCCTGTTCAAACCCCTTCCCCTCCTAGTTCTCCTCCACATATCATCCCTATGGTAGGTTCCCATCCTCCTAGGAAGATAATGGATGCCATATTAGCTACAAGATATGGTCCTCTAGTCTTACCTCAACCAAAGAATGTTCTCCCTACAGGGAAGAAATTACCAAAGAAACGTTCTCCCTCCTGGAGATTACCTAAAGTATATGCCCAAGTTCATGGGAGAAGAAGACATAATTATTGAGGAACACCTTGTTGCCTTCTACAGTTATGCAGACAATCTAAATATTGAAAATGAAGATGTGTTGATGACAGTCTTTGTCGAGAGCGTTGATGGTGAGGTTAGGAAATGGTTTAGGGGATTGACCCCTAGATCGATTGCTGGGATTGAGGATTTGGATGATGTTTTCTTGAGACAATTGGGGGATAAAAAGGACTTTATGTATTATATTATAGAGTTTGGGGCTATGAAGAAAGAGGAGGGAGAGTCTGTCTTTAACTTCTCCAAAATATTCAATAAAATGTACAAAACGATCCTTGTTGAGATAAAGCCTACAGAATCCTGTGCCAAAATTAACTATGCTAGTGCTTTTGACCTTGATTTCAGCCTCCTGTTGAGAGAGAGAAGGGTTTCTTCCTTGGTTCATATGCAAGATTAATCCCTGGAAGTAGAGTCTAACGTATTGGCAGTAAATCGACTCAGGAATAAGGCTAGTAAGGACATACCAAGGGGAAGATATGAAGTCTCCACCTCTGGCTTCTCTGTGTCCCCCCCTCAAATGGATGAAGTAACCAAGTTACTAAAATCACTTTCAACTAGGATGGAAAGATTGGAAATAGAGGGGAAATAGAAATACATAAATCCTAAAAATGTTGATAATAGAGGCAACTTCAAGAGGCCGAATAACAATGCTCCTCAGATTATGAAAAGGTTACAGAGGAACATATATAGAGATGATTAGAAAGTCAAAACCCCTCTTCAAAACAACCTTGTTTCAGATGAGGGCGGAGAGGAACAAGACCTCGATCCATAAATCCATTGTCTTGAAGACACATCCTATTCTCCTCACTTAACTCAGTCAACATATGAGGAGTCTCTCATGGACGACCAAGTAAACGAGCTGAGAAAGGGGGACAAGGCTAGGAACAACCAAAATAGATACAACCTCAGGTCCAAAAATAAAGAGGGAAATCTTGATGTTCTTGATCAGCCTACCAGAGAAAAAAATCCTGCCAAAGTTATAGCAGATGACATCAAAGGTAGAAATATTCAAAACCCCCTACTAGTAGCTAAATATTCTATCCCAGAAGTGAGATAAATTCTAAATCCCCACTCCTCCTTTAGCTTTGAGCATGAAATTAAAAAAATCAGGATTCCTGTGCCTCTTTTAGAGCTATTCAACAACGAAGATTTCAAGAAATCCCTCTCCAAACTATTGCAGCCTGAGCCTTCATCTTATTCCACAGACTCAGTAAATCTTCAAGATGAAAAGCCAATAGTCATATTAATACCTATGGTAGAAGATAGAGATGATTCATCCCCTCCCTTCTATACATCCCTAAATATACATGATAAGGTGTTGCATAATTATTTGATGGACTCAGGGGCATCTCATAATATTATGCCCAAAACTGTCATGGAAGAACTCAGGTTAAAAATCATAAGGACTTATCATTATTTGTATTCTTTTGATTCAAGGAGAGTGCAATGTCTCGAGGTCATCAAAGATATGGTCATGACCTTATTTTAGCTTCCCATGAAGAGTGTTGTCATGGATATCATGGTATATGATGTTCCTCCCAAGTTTGGCATGATTTTGTCAAGATATTGGATAAAAATACTTGGGGGAACCTTGCGGATGGACCTCACATATTCTACCATTCCAGTGTTTAGAGGGTAGCATAGTAGACTATGCAGAGAAGCTCATTTGGCCTACATTATTAGTGATGAAGCATACCCCACCAATCATCCTATATTTGCACTCGACACTGATTTGGGATCTAGTTTGTTAAATCTCACTGATATTCTTGAAGCTCCTCTTGAAATTAGAAATTAACCCATCTCTTTTTCATGAAATACCTCCTCCAACTACTTATGTGTGGAATATTTTCTTCGAAGGAGCCTCTTCTAGGGAAGGTGTTGGTGCCGTAGTCATTTTTGCATCACCTTGTCAAGAAGCCATACCTTTGTCCTATAAACTAGAATTTGAAACAACCAACAATGCGACAGAGTATGAGGCTCTTGTTTTGGGTTTAAGGGCTGCGAAAGACATGGGGATTGAAGAGATAACAATATTTGGAGATGTTGAACTAATTTTTCATTAGCTCAAAAATGTTTATCAAGCTAAGAACCCTAGGCTAAAGACTTACAGGAATGAGGTGTGGGACCTAATCGACAATTTCTTCTCAGCCTTCAAAATTTCATTTATTTTAAGAGGGCAAACTACTATGGCTTATTCTTTGGCCGTCTCAGTGAGCTAGTTCAGGGTCCCATTGCCACCTAAGCTCAAGTACGATGTTGAGATTAGACATAGGCCCTTTGTGCTTGATAATATCAAGCATTGGAATGTGTTCGAGGATGATACTGAAATCAAAAGATTTCTTGAGTCGGTTTATGAGTTCTCTGCATTACACATTGATCAGGATCATGATTTTGAAAGTGACCTTCCCCCTAAAGTATTTTTGAATAAAATTGTTAATCACTATATTGTTCAGCTACCTAGCAACCACATTCAAAAGGGACTAGTTCCTTTAGAAATATTGTTCAGTGGGAACAATGTGGCAATAAAGTTTAAAGGCCAAAGTGAGGATGTTGATGTAGATGAGTGCAATATTGGCCTAGAGAAGGATCCAAAATTCGTCAAGCTGTCAAGCAACCTGTCAAGGGAGTAGACAACCAAGTATGATGATTTGTTAAATAGATTTTCTGATTTGTTTTCTTGGACCTATGAAGACCTCATAACATATGACACCAGTGCCATCAAGCATAAGATCCCATTGAAAGAGGAGGCCAAACCATTTTGGCATAAGTTAAGATAGATAAATACTATGTTATTTCCCATCATAGAGAGAGAGGTAACGAAGATGTTGGATGGCCCAATCATTGTCCCTTTAAGATATTCTGAATGGGTGGCCAACCTAGTCTCGGTGAGGAAAAAGAGTGGAGATATTAGACTTTGTGTTGATTTCAGAAATATGAACAAAATGTAAAAGAAGGACAATTACCCTTTCCCAAAGATGGAACACATATTGCAGAGGGTGACAAGCGCATCCATGATCTCCATGATTGATGGATTTTCTAGCTACAATCAAATCTCTGTCCTACCTGAAGACATAGAAAATACAACCTTCACCACTCCTTGGGGCACATTCATGTGTGCCAAAATTCCCTTTGGATTGATCAACGCAGGAGCAACCTTTCAACAAGCCATGAACATCACCTTCATTGGAGAAAGAGACAAATTTGTGGTTATCTATCTATATGACATAACAATCTTCTCCAAATCTAATAAAGAACATTTTCAACATCTTAGAAAGGTATTTTCAAAATGTAGAAGGTTTGGTCTCTCCCTAAATCCCAAGAAATATTTATTTTCCATGTAGGAAGGAAAATTGTTGCGACACATCGTATCAGCTGAGGGGGTCAGGATTGATTCAAGAAGGGTATAATCTATTCAAACCTTGTCACTTCCTAGATCTAAGAAGGAGGTTCAGTCCTTCCTGGGAAAAATCAATTTTATGAGAAGGTTTGTTTCAAATTTTGTTGAATTGGTGAGGCATATCACATCCATGCTCAGGAAGGGGAATGAAGTAAAATGGACTGCTCAATCCATAGAATCCTTCAATCAAATGAAAAAGGCACTGACTAAAGCACCTTTTCTCATCATTCCTAATTATTCCAAGGATTCTCTGATTTTTTCCTTTGCTTCATTTGACAGAGTGGTCATCGTTTTACTACAAAATAATGATGCAAGGCTAGAGCAGCCTATTTCCTTTTTTAGCAGAGTGCTAAGAGAAGCATAAGTCAGATATGAAATCATGTTGAATAAGGCCTATGCCTTGGTGAATGATCTTAAAGCTTTCAGAGTCTATGTTCTGCATTCAAAAATCATTTCATATGTTCCTTCAACTTTGTGAAGGAAATTCTCATTTAGACTGACATAGATAGGAGAAGGAGCAAGTGGATTGTCAAAATCATTGAATTCAATCTAGAAATAAAACCCACCAAAATATTTAAAGGCCAAGGTTTATCCAGGCTATTTTCTAAATCCAATTACAAATCTTTGGGGGTTAACTTCATCAACACTTGCTCAGAAAATCAATAGGCTGAATTACTTGATAAAAGTCCTCGGGACAACCCTCAATTGCCAGAATGCACATGGTACAAAGATATTATATTTTTTTTGCACAATTTGTTATCTCTAGATGGTATGGGAATAAGTAAGGCAAGAGATTTAAATCTCAAAGCAATTAGATATTACCTTATTGACTAGGTCTTGTATTGGAAAGACCCTATAGGAGTGCTTCTGAGATGTCTAGACCCACAGGAGGCCCAAAGGATTATGTTTGATTTTCATAGAAGCCTATGTGGAGGGCATCATTTCTAAAAAACCACAACCTACAAAATTCTCAGGGATGGGTACTACTGACCTACTCTATTCACTAATGTCTATGCAAAATTTAGGGCTTGCATCAAGTGTCATAAATTCTCTGGGAAGCAACAACTCAAGTCTCTTCCATTGAAGCCCGTAGTAGCTTCAGTACCCTTCCAGTAGTGGGGCCTAGAATTTATTGGGGAGATTCATCCTCCTTCAAGTGGTCAACATAGATGGATCTTTACAGCCACCGATTACTTCACCAAGTGGATAGAGTCTATCCCCACAAGGAGCGCTTCTCACAAAGCAATAATTGGTTTTCTCAAAGATATTATGGCAAGGTTTGGTTGTCCAAATAGAATTGTCACTAATAGTGATGCATCTTTCAAGGCTGAACCATTGATCAATTTTTGAGAGTAGTTTGGAATTTCATTGATTCATTCTACCCCCTACTATACCCAAGGCAATGGACTGGCAGAGTCCTCTAACAAAATCCTATAAATATCATCAAAAGACTGTTAGAGGACAACAAGAAAGCCTGGGACTCAAAACTCAAATTTTCTCTATCGGCTGATAGAGTGACAACAAAGAGGTCCCTCGGTATCTCTCCTTTCCAACTTGTATTGAGACTCGGGTTTTTTTTGCTTCTCACCTCACCCTGCCTGTGGAAAAATTCTTTCAGGACTATCAGGGACAACTTGATGATATGATAATAAGAATTCATTAACTGGTAGAATTCCAACAGACTAGAGAGTAGGTGATGGACAGAGCACATGTTCGTCAACAGAGAATTAATAATACTTTTGACAAGAAATTCAGAAAAGAGGACTTCCAGTTGGGAGATCTAGTACTCAAATGGGATGTGCCTAAACAAGACAAGGGAAATCATGGTAACTTTGAAGCCCTTTGGATAGGTCCCTTCAATATTTCTGAAGCGTTTCCAAACAACACTTACAGATTGTAGAATTTGGAGAGTGATCAAGTTTTTGGTGGCCCAGTAAATGGGAACTTCCTGAAAATGGTTTTCATTTAAATCTGTGATCGATGTCCTGCCATTGAAAATACAATTCATTTTTTATGTTTATTGTGTTTTAGTAGAAGACTCCATAACCCAAAGCAAAGGAACTGGAGCTACGCATTCTTTGTAGCTCGTGGGGAACATGCCATCCCCTGTGGAGCCAATGTTAGCACATAAACTTGTCAAATTCTTGTGGGTTGTGGTTTCGACCTAGGTCTGTAATTTTTCCTATTCTTCCTCCATTGGCAGACCCGATTGTAGGTCATTATTCTCGGCTTATAGTTTTATTCTATTTTCCTTCATCCGTTTAATAGAAATTTTTTTCCTTATTAGATTTCCTGAGAAGTATCAGCCATAATCCTTTCTACTTTGCCTAAAATCAATCACTTCTCTCTCTTTTCCTCTGTCACCAATTCTTTTTGTTTTCCTGAGCCCTCAGCCAGTCATTCAAGTAAATTACACAGGCCGCATTTGTGAGAACCAGGCGCAACACTTGAAGTAGTCTGATATCAAATAAAATCAAGTGAGTGAGAAAGATAAACTTTCAGTGGCGAAGATCCCTCAAGAAGATTGGATAGACGACCATCGAGTGATCGGGATCATACAGTTGTGCTAGGTTTAGCATCAAACAAAGGTCTGAAATTGCAAGGTCAATTCTAGTCGTTGGTACAGGGAGGGACACATGGATCAAGATTAGCATTTCATGGTTTCACAAGATGGAGTGGTCAAGGAGAAATTCATCAGAACTCATTAAATGCGAAATCACGATAAGATCGCAGTCATTGATCAAAGGAGAGATCTGGACCGATGGATCAAATTTTAACGATTTTACGAGTCAGGAAAAGTATCAGGGTAGAGTCTTGAAGACTCGCGACACAAAAAGTCTCGAAATGATCATGGTCGTCAAACCCAAATAAGTTCCGACCGTATATCTAGATGGGTTGTTTTGTAGGATCAAGAATTGGAACATTTTAAATCAAGGGGAGTGAAGACTCCCGAAATGCAAAAGCCCTAAATTTCATATGGGATAAGTATGAGGTTGTGGCTCTAGGTCATGTGGGGAAATGAAAAGGAGATGCATAAAATATCAAAGCACCCGAGCTGGCCATAGAGAAAGATCTGCGTGACCTCGAGGCACAATATTTGACTTGAAGGAGTTATGAGATTGCCTAGAGCATTCATGGGTGTCAAGACTCATCTTGATCCTAATAAAAATAGGTAATGAAAATGGGGAAGGTGATTGAAACTTAGTTCCACCACATAAATGGAAAGCATGGAAAATATGGTCATGGAGGGAAAAATGTCAGCTCAAAGTTCCCTAACATGGATTTTCTTGTGAAGCCCATACTGATCCGATCTTCCGCCTGACAGAAGAATGCAAGTGTAGCCTGACAGAAGAAGATGTAGAAGTCAAAACCTGAATACAGTGACTAGAGCAGCCTTTTGTGGGGAGCAAGTTTCTTTGAGTATATATACTTGGTTTTTATGTTTTGTAATGGTCTATGATAGAGAAAAGCTCCCGTATTGTAAATTTTTAATGAACACTCTGGTTCTCTAGTTATGCTTTGTAACCTGAGATTTCTTGTTTATTGACAGTCGGTTTTCTTTCTCCCTCTCATTTTTCTTTGTTACTAAAAGAGTTCATGGCTGACTAATTCACTTGAAATATTATGACTGCATTATAATGAAATTTTGATTATAGTTCTGTTATAATTTTTTTCAGTTCCTTTCAAATTTGAATTCAAGAAGACATCGTGTTTAAGTTTTTCTTCCTTTGGTTGTTGGAAAGCCTGATGTTAAAAATATACCTCTACATTCTTCACTGAAGTCTTCCTCCTAATCACCCTTACTACAACATATTGACTGAAGTTAAACCAGACCTCACCTTCTTGTGCATATCAATCCATTTTTCTGAGTTAAGATGATATTTTCCTGAGATTCTACACATTTGACATTTTTATAACCAACCGATGACATAAAATATTGATGGGTATCGGGCTTACCTCTGCAACAATCTAGAGGTGACTTCTGGTTCTAACACCTCCTTCCATCTATTCCTCTCTCTCTCTCTCAACATATTTCTACCCCCCACACCTTCCTCTTTCCCCCTTCCTCTCACTCTTTCTTTATCTCTCTACCCATTCTCTTTGTCTCCCTCTGGCTCCCTCTCATAGACTCAAACACTCCTTGTCTATCCCCCCTCTCTTTCTTTGTCTCTTCCCCACTCACACCTGCTCTCTCTCTCTCTCTCTCCTCCCTCCCACTATTCTCATATTTTTCTGTCCTACATATACCACATCTCTCTATCCTCATTTTTAGTCTCACTCTCACTCTCTATTTTTCCCTCTTTCTCTCTCACCCCATATTTCTCTTTTTCCCTCACTCTACCTTCCTCTCTCTTTGTCTGTATCACTCTTAACCTCTCTTATAATCTTGTTTTATCTCTCCATACTCCCCTTCTCTTTCTCCTCCCTCTCTCTCTCTCCATCTCACTGTTGAACTCTCTTTTTCTATTGTTGTCCCTCTCCCTATGTCCCCTTATCCTTCTTTCTTTCATACTTCTCTCTCTTCCATATAACCATCCCTCTCTTGCTCACTTTATCCCCCTCCCTCCATATTCCCCACTCCCCACTCTCCCCTCCTTTTTCTCTTTTCTTCTATATACCCTCTCTTTTCTCTCACTCTCTCTTTATATCCCCCTTCTATGTCTCCCTCTTTTTCACTCTCACAAAATTTCTTTGTCTTACTCTCTATTCCCTCTCACACCCTCACATAGTCTCTCTCTCTCTCTCTCTCTCTTTCTCTCTCTATCTCTATCTCTGACATCTCCCCCTCTCTCCCATACTCTCCCCCTATTTCTCTCTTTACCTTTGTCTAGCCTCCTTCCCTCTCTCTCTCCCCTGCTTCTCACTCACTCTCTCTCTCTCTCTCTTCCCCCCCTCTATGTATCCCTCTCACTCCCTCTCACACTCTCAAACATTTCCTTTCTACTTACGCCTCGCTATATTTATCTATCCCCCTCTCATTCTCTCACACACTCCTTGTCTACCACATTCCTCCCTCTCTCTTTCCCCCTCCCTCCCACTATCTCTTCTCTCTCTCTCTCCTACATCTACCACCTCTCTCCCACCTCTCTCTCTTTACCCCCTGTAATGTCTCTACTAATCACATTTTTTTTAAATAACACACATTTAATATATTGTTTGTTTTATATTTGATCATAAATACACAATATCATTTATGTAGATGTAATCAACAATTCATTGTTATATTGATCTATGATTGTCATGGTGTTCCCATGGTAGATTGAAAACTCCTTGAAATCAACTTGATCACACTCTAGCATACACTTCCAAGTATATAGTTATCATTATTTATTCATTTATGCACATTTTACTTTGCAATTATAAAATAAGTACACTCACGAGATCTTATATTGATATTAAGTTGAGAACTAGATTTTCTATAGTATGGATAATAAACCATTCATTCCATACCTAAAAAAATTAAATCCATGGGTTATATATGTGTGTCTTACTTTGTAATTCACTTATTCTCATTAACCAAGACTTCTTTTAAATAAATAAAACCATATTCCAATTACGAATTTCATACAATCATTAACTATATATATATAGTTGTAATTGTATGTATATATTAACTTGTGTCGACCCGACGATTTATCAACGCTTCAGATCTCACATTATAATATCTAGACTTGATTAATCAAAATCTTATTATTCTTTCACATAGTTCAACATAGATATTCCTATGTGTAGGTCGATGATCTCAGAACATGCCCAAATCTTAAACATTTCTAATTTAAATATGATGAGCTTGTTCTAGATGGATAAATGGATCACATACTTGCTTTTCCACCTCGTATACCTTCTATTCCTAATCCACATATGAATTAAAGCCATTACTTCAACACTCCACTTAACTTCTCTGGTCTGCAAGTTGTAATAAAGGATAACTCCATGTTGGCTTGAGTGGTAACCTAGAGTTGGATTTGTGCCTTTACTCCTTACCTACTCTGGCTAGTCATACTTCCTTCTCTTAATTCATATTTGGAAATATGTGTTAGTCTTTGAATTCGAGCTCATTGTATCATCGATTATGTTTTGAATGCAAGCCTTGGGCTATGTTCACAATGTGCATGAGAGATGAGGGTTTGAAACTCTACATCTAGGCTATGCTATTGTAGCTAGGAGGTACAAATGTTTCTTATTTTTTGTTTACACTTTGAGTTGTAAATGCAACAGGGTTTTCTTTACCAAATTAACTCGGGTCTTTTCTCACATTTTATATTGTTATTGTTTGTAGAGATATTCTTCCAAGCATGTACTCAAACCATCCCTTAAGATCCCAAACATATAATGAGAAGAATCAAGTAAGTATAATTGGTGTTCATTACCCTATTACTCTTACTTGTATGTAAATTTACAAGTATTAACCTTACTCTTATTGGTGTTTCTTGTTGGTCTTCTACCAGACCCGTGTCATGGGTACACAAGTGAAAACCTGGACAGGTATAATTTTGTTGGTTCTTTCCTTCCAGCCAAAAGGTGATGGCTGTTACCCTAACACAATGTGACTAAATTAGTTTTTTTCATGTATGTTTTGTTATTTTTTCTTTTTCATTATTAATTAGTTGTTACTATATTTTGTATTAAAAATTCAAAGTAAATTATATTTTCCAAAAAAGACAGGTTGGACCTATGGGAAACGTTCACTAGAATAATAAGCATAAATAAGGTTAATCTTTACTCAATTTGTGATCACAAATCACTAAGATATAGAACAAGCTTGGTGGAAATATCCTTTTTTAGCTGTAGCTATATGAGGAAGGACAAGGTGCATCTTTTGGTCTTGGTTGGTCTCTCTCATGTGTTACCTTGCTAGGGTAATGTGCTAGTTTATATTGTGCCTTGGTGTATGTCTTGGTATAATACTTGGCATATCTTCTCATGAAAAGGAATAAGTCTAGTAGCAGGGTTTCCATTTGATTAAAAGTGTTATGAGAGATATTTTTCTTTGAGAGATAATTGTAGTGATGCTATACTTGGTTTATGAATCTACACTCGAGAAGTTATGCTGGGTTTTATTCCCCCAAAGGGTTTTCCAAGATATATCTCTATTTTTTGTGCTCGGGGGTGGCACATGTAGGTGCCTATGGTTGGGTGACAATGATGTAGCATTGTGTATAGAAAAATAAGCATGTAAAAGTAGTTAAATTCCTATGGTAAATCTGACCCTAACTAGTTTTAGGAAAAATTTAACAAATTATACCATAAGAAACATGAGTTTCCACCAACCTTAGAACCATAATGACTCAAGGATAAGAGAATCCAATTAAAAAAGTAAGGGTGAAGAATATAGTGATATTTTTTGTGTAACATAATAATTAGTAAGGAAAATTGCAATACCTGCAATGAAGAGAAGACTCAAGAAAAGATAGTCATCTGTATAATGCTAAAACCTATGTATGGTTTTGGACATCGATGACTTCCTTATATTTTCATGGAATCACCGTGACAATTAGTCATGTCTATCAAACAATCTTATGCATTAAACATTTAATTATCCATATGTGAAGCATAGCCATACAATTATCCAATTATCAATGAAAATAAAAAAATATTGAGTATTCTGAGTCATTACATAATTATATTTAAAATGCCTTAGATAATTCAAAATTTTAGTGTTCTCCAAATAAAAATTTATTTTTGAAGTCAAGGGAATAAAAGGAATGAAAGTTTAAGGAAAAGAGTGCATATCTATTGCCAGAAATCCATATCTCAAAAAATTCTCCATAAGGAGATTCACAAAGTGATTCTATAAAATATCAAGGAATTTTCAACATAAGGATCAAGGTCATTACAAAAATATACTCATAAAAACACTCATCACAATTTCATAGGTTATACCCAATTGACAATAGCATTCCTTATCTATTGAAGAACTCAAAATCATATACAAAGGGGAGGATCTGGAATATGCATCTCAATACAAATGTTAATGCACCTGAATATGGATCCGTCGTTTTAGGATCAAGTTTAGCTTCAAAATTCTAATAAATAATCCTTTCATACCCCAAATTTTGTGGAACCATCTCCACTAAATTTCTTTGTAAAATTGTTTGAGGAGATATTTGGAAACACTCATCAACTAAAGGAGTGACAATATTTACCTTATGTTTCCCATTTATCATTTCAATAGTTCAAAAGTAACCCAAAGGAGACGGATCCATGTTGCATCCTATATTGAGTAGTGAAAGAAAAATTATATATGTCCCTTTTGGAAATACTATTATTAAAAGTAGGATGCAAACATATTGGAAGTGATACCCAAGTTTCTTAAATTACAAAATAGGCACCATTTTCTTTCTTCTCATATAATGTCAATAGTTTTATGGTTTTGATGATATATTTATTGTCATCAAAATCATGGCCATTACCTCAAAATAAAGGTTGCAAATTAGTCATTGGAAAATTATCAAAATAAATAAAATAGAATAGATCTCACATATTAGAATAAATGTTTATGGAATTTTACCTTAAGATTAGAGAAAATGAAACATCTTCATTATAGGTTTTGGTGTCAACTATCCTCATAGTGCATTAACATTATCAATAAAAAATCATCCCCATGTCATAGACTTAAGGAATTTCAAAACCAAGTGTTCTCGTAGAGAAAACTATTTATAGAACCACTTTCATGGTTCTCTTGACATGAGGCATTGACACAAACCGCACTCCTTGGAGTACGATCGCTCCTGCAGGATCTTCTCCTCGACGGCCCGAAGATCTGAAATGCTCTTCAAATCACTTCTCGAGACCTTCCAATACCCACAGGACTCTTCCGATGGTTTCCCTTCCTTCAATCGGAAAATCGGACTTCGCTGTATCGCGAGTCTTGGAAGCACAGATTCGGGTCTCACAAAACCCCGAAACTCGATGAATAATTGCCAAGGCTTTCCTTGCTCTTGTCGTGATTTCACCCATCGGGAAATTGGGGACTCGAGAGGTAAGTGATTCAGGAGCATTGCCAATCAAGAAAGCCAGCGTGGAGCGGAAGACAGCTGGATAAGACAACACACATTTTGAAATACTTTGAAATTGTTGCATGACATTAAATGGTTCATTTAAGAGACGGTGCACTTGTATTGTAATGGACCTTGAGCCTTTAAGCTCTTTTCCTTAGCTAGATGGACGGAATTTAGTTAGTTATTGCAGGCAGATAGGATTTTAATTCTAGATTAGACAATTTTTTATGGAAGGAGGGAAAACGGATATAGACACCCTCACTTGTACATTGTAAAATTATTTCATTCAGGAGCAAGAAGAGAAGAGAAAGCAGAGAACTGTGTAGAGAACATCCATGTACAGATATTGAATTAATAGAAGAAATCTTTGATTCAATTCCATGGTTATGTGTCTATTCTCTGTGTGTTGATATTATGCTCATGAATATTTGCTTCTTGCCATGCATTTGTTTTTATATGCGGTGTATCTGATTTCATGATCGAATTGAAGTCTAAAGGGGATAAGGAATTAGTCTCAATTGTTTCTCTATCTTGAACCAGATAATTCCTTCAAGGAGTGCAGTCAAATGGTGTGTAAGGAGTGCGTGACTGAAGGGTTCAAACAGAGGTGACTTTGGTCCTTAGTTCCCAGAAGTACAGGGTTGGCACCGGACTCGTGCAAGGAGTGCGCAGGCTAGAGAAGAAGTCTCAGTTGGTGATTTGAGCAAAGTAGTTTGAAGACTGATGCTGTAGGAAGTGCACAGAGTCAGAAGGATTCAACACTTGAGAAGTGGTTGAACATCGAGCGCGAGGAGTGTGCACGGATCCATCTGAAGGAGTCAGAGTGGATATGCTCAGGAGGTTTAGCATCTTCGTATTATTGTCAAAAGAGGGCACAAATTTTTTATCAAAGAAGGGTCCGAGCAGGAGAGGCAAGTGCAGGTGTCCGAGGATGAGTTCAAAGAAGGAAGATTTATTCACCTAAAGAGATCCTCAAGGAGGAGAAATCGATGGTCAGGACTTGCTGAGGAGTAACTGCAAAGTTCACCGTCGGATCTAGGAAAGTCGTGCAGGGCTTAGCCATAGCGTGCAGTAAAGGAGCCAAGGGTTCATCGGGGTTCGACTTATCGGAGTTTTCAGAGACATAGGACTCTTGCAGAAAGGAACCGCGATTTGCAAATTTTTGATTGAATAGGAGCCATCTAACATAGCAAGGACGCGCAGCGAGAGATCCTGGATAGTTCGGAGTTTGGCATTTCGGGATTTTCGGAGTCAAGAGTATTGCGTGTGTTGAAATTGCGATCCGCGATTTCCCGATAGGGCTAAAGGCGCTTAGTGGAGGATAGGTATCGGAGGTTTGAGTCTCACCCTGAGGTGACGACAGGTGGTGTCACATATCGGAGTTCAGGATTTGGAAAGGTCTGTGACATTGCACAATAGGAATCGCGAGTTCTTGAAACGCGATTTCCCAACTTAACCGGAAGCGTGGGTCCCAGGTGGTAGAGCAGAGGACAGGTGGCATCAGGGATCGGGAATCAGGGATACGAGAGGTAAGTGATTCACGACATCGTAAGTTTTGATTTCCCGATGGGTGAAATCCCGACAAGAGCAAGGAAAGCCTTAGCAATTATTCATCGGGTTTCGGGGTTTTGTGAGACCCGAATCTATGCTTCCAAGACTCGAGATACAACGAAGTCTGATTTTCCGATTGAAGGAAGGAAAACCATTGAAAGAGTCTTGTGGGTATTGGAAGGTCCCGAGAAGGGATTTGAAGAGCATTTCAGCTCTTCGGGCCGTCGAGGAGAAGATCCTGCGGGAGMAATCATACTCCGAGGAGTGCGGTTTGCATCAGAGTGGTATCAGAGCGCGAATTATTTGCTTTCTACAATAGAGAAAAGAATTCACCATGCCACCCAGAAGGGAAAGACAATCACATGACTTAGAATATAGGGATGTGTGGAGAAGAGGTAGGCCAGCAGGAAATCCAGATATGGAAAGACAGATACACGATATCAGAGCGAGATTGGAAGATATGGAAGTAGCACAGAGACGCACAACAAATGTTGGAGATATGAGTGACTCTGAAGGCGAAGTTGAAGCTCAACAACAAGGAGAAGTTGTAGCTGAGGATGCAGAAAATGAGCGATTGATTAAAGTTATCACCCAGATGAGTTCCAAGATGAAAATGGACATTCCAGCTTATGAAGGGAGCCTGGATGCAGAAGAGCTTCTCGATTGGATTCGAGCTCTTGAAACCTACTTCGATTATGAGGATATCGAAGAGGATCAAAAGTTAAGGCATACTGTCACTAAATTGAAAGGACACACAGCATTATGGTGGGACGACCTTCAAACGGACAGACGCTGCAAAGGTAAGCAGAAGACCAAAAGCTGGGATCGAATGATTGCCAAGATGAAAGCAAAATTCATCCCACGAGACTAACAAATTAATCTATTTAGGAGAATGCAGAACTTGAGGCAGAAACTAATAACAGTGAAAGAATACACTGAGGAATTCTATCGACTGAACATCAGAGCAGGTCATCGGCAGAGTGATGACGAGAAGGTGGCTAGATATCTAAATGGTCTGAGATACGACATTCAGGATGAATTAAGCATGGTTACCATCAGAACTGTGGAGGATGCTTATCAAATGGCTCTAAAAGCTGAAGAAAAGCTGAGCCGTAAGAAAGGTCAGCGAGGGCGAGGCAGAAGTCATCCCAGAGGCAAGGCAGCTTCCTAGGAGAAATACCAGAAGCCCAAGGAGGAATGGAAGAAACCTCAGGGTAAAGTTGAAAGGGGTGGAACCTCACAGCGAGGAAAACCACAGGTTGAACAAAGAGGACAGCATAAAGAGCAGAGTGGAGGATATGCTGATGGAAATACTTTTCCTCGTACCAGAGGTAGAGGAAGAGGTAGAGGTGGAGTCATCACATGTTTCACATGTGGAAAGAATGGGCACAAGTCATTTGAGTGTCCAGAGAAAAAGAAAGACGGTGGAGAAGCTCACATCACTGAAGCGCAGAGGCATGATGTTGAGACTGAAGACACCGAGGAGGGAAGGTCATTAATGGTGCACAAAGTCCTTTTGACACTTGAAAAGGAGGTGGAAGACTCATCTCAGAGGACCAGATTATTCAGGATGACTTGCAAAACCAAAGACTGGAAATGCAAGGTTATAGTTGACAGTGGTAGCATGGATAATCTCGTTTCGATTGAGATGGTAGAGAAATTAGAGTTGGAGACAACTGATCACCTGAGTCCATACAAACTCTCATGGCTACAAAAGGGTCATCAGGTGAGTGTCACTAAACAATGTTTAGTTGAATTCAAGATAGGAGGATATAATGATAAAACACTGTGTGATGTTATTTCCATGGATGTATGTCATTTATTGTTGGGTAGACCATGGAAATATGACAGAAATGTGGTTCATGATGGGAGAATGAACACGTATACCCTGGAGAAAGATGGGAGAACCCATATGTTGCTTTCTATAAAGGACAAGGAGGTGAAACCAAAAGTGAGCAATACAATACTTCTCATGAGTGGGAAGGAACTTCTTATACAGATGGAGAAGAAGGAAGATCCATAATTCTTTGTGGTCAGGAAATCGAGGATTGTCCTGACTAGCACAAGAGTGGACGACTTTCCAGATGAGATTCAAGAACTGATGGAAGAGTTCGCTGACATCATCGTGGATGAATTACCTCATTCATTGCCACCGATGAGGAGTGTGAGTCATCACATCAATCTCATACCAGGAGCCAGTTTGCCAAGAAGTCAAGAAGCAGGTCCAGGAGTTATTGGACAAAGGATTGGTCAGAGAAATCTTAAGTCCGTGTGTCGTTCCAACGGTACTAAGTCCAAAGAAAGATGGAGGCTGGAGAATGTGTATCGACTCAAGGGAGATCAACAAAATTACCATCAGGTATAGATTTCCACTGCTGAGAATGGATGATCTGATGGATTGCCTGAGCGAGCAAAATTTCTTTTCAAAGATAGATCTGAAGAGAGGATATCACCAGATTCACATGAGGGAAGGTGATGAATGGAAGACAACATTCAATACAAATGAGGGTTTGTACGAGTGGCTGGTCATGCTGTTTGGTTTGACAAATGCACCTAGCACATTCATGAGATTGATGAATGAAGTCCTAAAGGAGTTCATCGGGAAATTTGTTGTCGTATATCTGGATGATATACTGGTCTTTAGTAAAACAAAGGCTAAACATTTGAAACATTTGGCCATTGTGATGAGGAAACTACAACAAGAGAAGTTGTTGATTAATATGAATAAGTCCTCATTTATGAAGACAGAGCTCATTTACTTGGGGTTCGTCATTTCGGGGAATGAATTGAAAATGGATCCAAGTAAGGTGGAAGTGATTAAGAATTGGCCATCACCCATAAGTGTTTTCGAGGTGAGAAGTTTCCACGGTTTGGCTAGTTTCTACCGGAAATTTATTAGGAATTTCAGTGGAATTAGCGCAGTGATGATGGACACAGTGAAGAAGAAGCATAAGACTTTTCACTGGACAACAGAGGCTGAAAAGAGCTTCAATCTGTTGAAGCGGAAGATCACAGAGCAACCGGTGTTGGTGTTGCCAGATTTTCGGAAGACATTTCAAGTAAAATGTGATGCCAGTGGGTATGCCATAGGAGCGATCTTAAGTCAGGAAGACATACCAATTGCATATTTCAGCGAGAAGCTGGATGAAGCAAAGCTGAAATACTCCACATACGATAAAAAAAATTATGCTATCATACATGCATTGAAGAAGTGGAGGCATTACTTGATCCCAAAAGAATTTGTATTGTACAGTGATAACCATGCATTGCAGTTGGTGAGTGAACAAGGGAAGCTGAATCAGAAACATGCTAAATGGGTAGAGTATATGCAGAATTTTACATTTGTAACTAAACAAATTTCAGGAACTGCTAACAAAGTGGTTGATGCTTTGAGCAGGAAATGTTTGTTGCTGCAAGAATTCAGAGTCAAAACATTGGGTTTTGAAAATCTTAAAGACATGTATGCAGGTGATGCAGATTTTGCAGAGGCATATGAGGCAGTGAAGAACCCAATTCTCAGAGACAGAAGCCCATGGATAAATTATATGATCCAGGAGGGATTCCTGTTCAGAGGCAATCAATTATGCATTCTGAATTTCTCCATGAGGGGGACTTTGTTGAAAGAGAAACACAGTGGTGGATTGGTATGACATTTTGGCCATGACAAACTATTCACCAAGTTGAGCGAATCATATTTTTGGCCAGGCATGCGAGAAGATGTCAAAAGGTTTGTTGACAGGTTTCAAATTTGTCAGCATTTGAAGGGGAGGAAACATAATGCAGGATTTTATCAGCCGTTACCCATACCAGAGAGACCGTGGGAGGCGATAAGCATGGATTTTGTATTAGGTTTGCCAAGGACGCAGAGAGGGGTTGATTCCATCTTTGTGGTGGTGGACAGGTTTTCAAAGATGACACATTTCATTCCATGCCAGAAGACCAGTGATGCAACGCACATCGCGAACCTGTTTTTCAAGGAGATCGTTAGACTTCATGGATTGTCGAAAAGCATTGTCTCGAATAGAGACACTAAATTCATAGAGCCTTTTTAGAGGACCCTCTGGAATAAACTAGGAACTAACTTGGCATTTAGTTCTGCGTATCATCCTCAGATGGATGGACAAACATAGGTGGTGAACAGAAGTCTGGGAGACTTGCTGAGGAGCTTGGTGAAGGATCACCATGGCAGCTGGGACAACATATTGCCACAAGCGGAGTTTGCATACAACGATTCAGTGAATCAGAGTACAGGAAAGAGTCCATTTCAGGTTGTATATGGGATGCAGCCGAGAGGAGTTTCCAAATTCAGGGAGTCAGAACAAGCTGCGACTAACAACGCTAGTGCAGGAGAGTTCACTGAAGCAATGAAGGAACTTCACAGCAGGGTCAAGGAACGACTACTGAGGTCAAATTAGGAGTACAAGCATAGAGCAGATCAACATCGGAGACAACTTGAGTTCGAAGTTGGTGATCTGGTTCTGGCACACCTAAGGAAGGAAAGGTTCCTGAGGGGAACATATAATAAGTTGAAAATGAAGAAAATTGGGCCATGTAGCGTCCTGAAGAAGTTCGGAGAGAATGCTTATGATATTGAGTTTCCAGATGGCATCGAAATATCTCTGATATTCAATGTGGAAGACTTATACCCATATAGGGCTGGAAAAGCAAAAACTGGAACTAAGGAGCCAGTGATCTAGTGGCAGAAGCAGATGCCGATTGCAGAAAAGCCACAAATGGAATACATACTAGACAAGCGAGTGGGTAAGAAGACCCGAAGGAAAGAATACTATGAGTATCTGGTCAAATGGAAGAACCACCCAGTAGAAGATGCTAGCTGGGAGACTGAAGCAATGATACTGAAGCATGGACAGACCGTGCAGGAGCTCATGGACAAGATCCCATGAAAATTTTCAAGCCGAGGAGTATGATGTAGGAGAATCATTAATCAAGCGAGCCAGCGTGGAGCGGAAGACAGCTGGATAAGCCATCACACATTTTGAAATACTTTGAAATTGTTGCGTGATCTTAAATGGTTCATTTAAGAGACGACGCACTTGTATTGTAATGGACCTTGGGCCTTTAAGCTCTCATCCTTAGGTAGATGGATGGAATTTACTTTAGTTAATGCAGGTAGATAGGATTTTGATTCTAGATTAGACAGTTTCTGATGGAAGGAGGGAAAACGGATATAAGCACCCTCACTTGTACATTGTAAAATTAATTCATTCAGGAGCAAGAAGAGAAGAGAAAGAAGAGAATTGTGTAGAGAACATCCATGTATAGATATTGAATTAATATAAGAAAGCTTTGATTCAATTCCATGGTTATGTGTCTATTCTCTATGTGTTGATATTATGCTCATGAATATTTGCTTCCTGCCATGCATTTGTTTTTATATGCGGTGTATGTGATTTCATGGTCGAATTGAAATCTAAAGGGGATAAGGAATTAGTCTCAATTGTTTCTCTATCTTGAACCAGAGAATTCCTTCAAGGAGTGCAGTCGAATTGTCCACAAGGAGTGCGTGACCGAAGGGTTCAAACAGAGGTGACTTTGGTCCTTAGTTCCTAGAAGTACAGGGTTGGCACCGGAGCCATGCAAGGAGTGCACAGGCTAGAGAATAAGTCTCAGTTGGTGATCTGAGCAAAGTAGGTTGAAGACTGCTACTGCAGGAAGTGCGCAGAGTCAGAAGGATTCAACACTTGAGAAGTGGTTGAACATCAAGCGCGAGGAGTGTGCACAAATACATCTGAAGGAGTTAGAGTGGATAAGCTCAGGAGGTTTACTGCCTTCGTATTATTGTCAAAAGAGGGCACAAAAGTTTTATCGAAGAAGGGTCCGAGGAGGAGACGAAAGTGTAGGTGTCCGAGGACGAGTTCAAAGAAGGAAGCTTTAGTCACCTGAAGAGATCCTCAAGGAGGAGAAATCAATGGTCAGGACTTGCCGAGGAGGAACTGCGAAGTTTCGTTCGTCGTTGGATCTAGGAAAGTCGTGCAGGGCTTAGCCATAGCGTGCAGTAAAGGAGCCAATGGTTCATCGTGGTTCGACTTATCGGAGTTTTTGGAGACATAGGACTCTTGCAGAAAGGAATCGTGATTTGCGAATTTCCAATTGAATAGGATTCGTCCAACACAGCAAGGACGTGTGGCGAGAGATCCTGGATAGTTCGGAGTTTGGCATTTTGTGATTTCCAGAGTCAAGAGTATTGCGTGTGTTGAAATCGCGATCCACGATTTCCCAACAGGGCTAAGGCACGTAGTGGAGGATAGGTATCGGAGGTTTGAGTCTCACCCTGAGGTGATGACAGGTGGCATCACATATCAGAGTTTGGGATTTGGAAAGGGCTATGACATTGCGCAATAGGAATCGCGAGTTCCTGAAATGCAATTTTCTGACTTAACCGGAAGCGTGGGTCCTAGGTGGTAGAGAAGAGGACAGGTGGCATCGGGGATCAGTAATCGGGGACATGAGAGGTAAGTGATTCACAACATCGTAAGTTCCGATTTCCTGACGGGTGAAATCCCGACAAGAGCAAGGAAAGCCTTGGCAATTATTCATCGGGTTTCGGGGTTTTGTGAGACCTGAATCTTTGCTTCCAAGACTTGCGATACAACAAAGTCCGATTTTCCGATTGAAGGAAGGGAAACCATCAGAAGAGTTCTGTGGGTATTGGAAGGTCCCGAGAAGGGATTTGAAGAGCATTTCAGCTCTTCGGGCCGTCGAGGAGAAGATCTTGCGGGAGCGATCGTAATCCGAGGAGTGTGGTTTGCGTTAGGCATGGACTAATCCATCCTAAATGTTCTGTCCCTTTAATCTTTAATATTATAAGTCTTTTTTATCCCAAGACAATCTCAATGATAAAGGAAAAGTATATAATCGCTAGACCAACCTACAATGTTTTGATCTTGATCGCAACAAACAATATGTAAATAGACAAGAATTCACTTAAGGTGATAATCAACATTCCTAGTAAGTGGAAATCAAAACAATAATTAACTTTCCTAATAAGGGGAACTCAAAAAAATCTCTACCCAATGATTTCATTTTAAAAATGTAATGTAACCCTATTCATTGTGATTTCATTTTAAAAATGTAATGTAAGTGGCAACATTAACATGATCAAATAATTTCTAAATATAAAGCTACATCAACAACTCGCATATCAATGATTAAGATATTACACACTTCTAATTATAAATATTGATATTTTACATAGAATAAAAGACACTCATATAACAAGGAATTTAAGATATGTACAAAGTATAAATAAGTTTTAAAAAACTATCAATATAAGATTTTAAACAACTATAAATATACGATAAAATTTACAAAGAAAAAAAAATAATAAATGCTTACAAACTAAACCAAACAAATATTTAACCAATCCAATCTTAAATATGTGAAAATTATCTTGTCTCATAATATCTTTAAAAAACACGCATTATTCAATGTTTTATACTCAAAAATAAAAAATCTCTAGAAACATTATGAAATGAAATGTTACTATATCATATCATTAATCAACAAAAACATTAAAAAATATATTTATTTCAAAATTAAAACTTAGAAAGCATGATAATCGCTAATGGAAGGTGATTCAAATGAATGTTTGGGGATTTTTTTCATATGTTAACAGTAGGTTAGATAGCAATTTTTTCTCATCTCTAACTCATGGATGGTTCCAAAGAGAGTGGGAGTCAAAAACGTTAAATTATCTACCAGTTAATTTTGAAATCAAAACTAAAAAAACATGATAACGTTTAACTTAAAATTCAAAATAAAACCTGAAAAAAACATGATAACCTATAACGAACGCTACTTCAACGACTGCTTCAAATTTGGAATATTGTTTCACATTGGGTGTTAACAATGGGTTGTAGAAAGAGGTATATACATCCAAGTGTGTCACCCTCGAGTGCCCCAGTATTATTTGTTAAAAATAAGGATGGAACCTTGAGGCTATGGATTGACTTTAGGCAATTGAATAAGGTGATCTTGAAGAACAAGTATCCTTTTCCAAGGAGAGATGATCTTTTCTATAAACTGAAAGATGAAAACATATTGTTCAAGATTGAACATAGGTGAGGATATCATTAGGTGAGAATTAAAGAAGAAGATATTATCAAGACAACACTTAGAACAAGGAATGGCCATTATTAATTTACAATGGTTCCTTTTGAGTTGTCAAATGCACCAACTATCTCCATGTGTTTGATGAATGTTATTTTCAGAAATTACTTGAATAAGTTTGTCATTGTCTTCTTGGATGACATACTTATCTACTCCAAGTTTGAAGTAGAGAATTAGAAAGAATAGAGGATGGTTCTACAAGTATTGAGGTTTCATTAGTTTTAGGAATATATGAGCAAGTTCTCATTGTATTAGAGGCAGATACATTATTTGGGAAACAACATTTTAGAGGAAGGGATAGAAGTGGATCCTGAGAAGATAAAATCCATTGAAGTATGGCCAACACCAAAGAATGTCTCATAAGTGAGATAATTCATGGGGATTACATGTTATTTTAGAATATTTATTGATGGATTTTAAAAGATTACAAACTGAATCACTTCTTTGCAAAATAAAGGTATGAAATTTGAATGGACCTCTCAATGTGAAAAGAGTTTTAAACACTTGAAACATTTATCTAAAAGTGCACCAATATTGAGTATTTATAATTAAAATGAATACTTCATTGTGTGGACTGATGATTGCAAGGAAAGGCTTGGAGGGGTACTTAGAAAAAATGGGCATGCGATATGCTATGAGTCAAGGAAGTTGAAAGAGAATGAGTGACATTGTGCCACTCATGATTTAGAATTGGCATTCATAGTGCATGCCTTCAAAATTTTGAGGCACAATCTCATGGGAATAAGATTTGAGTTGAGAATGGACCATAGTGGTCTGAGGTATTTGTTTGTACAACCAACTTTGAATGACAAACAAACTAGATGGTTGAAATTCCTCATTGAATATGAATTTGATGTAAAGAATAACGAAGGAAACGATAACAAGGTGGTTGATGCACTCAGTAGGAGAGTGCATTTCATTCATTATACAACCATTCACATGTACAAATATGATTCTAAAGATATAATTTTGGAAGCTACAAAATCAGATTGACATTATATGTATACAAAGGAAAAACTACACTAAGGTAAAGTTTTAGCATAAAATCAACAATTTTGAGATGAGAGAGGATGGAATCCTCATGTACAAGGGTACATTATATGTTCCTAAATATTAGGAGCTGAATATATTGGTGCTAAGAGAAATGCAAAATATGCCTTATGTTGGGAACCTAGGGTACTAGAAAAATTGCAGTTGTAAAGAGCCAACACATTTCGCTAGGTATGAAGAAAGAGGTGATTGATTATATAGCCCCTTATTAGGAAAGTTAATTATTGTTTTGAGTTCCACTTACTAGGAATGTTGATTATCACCTTAAGTGAATTCTTGTCTATTTACAAGAATTCAGTATGTTAATAAATTCCATATTAACCTATGAGGTCTAGAGCCACCTGATTATTTACAAAAGATAAGTTTTATTTTATATGGAATTTATATGGAATTTATTGTGTGGATGTTTATATAAATTATATATGATTTAATGTACACATTTATGAATTATTTGTATGTTTTTAGCAATGTGTGTGTGTTAATATGCAAAGCATATTTATTAATTAATTGGTATCAGAGAGGAAACAATCTATGTGGCATGTACCAGCTTGGGGATGGGGATTCTACATTATACTACAAACCCTAAAATTAAATCCTACACCCAAGTGTAAATCCTATTCCCAAGCCCCACATAATACTTCAAAATGATAATAAATCTTTGGAAAGATTTATAATGTAATTACTCAAATCCATGTTGACCTAACGTAGCTTGACCTAGCCTATCCTAACCTAGCCTAGAATAACCTACCTTATCCTACCTTACCTTACCTTACCCTAACATAGAATAACCTAACTAGAATATCCCACCCTTCCCTCCTCTCCTTTAACCTACCCAAGTGTAGGATAGTCTAACCTAACCTAACCTACCTTGGCCTATCATAACCTACCATAACGTATCCTAGCTTTTCCTATCCCATTCTCACCTAGTCTAGCCTACGATAAATTTCTTAACCTAGCCTAAACTACCATACCCTATCCTATCCTAACTTACCCTACTTGATCCTAGCCTATCCTAACTTACCCTAGCTTACTCTACCAAAGCGTAGCTTATAATGTCCTACACTAGCCTAGCCTACCCTAACTTAACCTTATTTTTACTCACCCAACCATATAGCCTAAACTACTTTATCATATTCTAGATTATCCTATTTTAGACTATCCCAACCTATCCTTACCTATCCTAATATGCCCGAGCTAATCCTAACCTCTCATAGGCTCACCTAACCCAACCTAAATTTTCCCATACTATTGTTACCTACCTTAGTAAACCCAAACTTAGTTTATATTATCATATCCTAAGCCTACCCCATCATAGCCAAACATAACATTGCATGGCATACTCTCTATTAATGTACCCTAATATATATTAGTTGAACCTATCCTAACCTAGATTAGATTAATCTATCCTAACTTAGCATAACACAACCCAACCCTCATCCTAGCCTAGACAAATTAAGCATAGCCTATCCTAACCTAACATAACCTAACATACTCTAAATCATCTTATCTTATCCTATCCTAACATTTTCCTAACACTAGCCTTGTCTAGCCTAACCTATCATAACCTAGGCTATACTAACCCTATCTTTCCCTGGATTATTGTAACTTAACCTAGTTTAGCATAGCCTGGGCTAGGATATCCTAACTTAGATTATCTTCTCAAACCTCATTTACACTACCGCAGACTAAAGTAGCCTACAATAAAATACCCTATCCTAACCTGACTTACCTTGACCTACCCTACTCTATCCTAGCCTATCCTAACCTAAACTCAACTAGAATATCCTAACCCATCCCATCCTAGCCTATCCTATCCTAGCCTAACCTAGCCTAATTTAGCATAACCTAGCCTACCCTAGTCTATCCTACCCTTCCTTAAACTTTTCTAATCTAGCATAATCTATTCTATCTTAGCTTAGTGTACCCCATATTAACCTACATAAAAATACCTTACCCCACTCTATCCTAGTTACACCACACTTTCATATCCTACACCATGTTAGCTCAACTTGGCCTAGCCTAACCTAACCTAACATAACTTATCTTATCATACCATACCCTACCATACCCAACTCAAAGCTAACCTATCCTAGCCTATTCTAATCTAACCCAAACCTACCCTACCCTAAATTATCCTAGCCTATTTTATCCAAGCCCACCATACCTAAGCCTACCCTAATCTATCCTACCTTAGCCTAACTTACCTTGGGCTATCCTAGTCTAGCCTAGCCTCACCTAGTTTATCCTAATATAGCATGGTCTAACCTAGTTTAGGCTAACCTAGCCTAGCCTTTCCTGTTATAGATAAGCCAATCTTAGCCAAAACTATCTTAACCTTACCTAGTCCAAACTAACCTAGCCTATCCTAGCTTACCCTAATCTATGCAAATACAACCTACCCCAACCTAATCTTGCGTAGTCTACACTAACTTAATCTAACCTAGCCTGACCTACTATATTATAACTTAGCATAGCTTACCATAACCCTATCCTAACCTACTATATTATAAATTTGCATAGACTACCCTAACCCTAACCTAGTCTATCATAACCTAGCCTATCTTAGTCCATCCTAACCTAGTCTAGAATAACCTAGCATACCCTAACCTACTCTACCTTAATATATCTTAGCTTAACCTAGTCTAACATTATTTAATTCTTTCCTAGGCTAGACTAACCTACCGTACCCTAATCTAGCATATCCTAACCTAACCTTACATAACTTATCCTACCCTATCCCAACCTACCCTAGGTTAACCTAACTTATTCTAGATTAGCCTAACCTAACATAGCCTACCCTAGAAAAAATTAACCTATCCTAGCCTAGCCTTACCTAAGCTACCTATCCTAGCCTTTTGTGACCTATCCTACATGGCCTACCTTACCTAGTTTATCATACATCAAACTATCCTAACCTATCTTGGCCAAGCTTACCTATCTTAGGATAACCTAACTTAGCCTACATTACCATAACCTAACCTACCCTAGCCTATTCTTGCATAGATTAACCTAAGATAACTTGATATATATAGCCTATCCTACCCTACCCTAACATTTCTTAACCTAATCTAACATAGCCTTTCCTAACACATATTAGCCTAGCCTAACATCAATCTAATGAACCCTACCTTATGCTAATCTAGGATAAGTTATCCTATCTATCCTACCCTACTCATGCATATCTTAGCAAATCCCATGCTACCATACCTTTCCCATGCATAACCTAGCATGGACTAGCCTATATTAAATTAGCCTAGCCCCTCCTAACCTAATTTTATATACCTTAAGCCTACCCTTTCATAACCTACTCTACCATATCATACTTTATTCTAACCTAGGCTAACCTAACAGAACTTATCCTACCCTAAACTTACATAAACTAACGTAATCTAGACGAATAACCTACACTAGCCTAACCTACCCTAGCCTACACTATCATAACCTAACCTATCCCACCGTAGTATACACTAGTCTAGCATATCCTACCTTATATTACCCTAACCTACCCTACCTTACCCTAGCTTAGCATAAACTACACTAGTTTAAGCTTAGCCAAACCTTGTCTAGGTCATGCTACCCAATATTTGATTATATTGAGCTCGCTAAGCTACTCTATCCAAGGTTATCCTATCTTAGCTTGGCCTAACCCAACCCTATCATAAATTAGCATATCCTACCCTACATTACCTTAGCCTAACCTATCCCAACCCAACCCAACCTACACAAGCCTATCTAAGCATATACTAGCCTAAACCAACCTTATCCTACCCTAAAATAGCTTATCCACTTAGCCTAACCCAACCCTATCCTACCCAAAGCTGTCCTCTCTTAAATCTGACCCTAAGTTAACTTAGCCCCACCCAACCTAACTTAGCCCAATCTAACTTGGCCTAGCCTTGCCTAACTTAGCCTACACTACTTTAACCTAACCTACCGTACTCTAGCCAATTCTATCATACCATAACCTATCCTATCCTAACCTAAACCTACCCTACCAAAACCTTACCTTTCCTAACCTAACCTAGCCTAACCAATCCTAGCCTAACCTACCCTACCCTAGCCTAAACCTAACTTAGCATAGAGTAACCTATCTTAGCCTACCTAAACCTACCTTAAACTAGCCTAATCTAACCTACCCTACCCTAACCTAGCATAACCTAGCTAGCATAGCCTACCCTTCCGTCCTCTCCTTTAACCTATCCTACCCTACCCTATCTTAACCTGACCTAACCTAACCTACATAGACTAATCTAACATAGCCTAGATAAACTATCATTTCCTATCTTAGCCTATGATTCAACTTCAATCTATGTCTAAATTTCTAAGCCTAAGCCTAATCCTACTTAATCGTACACCTTTAAGTATTATATTCCAAGCCCTAAGCATAAATCCTACACCCAAGCCTAAATACTATGCCCAAGTCTTACATAATACTTCAAAATGAGAATAATACATTAGAGAAATTTATAACCTAGTTACTCAAATCCATTTTTTAATATGGATTAAAAAATCACATATCCATTATGTCATTTCAAGTAAAAATTACATTTTTCTAATACAAATACAAGGAAATGCTAGTGAAATGATAAATTGACAACACACATATAATAAATAGATGATATAAATGTACATTCCACAATCAATAAAGTCCACACATAAAATAATTAACATAAATAATAAATTTATCAATAATAATAGTTAAAGTTAAAGTTACATATATATAGTTAAAAATAAAACATTGTATACATCAAATGATAAAATAATCTTCAATATACAAAACGACAAGAACTATATACACTTAATTAATTAAATAAGAAATAATTGCATAGACAAATAAATACCAAGAAAAACTACAAAATAAAAAACATACATTTCATTATGATAACAACTTAAAACATTTAAATAGAAATAAAAATATAACAAACAAACTTTATAAATTAAATACCACAAAAGGAAAATTTTGTAAGCACACAAAAGCACGAGGTTTCACCGTTAAAGTTTTGGGGAGTTTCATTATAGTTCGACACCCGTATTTAAGAGTTTCAATAACACCTGTCGACATGTCAGGGTATCAACTCAATAACGTTAAATATGAAGTGGTGAGAATATTCATAGTAATCATTAATATTCTTAATAATAATAAGTTAATGTTCGTTAAACTCATACAAGAGTTCATTCCAAGTTATTATTATATATGATATTTGTTAGAATTTTAAATGTGGAAACCACAATTCACATATGATAATTAACAATCACATAGATAAGAAACACATAGATCTCACGTGGTTCACCCAAATGTTGGGCTATGTCCACCAAGCATAGGCATCGATTGTATTATTATTCAGATCATGGAGATTACAACAGACTTGCAAGTTCTCTCATATCGTCACACTCTATTGTATCTGCCTCTACGAGCTTACAAGAATTTATATACATTTACACAAGAAAATGATTATTAAATGAACTCCTATCCCTATTATAACTTGGTATATTTTAGTTGAAACCAACCCAGAATAATAGAATCCAAATCCATCCTTGAAGGAATTCATTGTCACCAAATCCCAACAATCTCTACCTTGACAACAATTAAATTGATACCTTTCTCCTTACTTTTGTTCATCACCTTTTCTGCAAGCCAAGAGAAGCTAAGCACCAATGTAGCTTCTCTAGTAAAACTAGTTTCATGATCTCACTTGTGTGACTTGCATGAGTTTGGACTTCTTGAGGGGCCAGGCCACCTCCAACATGTCTTCCAAAACTGTGTTGTGAGACATATTTAGTGATATATCTCCTTCTATCCAGGACACCTGTAAAATATACATTACAATTATCACAAACCATCTCAGTGTAACCATTATAGGTGACATTTTTGCTTCTCAAATGTTGAAGCACCCATTTCACTGCAACACTTGAATCTATCACATATCCGACAACATCATTAGCATGTGAAACATTTGGTCTTAACCATTTCATCACATACAACAAACCTCCTATTGAACTTACACGAGACATAACCTTTTCTTCTTTATAGACATGACCTATGCTTGAAGAAAAATTATAATGGAAAGAAAGGGGGATAAAAAATGGTTTTACAATGCTCATATTGAACTCCAACCACAACTTACCATTACCATCT
>ML776679.1:727835-741060 GCA_009831015.1 Picea engelmannii | reverse complement strand
GACTTGCAGGTGACTAATGGACCATCTGGAGGCAAGATAGAGGGCTGCCCATAAGCCCAATAACTCGGCTTTGTTATTAGATCCGACACCGCAGTTTAGAAACCACATGGTAGTTCTGGAGAGGTGGGTTTTGAAAAAACCCCTGCACCACAACGGCCACCATTTGGCAACGCCGCACCATCAAAGCAAGCAACTGTAAATCCATCCGGCAGAAACAAATCGCTGACCTTTAGCTTTGGAAGCAAATTTGGAGATTGTTTCCAATTGAAAGAGATCAAGACCTTTTGGATCACCGAAAGAAGAGAGGGAGGGCTGGAATAAAAAATGGCACTGTTACGAGCCTTCCAAATTTGCCAGGACACTAGCGCCGGTAGTGTCTTTGGAGCCGATTTTTGAGCTAGCCAGCGGGACATACAAGCCGTGAGGGAGGATCCACTCCAGGTTGAAAGTATAGAAAGGCGTGTGAGCACCTGTGACCAGATCGACTGAGTAAAAGGACAAAGAACAAATAAATGATGGGTATCTTCGGAGGCTCTGCGGCAGAGGATGAAAAAACCCGGCTCTGCGGCATAGGATGCAAACTTTAACACTTTTTGCGGGGCCAACCCAAAAACCAACCCAAAAACCAACCCGGCCCCGGCAGAGAATTTCGTTTAGACTTATCACTAGCCTCTGAGCTCCATTGATATGCACTGTTTCTGTCTAAAAGATGCAAGCTGTAATGATAGTTTTTATACATTGATTTGTCTTTTGGATATGAAATGATTTCTTTTGTATATGGAGTGGTATATGAATTGTTTTAATTTTTAAATAAAAACAAATAAAATTAAATTAAAGTTTGAATATGTTAAATTGTGTATTTAAAATTTTCAATTATTTTATTGTGTATTTACTATGTTTTTGGTTATATATATTCATTTTCTCATTTATAATATTTATTTAATTTTTGAATTTGTTAAATTGTGTATTTAAATTTTTTACTTATTGTGTATTTACCATGTTTTGGCAGTTTATTTAGTATTTGAATATGTTAAATTGTGTATTTAAATTTTTTAATTATTATGTATTTATCGTGTCTTTGGTTATATGTATTCATTTGTTTATTTATAAAGCTTATTTATTAACCTCTCAAAATGGAAAGAATTTTGTGTGACTTAATGATTTTAATTTCAAGTTTATTTATTAACTTTGGGAAATAGAAGAAATTTCCATGTAACTTGAATTGTTTTAATTTCCTTGTGATTGGAATGATATACCTCTTGTGTTTTTATTATATTTTTATATTAAAGAAAAAATAGAGTTTTCAAAAAATATTGAAGTTTTGTTTTTTTTCTATATTTTTAAATTAAAAATAATAAAAAAAAGAGTTTTCAAAAAGTGTTAAAGTTTTTAGAATTCAAATATTGAATTGGTTGTATTTAAATTTTAAGTTTGGTTGTATTTATTTATTTTTATGTATTTTTATGATAATAAAATTTATAACTTTAATTATGTTTTTTTGTAAGAATCTAATTGAAGTAAGTCTAATAAAATTCATAAATTTAAACATTAAGATTATTCAACATAAGCAATAAGCAATTTCATTCAACATTTCGACGTATAAGCAATAAGCAATTTCAATATTCATCATATAAGCTGAAGAAATTTAAATTTATGAACAACAATATAATAAATTACATAACAACCATATAACCTAGAAAATTCATGAATATAGATACCTCTAGATGATGCTATTTTCCCAATATCTGGCTGTCCTCTCTGCTGCTTTGCCCAAAATTTTGCATGATGCTCTGACCAAACCCTGCGCAAAAACCGACTAACCACCTAGCCAGCTAGGAGCAGCCTATCAGACTCCCTAGCTCAAGGATTTCGTGAGGATTCCTAGCCCTCGAGCCCAAAACTCCCAGCAACCTAGTGCCCCCTGCAATAGTTCACCCAAACTCCAAACCAAAAAATATCCTCTACAGAAAATACAGTCCTTGCTCTCCAATGCTCTCCTTTCCCCAAATTCCCAAAAGACCCTTCTTCCAATGTCTCTGCCCTTCATATCCCTCTTCCCATTCACTGCCTCCTACCTTCAATTATTGCCACCCACCTTATCCCTCCATTCAATACCCTATCCCTCCATTCAATACCTTATCTCTCCATTCAATGCCCTTTCCCTTCATTCGTAAAGTTTTCTAATAAGTTATTAAGCCTTTAATTTTTTATCCAAACATTAATGTGTTAATTAATCAATTAATTAGTTAATCAACATATATTAAACAATAATTAATTAATTAATTAATATTATTAATAAATAATCATTACTTAACTAATGCATATTAGGACAGTTAATTATTCAATTAACTATACTTGATAAACCTTAAGTAACTATTTAACTAGGGTTGTTACATACACCAACTGTTCAGGAAACTTCGTCTCGAAGTTAAAGTATTTTATGATACAAGGGAAGAGACAAATGGTTCACACATTCATAACAATTAACCGACGTTATTAGTAAGTAAGTCAAGAAAACTCATACATACTAGTGTACATGTACAAGAAATGCATGTGTAGCTAGTAGATACAAGTCTCGTGCATGTACTAATAATCAATAACTATCACCCTTATAGTAATTTATGTATGCATCCAATCCAATCAACATGATTATTCTTTTTATAAAATACAATAAACCAATCAAATGTTTGTGAAATACTTTAATTATAATTATCTAGTTCAAAATTTTTATTTAGACAATTGTGGTTTAGTTACGTAATTATGAATATTCATATATACACATTTTATTTTCAGAAGGAAAAACAATAAATTCCACCATAAGACAAATCTCCATACACTCTCAACTCTTTCTACTCATCCTTGCTCCCTAAATTACTTCCATCTTCATTCCTATCCTTCCTCTACTAGACTATCTTGGAGCATCAACTATATTGACCTAACTCCAAATAGAACCCGTAAGCGGAAGTGTCACTATCTCGACCAAGCTTCCCCAGCAGGCAACTGACAGTCACCATCACACATCTAGGGGAGCGTGAGCTAGCACTGTCCTCCCATGACTTCAGGTTTTGGAGGATACACAGTGGGAAATGCCTCCACCCCTCCTAACAGGACTATGGTCCACACCCTACAATGGAATATACAGTGGCACCGTGCTGCTGGGGGTTTTGTCATCGTTTATTCAGTTTTGGGCAGTCTCACCTCCTCAAATCTTGCACTGGTCCACATATCATAGCAATGTATCCAAACCAATATAATTTCACATACAAAGATTCATACCATATTGTTTCTCGGCTAGTGGTCATGTCATCCACTTTCATCATTATTATCCCTTGGCTATTTCATAGCCCATAACGTGAAGATTAGTCTGTAACACAAACTCATACATTTCTATGCATTATCATCATGTAATTGCATACAATCATAATTTCAATTCGGTATCCCCATACCAACAACTTTAACGTCAAAATTTTCAAGTTAGAAATAGATCTCATATTATCCCATAATTCAATTAACGACACCCATTAATAAAACTATCATTTACAAAATAGATTGCATCATATCCATCATCATTCTAATAGCAACAACTTTGTCCCCTTTCCGAACCGTATGGTACTCTTATTAGGCTTGATATGAATGAAAACCTGGTCTCCCACTTCATAACTTCGATCGGTCTTGTGTGGATCTGCATAACTTTTCTACCTATCCTGTGATTCCTTTAGTATTTTCCTAATTTGAATCACCTATTCCTCCATCTCTTGAATCAATTCTGGCGCAACTGTTACTCGGTCTTCTAATCTTTCCCAACTCAATGGTGTTTTGCATGGCCTTTCATATAGAGCTTCGTAGGGTGGCATTCCGATGGAGCTATGAAAATTGTTATTGTAGGAAAACTCTACCAAAGGTAGGTACTTCTCCCAATGGGTTTGATTATCCACAACATACATCCTAAGCATGTCTTCCATGACTTGATTTACTCTCTGAGTTTTCCCATCAATTTCAGGATGATAAGTTGTGCTTAAATTCAACTGAGTCCCCAATGTTGGCTGCAAACTTGTCCAAAACCTAGAATTGAATCTGGAGTCCCTATCTGAAATGATATTATTAGGTATCCCGTGCAAATAGATGACCTCATTTACAAACACACATGCCACATCAGTGACATCGTAAGTGTCTCTAACCAGGATAAAATGAGCACTCTTGGTTAGCTTATCAACTATCACAAGAATGACATTGTGTCTATGAGATGTGAGCAGCAACCCCACAACAAAATCCATAGAGATGACTTCCCACTTGGACATAGGAACATCATTTGATTATAGGAGGCCTACCAGGTGATGGTGGTTGGATTTCACTTGTTGACACTCTAGGCACTTGGCGATGAAATGGACTACATCGCGCTTCATGCCTACCAAGAAGAAAATATTCCTCATGTCTGCATACATCTTCTTCACACCCAGATGCGCACAATAAAGTTCTCTATGGGCTTCCTTCAGTATGATGCTTTGAATATCCCCACTTTTAGGGATGTACATCCTTCCGTGATATCTCAATAGTCCGTCTGCTTCCAGACTATATCCTTCATACATTGGATCTAATTTCCTCCCACTCTAGAGGTTTGAAGTAACCTCTAAATACCAAATGTCTCCTTGGAGTTGCGCTAACACACGTTCCCTCAGATTGACTTTTAAGGGTACCAGGGAGAAGACACGTGGTCTCCTGCTCAAGGCATCTGCAACCACATTTTCCTTTCCTTTGAGGTATGAAATACCAAAATCATACTCACTCATAAACTCACTCCATCGCCTTTGCCTGGGATTTATATCCCTTTGAGTGAAGAGATGTTTTAAACTTTGATGGTCCATTTTGAGCTCAAAGTTTTGCCCCACAAGATAGTGCCTCCAAAGTTTCAGAGCTATCATTATAGATGCCAAATCTAAATCATGATTCATGTATAGATCTTCATGTTTCTTCAACTTCCTTGATGCATAAGTTGTCACTCCTCCATCCTACATTAGCACGCCCCCCAACCCTTGCTTCGAGGCATCCATGCAGACTATGAAGTTCTTTTCCATATCCGACACTCATAGAATTGGCGCACTAGTTAGTAACCTCTTAAGTTCAATGAATGCACTATCACATTCTTCTGTCCATTCATGCTTGACCCCCTTGCACTCCAAAGTGGTAATGGTTTTCTCTATTTTTGAGAATCCTTCCACATATCTCCGATAATAAACTGCTAGCCCCATGAACCTTTTCACCTCATGGGCATTTTTTGGCACTGGCCACTGCATAATCGCCTTTACATTTTCTAGTTCCATGGAGATTCCTTCACCGTAAATGATATGACCTGAATAGTGGATCTCTTTCTGAAAGAAGGAACACTTCGACAACTTCCCATACAATTTGTTCTCTCTAAGGCAAGATAACACCACTCGTAACTATTCATCATGCTCTCTTTCATTTTTGGAATAGATGAGGATGTCATCTAGAAAGACTTGTACAAAATGATCTAGGTACTTCTGAAATACTTCGTTCATGAGGCTCATGAATAATGTTGGTGCATTGGTCAATCTGAAAGGTACTACAACAAACTTGTAATGCCCAAATAGAGTTTGAAAGGCAGTTTTTTGGATAACGCCTTACTTAATCCTTAACTCATGATACCCGGCTCGCAAATCAATCTTTGAGAATACTGATGCCCCTTTCATCTGATCAAAGAGTTCATCTATTTGCGGCATTGGGTACCTATTTTTCACTGTAGCACTGTTCAATTCCTTGTAATCTATACACAATCGTAAGGAACCATCCTTATTCTTTACAAAAATTACTGGTGCACCCCAAGGTGAGACACTTGGCCTTATTATCCCTAAGTCCAGTAACTCTTTCAACTGCATTTGCAACTCACAAAGTTTCATCACTGTCATCCGATACAGAGTCTTGGAAATTGGTTCTGCACCAGGTTTTATCTCAGTAGTAAAATCAAGCTCCCTCTTAGGAGGTAACCCTGGTAACTCATTCGAAAAAACATCCTTAAATTCTGTCAATACCGGGTACTGATCTAATAAGGGTCCCTTCCTTTCATTCACTGCTTCCATTACATATAGTCAACACCCTTGCCTAAATCATCCCTTAACCTTCATAGTTGAGATAAAGCATAATGACACCTTTCTCCGTACACCCTAGATATCTACTGGTCTTCCTTCATTGTCGACACAAAACACCCTTTTTACTAAACAATCTACCAAAGATCGATGAGATTCTAACCAATCCATTCCAATGATTAGTACATATGCCCTGAGAGTAGTGACGTATACCTCCAACCTGGTAGTACACACTCCCAAGTCTACTATACAATTATCAATGCTAAGTCCTACTGCTTATTTTTCCCCCGAAGCCATCTCGACTTGCTCAAAGTCATCGTGCTCGTAGGATGCCAACCCACTCTTTTCTAATGCAGATGGTGAAATGAAACTATCTGTCACACCATAATCAAATAAAATCTTAACACTGATATGATTTAGCATACCTGATGACTCCACCACTGTGGATTGATATTCGTCCTGGTTATTATTAACCACTGCGTAAATATGGTGGCTACTAATTTCTCTTCCCATCGGGGCCTTTCCTTCTCTATGCACAAATCCTGATTGTAACTTTGGGCAGTCACGCTGGTAATGGGGTCCTCCACACCCACAACAGGTAACAGGGGATTGAACCTGCGCATTGTTATGTGACTGTCTCTGAAATGAGTTCCGTCCCTTGTAACCCCTGCCCCTACTAGCTGCTCCCTAAGATGGTCGTGGACCTGCCTGTGTCATTGGTGATGAACGAGATGCTGCACTTACTGCCATTGAAATCCCTGCGGCTACTGTCCTTGGTGCAACTCTATTTCCATATGGAGGTGGCCTTGAGCCCCCTCCCCTGGGAAATATCCTAGGGGCCTTCTCCATGGATCTAGGACGATGCAGAAAGGTTGGTTTCGTACCTCCAGTTAAGTTCATGTGTTCCTCCGCATAACGTGCATTTTCCACAACTTCTGCTACTAAAGACGGTTTCCACATCCACACCATAGCCCTTATCTTAGGGTTTAGTCCATAAACAAAGCATTTTACCTGTTGTTGGTCATTATCCATATATGAAACATATTTTACCAATTCCATAAACCTAATATCATATTCTTCTATGGTCTTGTTTCCCTGTACTAGAGCATGAAACGCTCCTACTTGTTGTTCCTCATAGTAAGATGGTAGATATTTTCTTCGGAACCTCTCCTCAAAAAGTACCCAAGATATGGTGTCCGGGGTAAGATGTAGTTTCCTTTCGAGGTTTCCCCACTAGTTCAAGGCATTGTCTCTCAATTGAAAAATTGTTATTTTCTCCTTTGAAGTGGATGCATAGTCCATTAAGGAAAAACACCTTGTCATGCCTTCCAACCATGCTTCTGCACGTTCACTGGCACGACCCCCGACAAAATCTGGAAGTTTGATCTTCTACAGTTCTCTAGTGATGTCTTCAGGTGGAGGTCCTCCCCATGAATCCCTCGATGCTTCAGGATTACCCGTTCTAGATGGTGGGGGTTCCACTTCGATCCCTGTTGGTTCACACCTCTTTAAAGTCTCATTTATGGCCTCCAAAGAGCACAGTATGAGAGCTAGTTCAGGCGATGGTGGCGACGATGCTGGAAGTGTTAGCAGTGCCTGCGACGATGCTCCTCTGCCTCGATTCCCTTGAGTCCTAACCATCTTGTATGATTTAACCTGCATCAACCAAAGTTGTGAGGGTGAGTTCAAGGACATTTTACATTTGCGCAACTTAACTAGAAAACAGGGTTAGGCGTAAGTTTTTTTTTACTTGTCTGTAAACATACATTACTCTCTTTAGGGGAGGTGGCTAGGTTGGGGTTTAAGCGTCTAAGATTGATGTTTTCACCTAAGAAAACTATTGACCCTCTCGCCTAGTAGTTATGCTAGCACTATACCACACTCGCTTATTCCTCAAACTTACCTTCCTAGTGCGTATGCAATCTCCTTCTCGCTTGTCCTAGTCTAAGTCCTTAAACCTTCAATTTAAAACTAATTAATCACTTTAATTAGTTTAAATATGAATCATAAAATTAAATATAATTTAAACATTAATTACGAATGAGTAATTATTTTTAACTAATCCTATTAATTATACTAATAAAATATACTCACTTACCTTGATTAATCCTTATCTTATAACATAAATATTTAATTTTAATATTTAAAACTTATAATATTCTTAAATAATTAAAGTTTAATAAATTTTTAAGCAATTTTTAAAGTAAATCTAAGAAATTTAATTTTTTTTTTTTTAATAATAATAAATAAAATAAACATATTAAATAATTTATATAAAATAATTTACGATAATAAAAAAAAATTAAAATATATATATATATATATATTAAATAAATAATTTAACAACATTTTTGTTTTTTAAATAACAAAGTGGCGAGCACGCATGAAGCCCACGTGCCCCGCCCTTGTTTCCTCTGGCACCTTCCATACCTAAACCTAACCCTTCACTCGTTCTCATAACGCTCCACTCTTTTGTCGCCTCTCCCACTCTGCAAGTGCGGCCAGGGTTTTCTCCTCCCTCGGTGGCTCGATGCTCGACTTTGAGCGCTAGTGCTTGGGTTCTAGATTGTTTGTTGTTGCAGGTGCACCGTCGATTAGTAGACTTTTGCAGATAGATGATGAGTTGTGTGCAAAGTATGGTCATTTGCGTTTGACACTGAGCTTTGTGTTGTGTATTTAATTGGTATAGATGTTATTTTATGTATGATGATGTGAGCCTAAGGCTGCCCACTTGTGCTTGGCTTGGTGTGTTAGCTTGTGTGTTGTTGTTGTTTGATCTTGTGTTGTTTTTTTTTTACTGACCTGTGTTTTGGTTGCAGGTCGCATGGGGCTAGAGCTAAGCCTGCGAGCTAGTTTTTTTTTTTTTCTCTTGCTGCATGCGGGCTTGGTGCACTGGGTTGTGTGTAAATATGGCATGTTGGAGCATTCCTCCAGTCACTAGCTTGGCTATCGATCACGCGTTCATGTTAGGGATATTATCAAAGCGCTTGGCTTGGTTGGTTGCTCCTGGGTTCATGGTAATTACAGCCTATGATGTGGTAAATGCAGCCTGTGATGTCGTAGATACAACCTGTGATGAGGTGAGTGGAGTATGGATCTCATGCTTGCACTTGTCTTAGTGTGTCTATAGGTGGCTTGGGTCTGTGGGCTCTTTCCTGTGGGTATATTGGGTATCTTAAGCCCTACATTTTTGCCAATCTTCATATGTAGCTTTTACATTAAGAAAAGTTTGCTAGATCTGTGAGTGGGTGTTTTTTTCTTTTGACAACGGTATGTCAGATTATTGGGTCTTGTCATCGAAAGTTTGGATTTCTCCTTATCACTTTGAATCTTTCTGTCCAAAAATAGCCTATGCGTTTTTGTTTTTTTTTTCATATCAATGCATAATTGCACACTATTTGGTCATTTTCCTGTGTAAATACTCCCAAAACTAGTAGAAGAATCGCTCATACCAGTGAAATTCCATATGGAAGCGATCCACAAAAACTAGGGGAAGAGTTAACTTCCTGGCAGATCAACTGGCAGAACAGCAATTTCGGTTGGCAAAACAATGCTAACAGCTCGCCAAGTAGAAGGAATAGTTGGCCAAGCAAAGACAACAACAAAATGAGTTCTAGCTGAAGGCTAGACACTGGAATTTCCATCATTGGCTTCGATGGCTCCCTCAATACCAATACACTGGACGCATGGATCCAAGTCTTGAAGCTTATTTCAAGACATAGACCAACACGACTTGATGAGGTAAGATCATGGCTGCAGAGGTTCACATGGAGAAGCAAGCCCTCACATGGTGGCAAGTCTATGCTAAGTAGTGGGCATCTTCCAACCAACAACTTTAGTGGCCATATTCTAACCAACAACTTGTTTAACGAGACTAGTATAGTAAACATGTATCATAAATGTACTTTATCATTATCATAAACCTGTTCAGACATTCCCGGGCATAATATATATATAATGTATTCGTTTACATAGGTTGGTTTATGAGAGGAAGCATGGCTTTGGCACTGGAAGAGGAAAGCTTGGCGTTGGTGTTTTGTGTAGGGTTTATGTGTTGGTTACCTCTATGTGTTCTTAGCAGCTTGATTTTTCTGTTGTTAATGGTAGGGTTCTTTGCCAATCGAACAAGATTCAAGTCTACCATATTTGGAAGGCATATAGAAATAGGTTTTGTAATTCATCATGATATGTACTCTCTAGACTTTAAATAATTAGGCATTCATTTTGTTATATATTCTTGTCTCTAACAGAATGCTTTGTGCACTATCAATGTCCTGTAATATGCCAATCAAGTTCATTGATTTACATCATGAATATATGATGGCGAATCATATAACTGTTAGAATAGATATCTAGGCTTGAAAAATTTACCCTATTAGACATCGATCTACGTTTTCTTCGTTTTATGAAATAGCTATGAAATATTTTCTTTTTTTTTGGTAGCTCATTATATTATAGCTAAGACTCAGGAGTCAGAGAATATCAACAATGGATTAGTAGCCTGCCCAATGTTTTCAGTGTCTGAAATTAAAAAAAAATTGGCTGCTGAAACATAAAATGTTCATGGTAAGAACAGGCTTGGAGAGGGAGGATTTGGCACTATATATAAGGTAAGATATGCTAAGAAAGCTTCTATTATTTCCTGTAATAATTTATTCCACTCTTGCAATTCAAGTACATAAATTTTGCTATTTATTTAGAACATATTCTTTTTTAAAGGTTGTTATGTATCCTACGTATAGGTTGGGATGTTTGGATCACTAAATATAGTGTTTTTCTGTAGGAGAAGTTATCTATGGGAGGTTGTTTAAACATCAACGGCCTGTAACAACCCAAATTGGCACAATCACTAATGTTTTCTCTCTTCTTTATTTGGAAGGTCTCGGTTCCATTCCCATCGACCACCATATCCTACGTTTTTTTTTTGTTATAAATATATTTTTTTTAAAGTCTCATCTATCTTTTATGAGGTTTCTTACATGGTTTTTTTTTTAATAAGTTTGCAGGTGAACAGGTGTTGGTTCTAAAGAAAGAAAATTTAGTTCTAGGTAGGCCCTTAAGGCTCCAGTGCTTCAAACTGAAGCTCTAATACCATGTGTAAAAACCTAATTGAATTAAGCCTAAAAAAATTCATAAATTTGAACATTAAGATGATTCAACATAAGAAATAAACAATTTCATTCAACATTTCGACATATAAGAAATAAGCAATTTCAATATTCAGCATATAAGAAGCAAAAATTTAAATTTATGAACAACAATCTAATAAATTACATAACAACCACATAACCCAACAAATTCATGAATATAGATACCTCTCGCTGATGCTATTTTCCCAATATTTGGTTGTCGTCCCTGCTGCTTTGCCTAAAACTCTGCTTGATGCTCTGACCAAACCCTGCCCAAAACCGACTAACCACCCAGCCAACTAGGAGCAGCCTATCCGGCTCCCTAACTCCAGGATTATGTGAGGTTACGTGGCCCCCGAGAACAAAACTCTCAGCAACCTCGTGCCCCTTGCAACAGTTCACCCAAACTCCAAACCAAAAAATATCCTCTACAGAAAATACAGTCCCTACTCTCCAATTCTCTCCTTTCCCCAAATTCCCAAAAGTCCCTTCTTCCAATGTCTCTGCCCTTCATATCCCTCTTCCCATTCACCGCCTCCTACCTTCAATTAATGCCACCCACCTTATCCCTCCATTTAGTACCCTATCTCACCATTCAATACCTTATCCCTCCATTCAATGCCCTTTCTCTTCATAAGTAAAGTTTTCTAATAAGTTATTAAACCTTTAATTTGTTATCCAAACATTAATGTGTTAATTAATCAACATATATTAAACAATAATTAATTAATTAATTAATATTATTAATAAATAATCATTACTTAACTAATACATATTAAGACAATTAATTATTTAATGAACTATACTTGATAAACCTTAAGCAACTATTTAAGTAGGGTTGTTACATTTTTCAATTGTTTATTTGTATTTCTAGTTATTTTGTTTCTTATAAATTAATTAAATAGAAAAATTACATTTCCTTTTACATTGAAAAATTATTATAATATATAATTTATATTATATTTTAATTTAAATATTTATAAATAAAATATCTTTTCTATATGGATATAAATATATTTTTTTAATTTCTAGATAAATTCATTATTCATATTAATTACTTTTTATCTGTATTTTTCTTTTTTGTGTATGTGGGATGTACATTTATAATATATATTTCTTATATCTTTGTTTACATTTGAGTTCATTTATACTCCTTAATATTTTCTATTAAAATCTTTTTACTTCAAATAACATAATGGATGTCTTATTCTTTCTTCCATATTAAAAATGGATTTGAAGAAATATATATATATATTGTTAGATTATAAATCTGTTTAAAGAATTATTCTCATGTTTGGGCATACTATTTCAGGCTTTGTGCTTGGGTTAAAATATTTTGAGGCTTGGCTTAGGATGTGATTTAGACATAATTGAGGTTAGGATAGGGTAAGCTAGTTTATGTCACATCTATGTAGGTTAGTTTAGATTATCCCTTTTAGGTTAGGGAAGAATAGGCTAGGATGAGATGAGTTATAGTATGATAGGATATGATAGGTCAAGTTAGGATAGGCTAGGCTAGAGTGGGTTACCATAGACTAGGATAGTGTATGTTAGAGGAGAGGAAGGAAAGCTAGTGTAATATATGTTTGATCGAGGTGGATATCGGTGGCCACCCACCTTTTCCAACTGGCTCAAAACAATTTTCTGGCAATTTTGACAATTTACTATTTTTAGCAGGTTTTAACTTCTGAGGCCATTTTGAGGGCCTAAATAAAGTTTTTTTTTGAGTTCGAGTTTCTCAATGATAGTTGAAGGCATGATTGAGCCCAAAAAATTAATCTCCTCGACGATACCTTTCCAACGAGCTATCACATGCCTAAAATGGAGATCGTATGCAAAAGTTACGACCCCAGGAAGTTGATGTACTAACTTACTCAAACGGGGCCCACATGACTTTTGGCGCTTCATCTCCTAGGGTTAGGTTTTTGGATGTCTATGACTTTTGGCATTCTCGTCTATTGTAAAAAGGCCTCTAGAGCCTCATTGTAATCATCT
>ML776679.1:693611-725387 GCA_009831015.1 Picea engelmannii | reverse complement strand
TAGTGGTGTACTTGGATGACATTCTGATCTTCATCCAGACTTGGGAAGAACACCTCCACCATATCCGACAGGTCCTCCAAACACTGCGGCAACACAAGTTGTGTGCCAATTTGGAGAAATGCACTTTTGGCATAACCCAGGTTTAGTATCTGGGATACATTATTGATGAGCGGGGGGTGCATGTGGATCCATCAAAGATTCAAGTCATTCGGGATTGGCCAGCCCTAACCACCCTAATAGAGCTCCGTAGCTTTTTAGGTCTTGCCAATTTCTACCGCAGGTTTGTGTTGGGATTCTCTCATATCACTTGGCCCTTGAGTCAAGTCACCAAGGGAGGAGATAAAGAAAAATTATTTTGGTCTGAATCTCAAGAGAAGGCGTTCGGGGAGTTAAAACATCGCCTCTGCTCTGCACTAGTGCTCACACTACTAGACTTGCAACAACCATTTGAGATTGAGACAGATGCCTCTGACTATGCTATTGGGGCAGTCCTTACTCAACATGGGCATCCAGTGGAAGATCACAGTGAGACACTTTCCGACATAGTCCGAAAGTATCCCACTTATGACAAAGAAATGTATTCCATTGTGCAGGCTTGTCGGCAATGGAAGCATTACATTTTGGGAAAGGAAACAGTCATCCACACAGACCACCAACCCCTGCAGTTCATACAAACACAAGGGATGTTGCAGAACGATTGCCATCAGAAGTGGTCCACATACCTGCAACAGTTTCATTTGAACATTAAGTACAAAAAAGGTAACACCAATAATGTTGCAGACTGCCTCAGTTGACTACCCATCGTGGCGCTAACCACTGTGCTCAACTCTTGTGGGCATGAGACTTCCGATTGGCCGCTTCTCTACACAAGTGATCCAGAATTCGGCCACACATACATTACACTCTTGGAGGGTAAGCAAGTTCCCAATTTTCACCTCGAAGATGCCCTGCTTTGTCACTTGGGACACCTTTGTGTTCCTTCAAGTGAGCGTGCCAAGATGATTTGGGAGGCGCACTACAGTTGAGTCACTCGGCATTTCGGGGTCGAGAAAATCGTGGCAGTACTGCAAAAGTATTTCTATTGGCCGAACCTTCGACAAGATGTCAAGAAGTACATCAAGTCCTGCACGGCTTGGGACATTTCCAAACCGATCATCAAGAAGCCAGGCCTCTATACTCTGCTTCCTACCCCCAGTTGACCTTGGGAATCCATATCTATGGATTACATGTCGGGCATTCCTTCTACTAAGTATGGAAATGACTGTGTTTTTGTGGTCGTCGACCAATTCTTGAAGATGTCCATTATGATGGCCTGCAAGAAGAATATCACAACAGAAGCCACTGCTAAACTCTTCTTTGAACGAGTGTGGGTACACTTTGGGATCCCACGGTCTATTATCTCAGATCGGGACAGTAGGTTCCTCATTACATTTTGGTCCAGCCTCTGGTCGATTTTGGACACCAAGCTCACCAAGTCCACAGCTTTCCATCCACAAACTGATGGCTAGACAGAGGTCGTCAACCATATGATCGTACACATTCTGCGCATGTACAATTCAAAGCATCCATGCACATGGGATGAGATCCTCCCCTATGTACAACACAGCTACAACTAGGCTCTCCATAGCTCAACTAGCCATAGCCCCTTTCAAGTGGGCTTGGGATTCCAGCCACTCTGTCCCATTGACATAGCCATGCCATTTGTGGCTACTTAAGAAGATTCAGCTCATGTCCATTATGAGGCAGATAAGGCAAACAAATTCATTGAGCACATTCAACACATCCTCCAACAGGTTCATGACATCTTGGACAGAGCCAATGTTAAGTACAAGCAATGACATGATCAACATCGGGTGCCACACAACTTCCAAGTGGGCGACAAAGTGTGGTTGCATTTTCAAAAGGAGCGCCTCAATGGACCCCACCGCAAGCTTCGTCCGCTTCGATATGGGCCATACACCCTCACCAAGGTTGTAGGGGAAAATTCCTTTGAGCTCAGCATTCCACCATTCCTTGGTCTGCACCTAGTGTTCAATGTGGATCGCCTTTGGCCCTACTTTCCACCTCTACTAGACACATCCGACATGGCAGAAGAACTCACACCAACGGAGTTAAATCCAAACTGCATGGAACAAGCCAGAACTGGTCAGATAATGGATACACAGATCAAGCACACCCGAAAACAAAGTATACCACTATATCGAGTTGTCAAAGCAGGCCAACTCCTTCACCAAGGCAAATGGCTCACGAGGGACCAAGTTCAGCAGAAGTTTCCTCATCTCATGGAGGAACTCAATGCAATGGGGACCATTGCTTCCTAAGGAGGGAGGATTGATCCAGGTGGATATCGGTGGCTACCCACCTTTTCCAGCTGGCTCAAAACAATTTTCTGGCAATTTTGGCAATTTACTATTTTTAGCAGGTTTTAACTTCCGGGGCCATTTTGAGGGCCTAAATGAAGTTTTTTTGAGATCAAGTTTCCAAATGATAGCCAAAGACATAATTGATCCCCCAAAATGAATCTCCTCGACGATACCTTTCCAACGAGCTATCACACGCCTAAAACGGAGATCGTATGCAAAAGTTACGACCGAGGAAGTTGATGTACTAACTTACCCAAATGGGGCCCACGTGACTTTTGGTGCTTCATCTCCTAGGGTTAGGTTTTTGGATGTCTATGACTTTTGGCATTCTCTTCTATTGTAAAAAGGCCTCTAGAGCCTCATTTTAATCATCTTCTCACGGATCCGAGTAGCAGCCACATCTCTTCCAAGAGATAAGCTACCAGCGCCCTAGCTAGTTTATTTCCAAAGCATATTTCAGTCATTTGTTATTAATGAAATGAAGTCTTATTTCCACTGCATCTCTGCGTTTATGTGTATTTTTGTATTTCATTGTGTTCCTACATAAATCCGGATTAATGTTAGGGTAGACTAGGTTAGATTAGGGTTATGGTAGGTCAAGTTAGAGTGGGGTTAGGGTAGGCTATGCTAGAGTAAGGCTAGGATAGGCTAAGGTAGGTTATTTTAGGATAGGTAAGGCTAGGTTAGTTTAGAGTAGAGTTAATTTAGATTATTCTACACTAAGCTAAGTTAACCTAGGATACGCTAGGTTAGATTAGACAAGGCTAAGGATAGGGTAGGGTAGGATATGATAGGGTAAATTAGGCTAATGTAGACTATGAAAAGCTAAGTTAATGTAACATCACCTCATTACAAACATTTTTTTTTAAATAGTTTGTTAATTAGCATATATCTTCATAGTTAATAATTATACTTAAAATTTCCATAGTAAAATTTATAGAATGGATAATCTTATTTTCAATAATTAAAAAACTCTTGCAATATGATAACCTTTTTTACTCATCATCAATTATTATACCAATTTTCATATGAAAGTAATAAACCCATGATGAAAAATATAACTATAATTCTTTTTCATAAATAGTGTTACCTTGAATATAGCTATGATTCTTTTTCATAAATGGTGTTACTTTGATTGACATGGCTTACACACAGAGACTTTAGCCTCAAACGTTTACCCATGTACTAAATCCGTTAGCATTTTCCATGAGGAGTGCTAAGTAAGTCATATTTTTCTATTGTTAAATAGAATAGAAATTTGTTTATTAAAAGATTTTTTTATAATACTGTAACTATGAACTATTTCTCATTGTGGAGGTTGACTCTTATCTAGGCACTTAAATTACAACCAACTCATGTTGGCTCTTCTGCCTTCGTTCCTCAATGTAAATTGATATTCATACTATGTTTGTAGACTCTTTAACTCACGGGGAAACGTTATACTTCTTCTGCATTCATTTATATTTCAGGAGCTTTGATCCTATGATCAACTTCATGTAGCCTTCATATTTTATTCTGGTTTGGTTTAATTTGTTCAAAGACTAAAACTCCCATAGTGTTATTTAACTAACCAATTTGTTTATTTTTCGTGCACAACGCATTGAGTAAGAGGTTTAATACGTTGCCCTTACCTGTGTCCTTAATAATATTCAGGATTAAGGTAGGGTTGTTTGTTTTTTTTTATGGATTTCACAATTTGTATAATGTTCACAACCAAACCAAACATTTTTTTCCAGGTTACTTACAGAGGATATATACATTATTTCCCTTATTTCTTTTTACTTGGGTTAATAAAGTTTGATGATGTCCTCCTCGGGAAATTCCTTGCATATGGATGAAGATGGCCAAAAGAACTTATTTAAGGATTCAGGTAATGAACAACAACATTCATATTTTAAATTTTGGGTTGATTACTGTGGGTAACATACATCCTGGTCATTATGAAAAACCCTCAAGCTAGTCGTCAAAGACTTGAGACAACATGTTGGTCCAACTCACATACAACTCGAACTTGTTATCATGGACTCCATACTCGGTCTCACACAAAGTAAACATGTGTTCATTACCAATACGAGGGTTTCGAGTTTATATAGTCTCGAGTGGAGTATATCGTAAACGGGTAGCCATGAAATAGCCACAACGATCAACGATAACCTATTAGCAACATTTCATTTATTTTTTTGGTTTTTTATGCTTCCATACTACATTTCGTTTTGAGAGTGGAAACAACTTCTTAATTCTTATGGTTTTGAGAATAGGATCAACTTCTTATTTCTTCTTGTCTATTAACCAACCAATGTCTATTATATTTGTATTATCAAAACAATGTCTATATTATATTTGTATTATCTTTCTATATATTATTTTTAGAGATTCAATATACCAACCAGTTTGCTCAATAGAAGTATTATATTTGGAATCTTTATATTTAATAGTTTGTATAAGTATATAAAATAAAATATTTGGCATTCTTATTAATTCACTAGTTATTATTTAATAAAGTTATTTTTTTTTTACATTATTTTTACAAAGAAAATAATTTTCTTCAAAGGATAATATGTTACAGTTATAAAATCTATTTGTTAGTGCAACAAAACTAGTATTAATTTGGTATATTTTATTGCACAAGTTCTAGGTTGGGAAAAGCACAGTCCAACCACTAAATTGAAACAATTAAGAGGTTACCCACCCACTTTCACCTTAGGCAGGTGTCCAGTCACTTTAGAGGTGAGATAGTCACCTAAGGGGGGAATCTTGGTGACCCTAGGGGGAAAAGGGATGTGAAAAAGGTAAAGGAAAGAAAGAGGTCCCTAAGGTCAAAGAAACAAGTAGATAATGATAAAGAAAAATTTCACAATTTATAGCATGAAACTCTAAAAATTAATTGTGGTTGTCATAAAGATTGTATGTAGAAGTATTTTTTGCATCCTTATGGCTTCAACAAGTTTTTTATTACAACAGTAAAACCACTCACCAAAATCCTCAAATAACACACCCAAAAATGCCTTAAACCTAGTAGAACAAGTTAACAAACTTTTAGCAAGTTTTCACAGTGAAAACACAAGTTATGGTTGTATCAAAACAAGCCTTATATCAGAAATTTTATCCAACAAAAATCACTCGTAATTATTTAAAAGGTGTGCCTAGGTTAGTAGTGGGTGAGGGTATATTTTTAGGCCTATTCTAGGGTTAGTTTAGAAGAAAATGGGGTTAGTAGGCTAGGGTTAGTGCATCCCTAATGGATGCAGGTTATTTTTACTACAATAGAAAGAAATTGTGGTTGATAGGGGATATGCTAATGGAGAACTTTAAAACTTGAAAATTTCACGTTTACCAATGCAACAATTTATTTCTCCAATGTAATAAGTAAATGACTAGTGCCTTTAAAAAATGGGTGAATGGATTTAAGAAAATAAATATCTATAGGTACTACCTCCTTGGGAGTGTAAATCCTCTTACTCCCCAAGACAAGTATCTCTAGCTACGGTTTATGCTAAGAGGGTGTATGCCCTTATACTTCTCTTAGAAAACCCTTGTTAAAACAACAACATGTAAGCATAAAGTGATGGAGACTAATGTGGGGGGATATTCCCTTACACTTCCCACCTATCTCTAGCAATAACCTTGATTTGGAAAATATATGATAGAAACAATGTAAAAACCTTACCAATTCAAGGAAAAAGCTGAGACAAACCACCATAAAATATAGATATAAGCCTTCCAAGGCTAGTGCATCACTTCCCTCGACCAATAATCCAAGGCATAGCCATAAAAAAATTCATAAGAGAGAGAAATAGCCAAATAGAGAAAAAATTTGAGTCCAAGAGCCTCTCACAATGGAGAGTTATGTTAAAATGAGATTGTATGATCTCTTATTTATACAAATTGTCACTAAGATAGTTTTTCCACATAATTAAGGGTAAACCAAAAGTATAGGGGTCAAAAACCCTAATCTTACCCATTTTACAAAGTAATATTAAACAATTCACTTTATTTTAACTTTTGCAAAAAGAAAAACCTTTGTTCATATGGATGCCACCCCTTTAGGGTACGTTTTTATCTAAAAGGAACTTATCCAGAGCTTTGAGGCTCTAACGCTCCGCTACTTTGGGCTTCGAGAGTTTTCACCTTTTCACCTCATAACATGTTAATTCCTCCAAAGGACGAACTCGAAAACTACTCCGACACTCTCTACTCTTTTGCACCAGAGATCTAGGCTTTGGAGGATATTACAGCACAACACTCCAGTTCCTCTAAACTTCAAACTGGCAAACCCTCGAAGGGTTAAAAAATCAATGTTCCATGCTCCTCCAACAACCAACGGCTTAGATCCACTATGGAGCTCTAGGCTTTAGGAGCTTTGAGACTCTAATGTACATTGCCTCCCAAATTTTTGAATGCCAAATTTGAGATCGAAGGCACTCGCTCTTCCTGCAACCAATGGTTGGGATATCCTCCTGAAATATCAGCTTTGGGAGTTCTTGTTGCTAATCTCCACCTAACCCCTGAACTGTCGAACACTGAATTGGTGAAGGGAGGAGTTCCATGGTCTACTTGTCCCCATCAATGAATGACGAAGATTAACTCTTGGTGTTAGGATTTTTCATGCCTCAACACTTTTCACCCTTGATCCTTCGGATCAACGAAATTTTGAATAATAGATAATCCAATGACACGTGTCCACAATGACAAATGGTCAGGCTTTTCTCTAGAGTTCGGGACTTCAGGAGATTTACCCCCTGGAAACACAAGAACACGTTTCTTCTAGAGTGTTGAATCTCTGAACTGTCATCATATCTATGACTCACACTCACCTTCGTGTAGATACGAGGGTTGGGATATGATATTCTCCACAATGCTCCTCCTCTTGTTTTAGGCTTGATCGGACTACCCAGATATATACTTGACCAATCCAATTGTTGTTACTCTCCCTGTGATCTAGAGCATAGATTCACTCCAGGACTTCAAAGCTTCATGGATTTTTCCTCCCTTTCAGCAAAGACTTAAAAATATTTTAAGGAAGGAAGTATGAAGGACTCCAATTCTTAACGACCATGCTCCTTTGTGATATCCAAAGGTTGTGAGGGATCATGATTCCTCCCAAACAGATCTCTCATGTTCTCTTTCTTACAAAGATATTTCTCCTTTGTCACATGAATTACTCTTGTTATCTCTCCTTGAACTTTGTCGCTTGAGTGTATTGAACTCAGGTGCACACCTTGCGCTTCCCTCCTAATCTTAGGACTTGTACAATTTTCCTGCACTTGACTTGCACTTTCTCTCTGCGGATCTTTGTCCAGTCAAAGGAAACAAACCTTTGGTGCACACCTTGTGCTTCTCCTGTAGTCTTGAGCTTATAAGTTCTCGCCTTCTACACTCCTTTCATAAGCTCTTCGCAGACTTTCCCTCTCTCTCCTAAGCTTGGAATTCTTCAGCTTCAAAGGGTCCTATCCCTCTGATCCTTCAAATGACCTCTCGTGTCCTCCTAGAAACCATGCTCTTTGTCCTGATATTACGAGCACTGTTAGAGTTTTCTTTTAGATGACTTCTTGTTCCCTCCTGGCACTCTGCACTCTTCCTCTTCATCTTCACCAAAAATTCAACAAAATGTTGGTTTCATGAACTCCTTGATTTCACTCTCTTGAGTCTTGGACTACAAAGAGTCACCTGCGCACTCCTTGCACTTACCTTATGCACACTTGCACTCGACTTCCCTTGAGCTTTGACAGTTCTCTGAGTGTAGGCGTACTCCTTGCGCTCACTCTATGCACTCTTTTCACAATCCATTCTGATATTTGTGACATGTTATGGCGTGCCCACATAGCATTATCTTCTTTAACTCAAAATTGATTTCTTTCACACTCCTTGCGCTAGCTTCTCATAGTTTTCTAGCAACCATTTTGTGCACTCCTTCCACTAACATTAAGAGCCCATAACACTCAGAAACTCACACCGATAGAGAAGTCTATTTATTCCTGCAAAGGGAGAATAATTGCACTCATGGAATTCATAAAAAAACATACTAAATATTCAAAAAACAAACATTAATAAAAAGAGAACACACACAAAGAGACTCATATGTAGGTAAATATGCCTTTGCATTAAATCTGAATGCTTTGTAGAGTGTTTAAAAGACTTGAATGAAACAAAGTCTCAGTTCTTATTTCCTCTCATATCTTCTATTTCTCTTATCATGGGCTCTCTCTCTCTTCTATAATTCTCTAATTCTCATATAATGCCTATAATCTCAATACATTTGGATTTTTACCAAAGAGGGGCTTCTCGATCCTTCCTCACCTATTCACATTAAATTACAATAAATTTATATCTAGTCTAAATCATATATAGATCCATCTGTCTATCAGACATTAAAGGTGACTTACACTCATCCTTACACAAAATCAATGGCTCATCCCTCCTCAAGCATTACAACATTTATTACATAAAATGATAAATTTAAAACAAAATGAGAAGTGAGACACTTCTCTTTCCTTAGGATTTTCTCCCTCCTACTATGTTGCTTGTTGACGTGTTGCTAATGGTCTTGCATCATAATCCTCTGCTGAAAAAAAAACATGATCTCCTTCTCATGGCTCCTCTTCTACTGCTATTGAGATCCTCCTGGATCCCAAACTCCACTCTATAGCGTTCCATCTTCTCTTGTGCCATGCTATTGTTGTTGTGTCGTTGATGCTGCAATATTTCCTCCAGGTTTCCAAACTTTATGTTGCAGTGGTTTATTCATCTTGCCACTACAACCTCTTCTTTTCAGCCTCCACCTGTTGTTGACTATCTCCTCTTCTTACTTCAACATCAATCTCCTTATCTCCTCAATCTCCTCATCCAAGTTTTATATTGGTTGACTGCTCTCCTCAAGTCTTCTCTGTTGCTTCATATCCTCTTTTTCATCAATTTCCAACTTAAATTGTTCGATGAGCCTCCTCTGGGTTATTTATCCTTCTCATAGGGATTATAATTATTCACATAGATAAAAGGGAAGATCATCCTGATCTCCCATGCTGACATCATCTCCTATGGCATTGTATTGCCACTCCACTACATACTCCAATTCTACATATATATTACTGAGCTACTGCTCAGCCATATCCTCTAAAAAATTTCTTTATTCTAGTTCCTTTGTTCCTCTATCATATCCTCAGCATGGCATAAGTCTAACCTCATCTATTTGTTCCTCCTACTGGAATTACTATCCACTTTGCATGACTGTCTCCCTATGGAAGTGTTCATCTATCTCTAGATTTCCTAGCCAATCCTACAACATCCTCAACTCTTCCTCCCACTAAGTGAGTATGACATTTGAATTTTCCCACTTAGCATTATTTTGGCTGAAAACTGTGTGGGTACCCTCTCCTTTAATCTCTTGGGAAGATGTCAGTATATTCTCCTTATCCTCCACCGTGACAATCTATGTTGGTTGTCCTTCTTTTTATGCACCTCCAACACATAAATTATTAGTTTTAAAACATTTGGATCAATAACATCTTCCTCGGATGATTCCTGCATCACCTCCTCACATCAAACACCTGCATAGGCATCTATTGGGCTTATGGAAAAGAATATGTTAATTCCCCCAATGATCATAATGCACCTTTGATCTTCCTCCTCTCCAGTCAACACTCGTTGATCTGAACTCTCTGTTAAATTATTGAGACTCTCAAACATCCTCATCTACTCCTTTTTTGTCAACACTCCTTGTTAATCTGAACTCTTTTTTGAGCTCCTGAGACTTTCAAATAGTCTCATCTCTTCCTTTCCCCACTGACAACCTAACTTTTCATTTTTTCCCTCCTGGAAATATGTGAGATATTCAATTGATCTCCCTTCCTCATCACTGAGGCTTTCTCCATATTCTAATTCATAGACATAAAACATCTCCTTCTCTATGCTCCTGAGGTTTTCCACTTTCCTCGACCACCTCCTTTGTATCTGCTTTTGCTTCCTGGAAATAAACTCCTGGATATGCCACCACACCTTCCTCTTCATAGGCCACTCATACCTCCTTCTTCCTTGCTCTTTTTATTGTATCCTTAACATCAACTTGTCGAGCTCGTCTCGGGTCTCCTTGAACCACTTATCCATCCTCTCTCTATTCATCTTTCTGCGGTATCCTCTTGGACATTATCTATGGCCTTTAATATCCATTTTCTCCTTTCCCTACCCTCCTTGCAAGTTTGTTGTCTGCTACACACTTTCAAACAGTTCTTTATGCATAGCTTCAATACTTTGTCTTATCCTCCTTTGTTGGTTGTCTGCAAACAAAAATATACTCTTATACTACTTGATGCAAACCCCCACCCCTCCTAGGGGTTCACACAACCTCCCAGTCTAGGAGCGATCTACTAGAGATGAATTAGATCTCATATCCCTGTTGGATCCTCTCCAAATGTTCAAAGGCCCTTTAAATCACCTTGAATTGCAGGTCCATACACAATAAAGACTTGGAGGAAACTTTCCTAAGCCCCTTTCTATGTAAATCCAAATTTCAGGGACTAGCCCCTTAACTTCGACCAAAATCTCATGTGACCAAGGGCTAGGACCAAGCACTTGGCTGAAAGGTGCTTATCCAAAGATTTGAAGTTCTATTTCTCCGCTACTTCAGGATTCAGGAGTTGTCACCTCACAACATGCTAATTCCTTGGAACACTGAAATGGAAAATTAATCTAGCACTCTCAGGCTGTGGAGCTACACACTTCGGAGGATATTACAACACAACACTCCACTTCGTCTAGACGCCGAAGTGGCGAACCCCCGAAGGGTTCAAGAATCAATGTTTCATGCTCCTCCAACAATAAACAGATCAGATCCACTCCAGAATTCTCGGCTTCAGGAGTTCTGAGACTCCAATGTACGGTGCCTCCCAAATTGTTGAATGTTGAATTCAAGATAGATGACTCTCTCTCTTCCGGTAGCCAATGAATGATATCTCCTCCAGAATTCTGATCTTCGGTAGTTCTCAATGGGTCCTTTTCAATGACGAGGATTAAATCTAGGCTTTGAGACTTTTCATGCAAGAACACTTTTCACCCACAATCCTCCATATCACTAAACTTCTGAATAATCGATAATCCGTTGACATGTGTCCCCAACGACTAGCGGTCAGCATTTTCTCCTGAGCTCGAGAATTCAACACGTTTCTCCTGGAGTGTTGAATTTCAAAACTACTATGAGATATATGAATCACACTCACCTTCGTGCAAATCCGATGGTTGATATTTGATCTTCTCTACAATGCTCCTCCTCCTATTTTGGGATCAATCCAACGACCTAGATCTATACGTGGCCAATCCAACGACTCGTACTCTCCCTGTGATCTATGGCGTAGATTCACTCTGAGACTTTGGAGCTTTGGGGATTTTCCTCCTTTTGAACAAAGACTTAAAATTATCCAAAGGACTTTTGTGCTTAAAGACCATGCTCCTTCCTCAAATCCGACTGTAAGAGATCTTGATTCCTCCAAAACAAATATCGCTCGTTCTCTTTCTTACAAATAGATTTCTCCTCTGTCACGGGACTTACTCCTACTATCTCTACTTGAGTTTCATCGCTTGGCTGACTTGAACTTGGTCGCACACCTATCGCTTCCATCATGAGGTTGAGACTTGTAAAATTCTCTTGTGCTTGACTTGTGCTTTCTCTCCTCAAAGATTTCTCCTGTTAAAGGACTTGGACCTTTTGCACACACCTTGGGATTCTCCTATAGTATTTAACTTAGAAATTTCTCTACTTTTGCACTCCTTCGATAGGATCTGCTCACAATTGTGTTGTCTCTCCTGAGCTTGGAATTCTTCAGCTTCAAAGGGTATAGGCTCTTTGGTCCTTCAAATGAATCCTTGTGCCCTCTTGACACCCACACTCTTTCTCCCGAGCTCTTGAACATTATCAAAGTGTTCTTTCACATGACTTCTTGTTCCCTCGTCACACTATGATCTCTTACTCTTGAGCTTCACCAACATTTCAACATAATGTTGGCTTTGTGCATTCCTTGCACTCACTCTCATGAGTCTTGGATTATAGAGACTCACCTCTTACTCTGTGCACACTTTCACTAGCCCTCCTTTAAGCTTTTGGCCTTCCCTTGAGATTTTACACTACTATAAGTGTAGGGGCAAACCTTGAGTTCACTCTTTACCCTCTTTTCACTATCCCTTCTGAGCTTTGTGACCTGTTGTGTGCCCACCTAGCACTCATGAACTCAAAACTGAGTTCTTGTTCACTCCTTGCGTTGGCTCAGCCTTAAAGGAGACTTACGATCAACCTTACACAAAATCTATGGCTCCGCCCTCCTCCAGCCTTACCACATTTATTACAATAAATGATAAATTTAAAACAAAAAGAGAAGGCTAGCGCTTCTCTTTCCTTGCGATCTACTACTTGATAGTGCATGAATAGAGTTACCTTTGGTAATTTGTTTCATATGTTAAGGGTCGGTTGAAGAGAGGAATTGTCTCATGTCTTGCTCCAAAGGGGAAAGGGTTGGTTGAAGAGAGAGAAATTGTCTCATCTCTTGCTCCAAAGGGGCAAGGGTTGGTTGAAGAGAGAGGAATTTTGTCTCATTTCTTGCTCCCAAGAGAGAAAATCAAAAGAGAAAAATTATCTATATACTCAAAATAAAAAATCTCTATCAAAATTATGAAATGAAATCGTGTTATATCATATCATTATTCAACCAAAACAAATTATCATTATTTCTGAATCAAAACTCAAAAATCACTATAATTGAAGGTGTTTCAAATGCATAAATAAAGTGAACCTTTGAAGATTTGTTTGATACAAATTCTCTAACCCATGGATGGTTCCAAAGAGAGAGGGAGTCAAAAGAATGAGATTATCTATTTGTTAAATTCGAAATCATGGAGGGCTCCAAATAGAGTGGGAGTCCAAAGAGTGAAATTATCTATCCGTTAAATTGGAAATCAAAATCGAAAAAGTAGGATAATCTTTAACCTAAAATTGAAAATCAAACCTGAAAAAACATGATAACCTCTAATGGACGCTGCTTCAACTTTGGAAATCTGTTTCTTCAACTTTGGAAATTTGTTTCACATGTTAACATTGGGAGGAATTTTGTCTCAGAAAAAGATGAAGGCAAAACTATATATCCGTTGAAGGGCAGTTGGAGAAGTGATATATACTCAGATCTTACCACGTTTCAACTTCCTCCTCCTCCTCTATGATCTGTCTGGTATTCCTATGTGGTTGGTTGTCTGAGACTGTGTGGGGTCTGAGTGTAGATCTAGTTTGAGTTTGGATGTCTAAGTAGTTCGGGTCGAGTCTGCGCCAATCATATGTTGTGTGATAAAGGACGAGGTTGGACCGAATTGTAGATAACTGGATCATCCGTTGGAGCAACTCACATTTCAAGGGAAGAGTAGCAGAGCTGCTGAATGATTACTACGCTGTCCACGGTACATTTTATTATTTTTATTTACTCTACCTTTATCTTCTTAAAATAACTATATATTGTTTTGTAAATTTATTATTATTATTTCCATTACCTTCTTCTCTTCTCAGAAACACTAGATTGTTTTGTATATACTTCTTGTTTATCTCAAACTCATGTATAGCATCCCCTCTATTTTTTCAATACGATTGCAGATATTTCGGTTCGGTTTTATTTATATGTGAATCGTAATTGGTTGGAAGAGCTCAATGACCAAAGGAAGGAAGACATGTCTTCGAGAGGATTCAAGTCCTTCGAAACCCTTTCACATAAGAAATTCGACCTACGGGCATGTATGGATCTGGTTTCTCTTTTCTTCTCTCTCAATAGGTTAATCTTGATGCCATTGCTCTCGCCATGGCTCTATAGGTTAATCTTGTTGCTATTTCTCTGGCCATGGCTCTAGGTATCGACCATGTTGAATAAATTTATATTTAGTTAAAAAAGGTTTAACCTCCCTTGTTAGTAATTTAACCAGTCTGTTTAGTCATTTAATTTATTGTATTATCTTTCTTGTTTAAAGCCACCGGCCTTTACTTAATCCATCTTTTAAGTGGTTAACCTACCCATATTATCTTTCTTTATTTAAGTAATTTTTCATTGGATTTTCAACAGTTTAATCTGCTTCTTGAGCACTTCTTTAACTGGTGCATCTTTTATTATGGAATTTAATATGTTTTTTATTAGTCTAACCCTACTTGTATCTCTCCCGCCTAGTTATTTCATGAATGGCCCATTTTTTTATTCGTCTAAGCCCAGTTGTATTTTTCTTAGTTAACTCTCACGCTCACAATCGTAATTTAACCCTCCCTCACCATGCAATTCGGGTTCACCTTAGTTCGCTGCATTTTATATTTAGATTTGGATTTTTCTAATCAAATATCAAGAACGACTCATGGTATACGATTAATTTTTGCTTTATTTTCAATTTAACCACCTCTGGTCTATTAGACTCTTCCTATTTTCAATTTTTGCATTTCTTGGCACCCAATATTCTTAAATACGGGATTCGAACAATAATGAGGTCCGAAAACTTCAAATGTTGAAACTTCATGCGTACAGAATTTTCTTTTTGCAGAATTAGAAATGGAAAATTCCATAGAAAAGTAGAAAACGATAACCTTACTTTCCACAATTCACGTTCAGACTTATCACGAGCCTCTGAACTCCATTTGTGTGCCCTCAATATGGATTGTCTCTGTCTATAAGTTGCAAGTTATAATGATATATTTTATAGATTGATTTGTCTTTATAATATATCTTTTATATATTGACTTGTCTTTTGGATATGAAATGATTGCTTTTGTATATAGAAATGGTATATAAATTGTTTTAATTTTTAAATAAAAAATAAATTAAATTAAAATCATTCCAAATTTTCTTATTATTCTTCCATTATTATATATTTATCATGTCTTTGTTTATAGTTTATATGTATTGATTTGCTAATTTATAAATTTTATTTATTAACCTAGGGAAATAGAACCTCTCACTTGAATGACTTTCATTTCCTTATGATTGGAATGGTATATGAGTTGTTTTTTATTATATTTTTAAATTAAGAATTAAAAAATTAAAATTTTAAAAAATTTTGAAGTTTTTAAAATTTGAATATGTTGAGTTGGTTATGTTTAAATTTTAAGATTTTTTATATCTTTTTATGTATTTTTATGTATTTATAATTTTTTTTTATTATTGTTATTTTTATGATAATAAAATGTATGATTTTTATGTTAATAATTTTATTTTTCAATTGATTGATTGTATCTATAGTTAGTTTTTTATTTATTTAATTAAATAAATAAAAAATATGTATAATTATTTTATAATGACAATTTTATAATTATTTTAAAATTTGAATATGTTGAGTTGGTTATGTTTAAATTTTAAGATTTTTTATATATATATATATTTTTTTTAATGTATTTTTGATGTATTTATAAATTTTTTTTATTATTGTTATTTTTATGATAATAAAATGTATGATTTTTATGTTAATAATTTTAGTTTTCAATTGATTGATTGTATCTATAGTTAGTTTTTTATTTAATTAATTAAATAAATAAATAATATGTATAATTATTTTATAGTGACAATTTATTTTATTATGGAATTTATGTTTTAATTTAAATATTTATAAACTATTTTATTATGGAATTTATGTTTTAATTTAAATATTTATAAACTATTTTATTATACAATTTATGTTTTAATTTAAATATTTATAAAAAAAAAATATTTTCTATATGCATATAAATATATTTTCTAAATTTATTCATAAATTCATGATACATGTTAATTAATTTCTATGTGGTTTTTTCTTTTTCTCGGTGGGATTTACATTTTTAGCATATATTTCTTATATTTTTGTTTACATATTGTGAATTATATTGTTTTATATTTTCATATATTTTATTAGAATTTCTTTACTTCAAGTAACATAATTCATGTGCTATTATTTAATCCGTATTAAAAATGGATTTGAATAAAGCTATATCATTTATAACATATATTTCTTATACTTTTGTTTACGTATTGTTTTAGATTTTCATATTTTTTACTAGAATCTCTTTACTTCAAATACATAATGAATGTATTATTCTTTAATCAATATTAAAAATGGATTTGAATAAAGTTATATATTGTTAGATTATAAATTTGTTGAAATAATTATTCTCAAGGATTGGGAATAGGATTTAGGCTTTGCGCTTGGGTTAAAAGAACTTGGGGCTTAGGATTAGGATAATGAGTTGAGTTTAGGTTTAGTCTTATGGATTTAGATATAGCATTGAGGCTTCAGGGTTGAGAATTCGGGTTAGGATAAGGTAAGCTAGTTTATGTCACATCTATGTAGGTAAGGCTAGATTAGCCTATGTAGGTTATAGAAGAATAGGCTAGTCTAGGATAGGTTAAAGTAGGATAGGATAGGATAGGATAGGTTAGGCTAGGATAGGTTAGAGTAGGTTACCATAGGCTAGGATAGGGTAGGTTATAGGAGAGTATGAGAAGCTAGGGTAGGATAGGTTAGGGTATACTAGGTTAGAGTAGGGTCACGATAGGCTAGGTTTAAGTGGGGATAGGGTAGGCTATGTTAGAGTAAGGATATGATAATAAAAGGTAGGTTATTCTAGGCTAGGTTAGGTTAGGTTATGACTAGGGTAGGAAAGGGTAGACTATGCTAGTTTAGGATAAGTAAGGCTACATTAGGGTAGGCTATGGTAGGATAGGGATTGATTAGGGTAGGCTAGCTAAGGGTAGGCTAGATAAGGGTAGGATAGGTTAGGGTGGGTAGGATTATGATAGATTATGATAGATAAGCTAAGGAATAATAGGATAGGTTTATATTGTGTTGGGATAGGGTAGGGTAGGCTAAGTTAAGGTAGGTTAATCAAATCTATTCTAGGTTGGTTTAGGGTAGAGTTAAGTTAGGTTATGCTAGGCTTGGATAAGCTTGTCTAGGGTAGCTTAGACTAGCATCAAGCTCATCTAGGCTAAGTTAAGATAAGTTAAGCTAGGTCAAACTAGGTTAGGCCAAGGATAGGGTATGGTAGGGTAAAGTATTGTAGTGCAGGTTAGGCTAGGATAGGGTAAATTAGGATTTTGTAGGCTATGGTAAACTATGTTAATCTAGGATAGGTTGGATAGGCTATGCAAGGTTAATATAGGTTAGGTTAGTTAGGTTAGGATAGGTTTGGTTAGTCACATTAGGATAGGTTTGGTTAAGTTATATTAAGAAAGGCTAGGCTAGGCTAGGATATCTTAGGTTAGGATAAGGTAGGGTATGTTAGTATAGGGTAGGGTAGGATATGTTAAGCTAGGTTAGACCAATCCAAGGTAGGTAAGGTTAGGTAAGTATATGGTTAAGCTAGGGAATATGAGGTTATGTTAGGTTAGGGTAATCCAAGGGAGGTCGTGTTAGGTAAGGGTAGGGTTAATCTAGGGAATGCAAGGATAGGATAACTTAGGCTAAGATAAGTCAGGATAGCCTAGATTACGTAGGTTATCTTAAATAATAGTATGTTTAAGGTAAGGTATGCAGGATTATCTTAGGATAGCTTAAGCCAAGTTTGACTAACCTATGTTTAATTAGGTTAGGTTTCTATAGGCTATGTTTAAGTAGGCTAGGTTAAGGTACAATATAGTAGGCTATGTTAATGCATACGAGGGTAATCTAGGATAGAGTAGGTTAATATAAGAAGGATTAAAGTCATTTTGGCTAGGCTAGGCTAGTTTAGGATATTCTAAGTTAGGATTGGGTTAGGTTATCTAAGAGAGGATAGGATTGGTTAGCCTAGGTTGGGTTGGGTTGGGATAGGTTTTTCAAGGTTAGGTTATCTTAGGTTATAATATATTATTGTATGCTAATCTAGGTTATGATATGATAGGATTAGGGTAAGTTATGCTAGGATAGTATAGGGTAGGTTATTCTAGGTTAGGTTAGATTAGGTTAAACTAGGTTAGGCTAGTTGAGGCTAATCTAAGATAGGGTTAGGCTAGGATATACTAAACTAGACTAGGATGATGCTACGATAGACTAATATAGGAGAGGGTTAGGCTTGGATAGACTATGATATGCTAGACTACATTAGGCTAGGTTATGGTAGGATAAGTTCTAGTAGGCTATCGTAGGCTATGCTATAGTAGGGTAGGGTCTAGTAGGCTATGGTAGGAAAGGTCAAGCTAGGGTAGGATAGGATAAAGTAGGTTAGTTTAAGGTAGGATAGGTTAGGTTAGGGTAGTTTGGGCTAGGATAAGTTATTGTAGTTTAGGGTGGGGTAGGGTTTTCTAAGTACCTCATTAGATATGGAGATAAATATCAAAATAAAGCCACAATATCAATGAGAATAATCCAAACCATTCACCAAATAATGAACACAAGAAATAGAGAAAACCCTTGAGGTAGGGTAACACCATATATTACTCCTTATGGAAGGAATGCACTCCTCAAGCAATAGTTATTTGTTACAATTACAATATTCTTCACTATACTCCATTACATTGCTTACACTTATTTATATATCTCTCTCTATCTCCTAGGAACCTTCAAGAGAGTCTTCTCACATTTATTAGATCTAACTACCATTGTGGTCCTTATTTAATATAGTGGACCTAGTCCACCTTACCTTGAATGACTTCCACTATTAATAGATAACCAAATTCTCATGTATTGAATGAGTTCCACTAATAATACATAACGACATTGAATATAAATCTCAAAATAACCCACAATATCAACAAGAATAATCCAAAACATTCACCAAATACTGAACACAAGAAACAGAGAAAACCCTTGAGGTAGGGTAACACCATATATTATTCCTTATGGAAGGAATGCACTCCTCAAGAAACACTTTCTTTTTGCAATGACAACATTGTTAACTATGCTCCATTACATTTATTACACTTCTTTATATAGATCTCTCTATCTCCTAGGAACCTTCAAGAGAGTCTTCATTTATTATATCTAACTACCATAGTGGGCCTTATTTAATATAGTGGACCTAGTCCACCTTACATTGAATGAATTCCACTAATAATATATAACCAAATTCTCATGTATTGGATGAAATCCACTAATAATACATAACCACATTCTCATTGGGTACCTCCCTAGGTACTCAAGATTACCTCCCTAGGTATACTTCATTGCATCCCCCTTCACATGTTTCTTCCTAGAAACATGAGAATAAAGAATACAATATGATCGACTAATCAATGTAGCCAAATAGTACCAAGTATGACCATCTATCCATCATAATGGAAGTTGAACATGATGTCCATATATTGTATTTCCACCCTGATCTTACTCTGCATCATATCAAGGTTGCCATGGAATTGTTTCTCTAGTCGACTGTCTTCCTGTAGTGTCAGTAGTCCTCCATGCACCTCTAGCTCGGTTTCCTTTCTAGTGCCCTGCTGGTACATAAATGTGTTGAAGATCACACCCTTTCCTTGATGATCATTTTTTCTATATATGATGTGTATGGACATATACAAAAAATATAGGAATATGTTATTTTTTCTTCAAATATGTAACACATTGTGCCTCCTTGAATTCATTATTGTGTCCTTCTTGTGGCTTTGTTTCATCTCCTTTAGTAGACTCTGCCTCTAATTCAACTTCAGAATCTACAATAACTTCTTTTCTAGCCACCATGGACCCATATTTCTTACTAAGAAACTCATCCTGCATTGTAATTTTATTTTTCTTGTACCAAATCTTTATAAAATTCTTTTGCACATTTATATTAATTGTACCAACTCATTCCATCCAAGGACATCCCAAAACAATATCCACTTCATCCATATCCATAGCATAAAATTTTCAATCAAACACATATTTGTCCATGGTGATATTTAAATCTTTAAAAAATTGAACATTTTCACCCTCAACCTGTGTTCTTTGAGAATTCGTTGCAGGAACCTACAATCTATTGACCAACTGAACATTGATAAAATTATGTAGGAAACTAGCGTTAACAGAAACAATGATATTTTCTTTATGAATACAACCATGAACCTATAATATAGAATTTTAACATGAAAATAAACCCTTGCATCTTTATTTACTTTTTGCATGAGACCATTTTTCTAAAAGTACCTTTTCAAATTCTTCATCGGAGAGTGCCATGATTTCGCTATAGTTAAGCGAATTCCACCAAATGGCTACATCACCTTATAAACTCAAATTTATCATCACTTTCTAATGCTCTTTATTAAATGAGTTTCGATGTTTTATGACTTCCTCAATACCAGGGCCATCAAAATTTCATGTAAAATACATCTTTCTATGAAAACCCCAAAAAGAGAAGTAAAATTTACTATGTGAATCACGCAGATTTTTTGGAATAACCCTAAAAAATTGTTGAATTTAAAATGTTGATAAATTCACTTCCCAGAATCTATTTCGACTGATTTGTTTTTTGAAATTGGGTATTTTTCCGAGAGGAATTCAAATATCCATTTTTTTTTTCCAAATTCACCTCAGAAATATTCATATCTAAACCTGAAGTGCGCCACCCTCTTTTTTCCCTAGAAATTGTTTTTTACAAAAAGAGCCAAGAAATATTCCCTTCTTTGTCCAAGGAGAGTGCTCTAATACCAATTATTAAGTATCTGAATAGATATGAAGACAAATATCAAAATAAACCAATAATATAAACTAGAATAATCCAAACCATTCACAAAATATTAAATGTTAGCACCAGAAGTGACCTCTGGATTGCGGCAGAGGTAAGCCCGGTACCCATCAGTTTTATGTCACAGGTTGGTTATAGGAGGGTCACATGAGTGAAGACTCCATAAAATATTGTCTTAACTTATAAAACTGGACTGGTATGCATAAGAAGTTGAGGTCTTGGTTTAATTTCAGTCAGTAGGTTGTAGTAAGGGTGACTACGAGGAAGAATTTGGCGAGAAAATGTAGAGTTCTAGCGAAGACATCAGGTCTTCCAGCAGCCCAGGAGGAAAAACTGAAACAAAATATTCTTCTTGAATTCACATCTCAAAGGAACTGAAAGGAATTATAACAATACTATAATCAAAATTTCATCATAATGGAGTCACAATAACTCAAGTGAATCATTCAATCATGAACCCTTTCAATATTGAAGGAAAACAAGAGGGAGCAAGAAAGAGGACTGTCGTTAAACAATAAATCTCATATTACAAAGCATAAAAAGAGAACTAGAGTGTTCATTAAAACTTTACAAATTCAGAGCTTTTCTCTACCATCGACCATTAAAAAATATAAAAAATGAGTATATATACTCAAAACAACTTGCTCTCCACATAAGTGTGCTTTGGTCACTGCATTCAAGGCTTGGCGTCTACATCTTCTTCTGTCAGGAAGAACCTACATTCTTATGTCAGACATAATATCATATCAGTAAGGGCTTCACAATAAAATTCATGACAGGGAACTTTCGGTTGACATTCTGCCCTGCATGGTCAGATTTTCCATGATTTCCATTTATGCGGTGAAATGAGGTTTCAACCACCTTCCCCGTTTTCATTAAGTACTTTCATCAGGATCAAGGTGCAACCTGACACCCATGAATGTCCTCGGTGAGCTCACAACTCCTTTGAGTCAATTCTGGCACTTCGAGGCCACACAGATCCTTCTTTGTGACCAAATCGGGCACTTTGACCCCTTTGCGCAGCTCTTTTTGTTGCCCCGCACAACCTCGGGCCATGACCTCGTGCTTATCCCATATGAAATTTTGGGATTTCACATTTTGGGAGTTTTCACCCCCCTTGATTTCAGATATCTCGATGCTTATTCCCGTGAAATGGCCTATCTAGATAAACAGTCAGATTTTCCTCGAATCTCACAGCCAATCATGAACTTACCTCTCTTAGGCCCCACTTTTCATATGACCCTGGGCTGTGATCATGGGCCTGACTTTCAGGCTTGTCGCGATTTTGTGTTTCATTAGTTCACGTTTTGCTCCATGCTCAAACCATACGAGTCATGAAATTGAAATCCCTCGGATTGGATGACATGTGTCCCTCTGAAATGGATGACCCATATGGATATCGACATTTCTAGACTCAGGATAATGACGCTTCTCACTTCGGCCTTCACGAAATGACTTTCTCCATGGTTCAGATCTGGTATCATGTGTCCTGCTGGAAAATATGGCCCAAATTATTTTGTGACTTCGTGCCTCGTGAGTCCTCATGACTTTTCCCTTTGACTTCTCCATCCTGCCATGTGTCCTTCCTAGTACTAATGGCCGGGATTAGCCTTGTGGATTCAAACATATGGATGATGCTAAAATTCATGCAACTCTCTGATCTTGATTACCCGATGGTTGTCGATGCAATCTACCCAATGGATCTCTGCCATTGAAAACTGATCTTACTCGGTTGCTTGAACTGAGATCACATAAAGCCGCTCTAAGTGTTGCGCTTTTTACTAACGACTGCAGCGTGTGTAGATTACTTGAATGACTGGTTGAGGGCTCACGAAAAAAAAAAGGATCAGTGACAGAGGAAAAGAGAGAGAAGTGATTGATTTTGTAGAAATGGATGATACTTCTGAGGCAATCCAATAAAGAAAAATAGGTCAATTAAATGGATGGAGGAAATAGAAGAAAATTATAAGTTGAGAATAATAATTTCATACACTCATTAACTATATATATATATTTAATCATAAAGGGGCTTCCACAGTGCAATATATTATATATTATTTTTGGGATTAATTGTGTAGTGTAAGTCATTAATCTATGACCCATATCCATGAGTATTAGTCACAAGGGAGCTCTAACTGGGTAGTTCATAAGGCACAATACTTGCTAAGGTTTTTCAAATGGGGTAGCAAGCTAAGTGGGCTTGATTGTGGGGAAAACTCCACAGTTAAGTGCACTTGAGCAAAAGGTGTATTAGGATGGGTGACCACCTCGGAATTCCTGGTTACCGGGTGCAAGCCTCGGAAGTGATGATTGATGCTATGAAATTCATTTTGTTGGTTTCAATCCCACTTCTTCACCCCTGTGAGCATCACTCGATGCAATGAGTGCTAAGTGGACTATTCAAATCATGAGAATTATTGGTCATTTGCGATTAATGCTCATGGATATGGGTCATAGATTAATGACTTACACTATGCAATTAATCCTGAAAATAATATCTATAAATATATTGTTGTAATATATATATGAATTTCATACATTCATTAACTAACTTGTGTTGACCCAACAACTTATCAACGCTTCAGATCTCACATTATAATATATAGACTTGATTAATCAAACTCTTATTATTCTTGCACATAGCTCAAGATAGATATTCCTATGTGTAGGTCGATGATCCCAGAACATGCACAAAGATTAAACATTTCTAATCTAACAATGATGAGCTTGTTCTATATGGAGAAGTGGCTCACGTACATGTTTTTCCACCTTGTATACCTTCTATGCCTACTCCACATGCATATTAAATTCATTACTTCAACACTCCACTTAACTCCTCTCATCTGAAAGTTGTAATAAAGGATAAATCCATGTTGGCTGAGTGGTAACTTGGAGTTGGATTTGTGTCTTTACTCCTTACCTACTTTGGCTAATCATACCTCCTTCTCTTAATTCATATTTCAAAATATGTGCTAGTCTTCCAATTCGATCTCATTGTATCATCGATTATGTATCGAATGTAGGCCTTGGGCTCTGTTCACAATGTACATAACAGATGAGGGTTTGAAACTCTGCATCCAAGCTATGCTATTGTAGCTAGAAGGTAAAAATGTTTCTTATTTTCTATTTATACTTTGAGTTGTAAATGCAACAGGGTTTTGTTTACCAAATTAACTACGGTCATATCTCACATTTTATATTGTTATTTTTTGTAGAGATATTCTTCCAAGCATGGAATCAAACCATTCCTTAAAATCCCAAACATATAATGAGAATAATCTAGTAAGTATAATTGGTATGCATTACTCTGTTACTCTTACTTGTATGTAAATTTACAAGTATTAACATTACTCTTATGTGTTGTTTCTTGTTGGTCTTCTACCAGACCCGTGTCATGGGTACACAAGTGACAACCTAGATAGGTATAAGTTTGTGGGTGCTTTCCTTCTAGCCACAAGGTGCTATCATGATGATTTCATTTTAAAAATGTAATGTAAGTGGCAACATTAACATGATCAAAGATTTTTTAAATATAAAGCTACATCAACAACTCACATATCAATGATTGAGATATTGCACACTTCTAATTATAAATGTTGTTATTTTACATAGAATAAAGGACACTCATATAAAAAGGAATTTAATATATGTGCAAACTATCAATATGTTTTAAACAACTATCAATAAATGATTTTAAACAACTATCGATATAAGATAAAATGTACAAAGAAAAAAAACTAATAAATTCTTACAATCTAAACCAATCAAATATTTAACCAATCCAATCTTAAATATGTGAAAATTATCTTGTCTCATAATATCTTGAAAAAAATTGCATTATTCAATTCTTTATACTCAAAATCAGAAATCTCTAGCAAAATTATGAAATGAAATGGTACTATTTTGTATCATATCATAACCTAGACTAGCTTATCCCAACCTAACCTAATGTAGAATAACCTAGTGTATCCTAACCTACGCTAACCTACCCCACCTTATTCTATATTAGCTTAACCTAGTCTAACATTATTTAATTCTAGCCTAGGCTAGTCTAACCTACCCTACCCTACCCTAATCTAGCATATCCTGACCTAGCCTTACATAACTTATTCTACCTTAGCCCAACCTAGCCTAGGTTAGGCTGACTTAGTCTAGACTAGCCTACCCTAACATAGCCCACCCTAGCATAACTCAACCTAGCCTAGCCTAGCCTAACCTAACCTACCTATCCTATCCTTTTATGACATATCCTACATAGCCTACCTTACCTAGTTTATCCTACATCAAACTATCCTAACCTATCATCACCAGGCTTACATGTCCTAGGCTAACKTAACTTATCCTACATTACCATAACCTAACCTAGACTAGCCTATCCTATCTATCCTATTTTATCACATCTTAACCTAAGATATCTTGATATATATATCCTATTCCACCCTACCCTAACATTTCTTAACCTAATCTAACATATCCTAACATAGCCTGGTCTAACACATCTTAGCCTAGCCTAACATCAATCTAACCAATCCTACCTTATGCTAATCTATTATAAGTTATCCTATCTATCCTACCCTACTCATGCATACCTTAGCCAATCCCATGCTACCATACCTTTTCCATGCATAACCTAGCATGRCCTAGCATATATTAAATTATCCTAGCCCCTCCTATCCTAATTTTCTCTACCTTAAACCTACCCTCTCCTAACCTAACCTACCTTAGCCTACCCTATTCTAACCTAGTTGTGCATTGTGATTAGGATTGTGAATAGMAACGAAGTCTCCATATTAGGATTGTGATTCAAATAATTTAAAGATGACATATTAGGATTGTGAATAGCAGTGGAGTCTCCATATTCCCGRCCACGTTTTGCTTGATCTGTAGTGGGTGGGGACCTGATATCATTGGAGTTTCAGAGGCTACTAATCCTAAGAGTTTATTAGACATGAAGTTGCTAATAATAAACCAGAAGTTGTTGTTCTTAATAAACCAGAAGTTGTTGTTCTTAATTAAAAAAGATAAAAACTATTAATAAACCAGAAGTTGTTGTTCTTGAGGTGGGTTAAATTAAAAAAGTAAAAATTATTAATAAACCAAGAGTTGTTCTTGAGTGGGTTAAATTAAAAAAGATAAAAAATATTAATAAACCAGGAGTTGTTCTTGAGGTGAGTTATCTTAAACTGCTGAAAACCAATAAAAAAATATTTAAATAAAGAGAGATAATATAGGTCGGCTAACCACTAAAAAGATCGATTAGGTTGGAATCATTCATATAAGAAAAAATGTATAAAGAAAAGGTGATGTGCCCTAAACAGGTTGCAATCATTCATATAAGAAAAAATGTATAAAGAAAAGGTGACGTGCCCTAAACAAGTGTAAAGAGATTCAATCTTTGTTAAACTTTGTAAAGGGGTCCCATCTTTAGTGAAGAAAATGTAAATAAATTCAATCTTTGTTAAAGTGTGTAAAGAGATCAGTTTTGAAATATAACATTGTTATCCCCAATATGCCATGTATTTTCAAGAAGTTAATATTTTAGAAATTTAAAACTTTAAAATACGTAAAGAAAAAAAACTTAGACTAGGGAGAGTAATGAAATATCACAATAATAATTCACATACTAATTTACAATTAACATTAAACCAAAGTGTAAATGCAAAATCAAGATGTCATTATTATAATTTGATTTTATCAAAAATATAGATCACCCCATCACCAAGTAAAAAATAAATAAAAATCAATAAGCATGTGACTTAGAAATAAATCAATCTCAATTTTAAACATGTGAGAATTTTCATACTTAATATTGGAATAAAATGTGTGTTACACATAATTGAAATCAGAAGTGTCTAGCTAAATCCTGAAATAAAATAGTGATACACCATAGCCTTATTTAGAAAAAGCACAAGATATAATAAAAATAATGCTGAAATTCGAACCTCTAGCGTAAAACCGTTCAAAATTTGAAAAAAGCATAGATAAAGTGAACCGTTCAAAATTTGAAAAAAACAGAGAACCTCTAGCGCAAAACAGATAAAATGAACCGTTGAAAAAAAAAAACAAAGAGCCTCTGGCTGACGGTGACGGAAAAGCGAAGAACCTCTAGCTGCCGGTGCCGGAAAAGCATGGATAAAGTGAACCCTTGAGAATTTGACGTTAACAGTTAGTTGAAGAGAAGAATTTTGTCTCTTATGTAACCCATATATTGGATATGTTTGTGTGGTGAGATTGGGTTAAGTCTGAGTCTGAATGTATGGAGGAGGAGATTGGGTTCATGTTTCAATGAGGAGATTGGGTTCGTGGTGAGATTGGGTTCGTGTTTCAATCAGTGACGTTGTGTGTTCATGTTTCAATAGAGGAGAAGGATGGATTAAATTTGATCACTGGAGCAAACAACTTCAACACAAATTCTAGCGCTACCCAAAAAAGAGCTCCGGCTTCCATCACCGAGGACCTTGCCATATTATTGGGTAAATGTATCAACAAAGGGTCTCATAATTCGGCCTCCATCTTTTTATATATTCCAGTAATGTTGCGTTATATGCTTTTCCAGTGAATTCGAATTAGATGGATATTTAGCTTAAAAACTGCTTTAGTGAGCACATATATCGCTTTATAACAAATTTTAATTGGAATGAACGTAATCGAATTGCTTTTCCACCAGATTTTAGTTCTTTACAGTTTATTTATTTATTGGAAAACCATGCCGAATTTTTCTATATGAGAACCCATGAATCTGATGCTTCAAAAGGATCTATCGGATATGTTTGTGTGGTTGTATAAGAGATATATATCTCAAATCTTCGTTTGTTTCAACATATTCCTCTTCCTCTATCTATTTTCAATGTGGTATGTCTGTGTGGTTGGGTGCCTAAGACTGTGTGTGATTTGTATCTAGGTCAATTTTTAGTATGATCCTGTGTGTGGTGAGAATGGGTTAAGTCTGAGTCTGAATGTATGGAGGAGAAGGAACCATGCCAAATTTTTCTGTATTAGAACCTAAGGCTAAACAAACCAAAACTTTCCATTCTTTCTGTCAATTTGACTTGTTCGACTTGTTCTGTTCGGAAGGATTGAATGAAGACGATCCTTCAATAGGTTGGAAAAGCTCAATGGAAGAAAGAATGAAGACGATCCTTCAATAGGTATGTATGGCTCTTGCCATACACGAATTAGAGCAACAGGTATGTAAGGCTCTTTCCATTGCTCTACTTATTTGCCATGTTGAATAAATTTTATCTTTCATTAGCAGTAGTTTAACCGGTGTGTTCAATACTCTAATCCCCAATCTCCTAATTGAAACACAAACCCAATCTCCTTCTCCTCCATACATTCAGACTCAGACTTAACCCAATCTCGCCACACAAACATATCCAATCTATGGGTTACATAAGAGACAAAATTATTCTCTTCAACTAACTGTTAACGTCAAATTCTCAAGGGTTCACTTTATCCATGCTTTTCCGGCACCGACAGCTAGAGGTTCTTCGCTTTTCCGTCACCGTCAGCCAGAGGCTCTCTGTTTTTTTTTTCAACGGTTCATTTTATCTGTTTTGCGCTAGAGGTTCTCTGTTTTTTTCAAATTTTGAACGGTTCACTTTATCTATGTTTTTTTCAAATTTTGAACGGTTTTGCCCTAGAGGCTCCCTCCTTTTTTGTTTGTTTTGATTTCTAATTTCAAATTTTGAATGGTTCACTTTATCCATGCTTTTCCATCACTTTATCCATGCTATTCATGCACTGTTCATTAAAGGCTCCCTGTTTTTTTGTTTGTTTGTTTTGATTTCGAATTTCAGCATTATTTTTATTATATCTTGTGCTTTTTCTAAATAAGGCTATGGTGTATCACTATTTTATTTTAGGATTTAGCTAGACACATCTGATTTCAGTTATGTGTAACACACATTTTATTCCAATATTAAGTATGAAAATTCTCACATGTTTAAAATTGAGATTGATTTATTTTTAAGTCACATGTTTATTGATTTTTATTTATTTTTACTTGGTGATGGGGTGATCTATATTTTTGATAAAATCAAATTATAATAATGACATCTTGATTTTGCATTTACAGTTTGGTTTAATGTTAATTGTAAATTAGTATGTGAATTATTATTGTGATATTTCATTACTCTCCCTAGTCTATGTTTTTTTCTTTAAGTATTTCAAAGTTTTAAATTTCTAAAATATTAACTTCTTGAAAATACATAACATATTGGGGATAACAATGTTATATTTCAAAACTGATCTCTTTACACATTTTAACAAAGATTGGATTTATTTACATTTTCTTCACTAAACATGGGACCCCTTTACAAACTTTAACAAAGATTGAATCTCATATTTTTGATATTTCATATGTGAATTATTATTGTGATATTTCATTACTCTCCCTAGTCTATGTTTTTTTCTTTAAGTATTTCAAAGTTTTAAATTTCTAAAATATTAACTTCTTGAAAATACATAACATATTGGGGATAACAATGTTATATTTCAAAACTGATCTCTTTACACACTTTAACAAAGATTGGATTTATTTACATTTTCTTCACTAAAGATGGGACCCCTTTACAAACTTTAACAAAGATTGAATCTCTTTACACTTGTTTAGGGCACATCACCTTTTCTTTATACATTTTTTCTTATATGAACGATTGCAACCTAATCCATCTTTTTAGTGGTTAACCTACCTATATTATCTCTCTTTATTTAAATATTTTTTTATTGGTTTTCAGCAGTTTAAGATAACTCACCTCAAGAACAACTCCTGGTTTATTAATATTTTTTATCTTTTTTAATTTAACCCACCTCAAGAACAACAACTTCTGATTTATTAATAATTTTTATCTTTTTTTAATTAAGAACAACAACTTCTGGTTTATTATTAACAACTTCATGTCTAATAAACTCTTAGGATTAGTAGCCTCTGAAACTCCAATGATATCAGGTCCCCACCAACTACAGATCAAGCAAAACGTGGCCGGAAATATGGAGACTCCGCTGCTATTCACAATCCTAATCTGTCATCTTTAAATTATTTGAATCACAATCCTAATCTGTCATCTTTAAATGCACAATCCGCAGGTTGTGCATTTGTGTGTTATGCAGGTTGTGCATTTGTGTGTTAGGCTTTATTATACCTGCCGTGAGGTATGGTATATACCATTCGTTCACGTTGAATGCTTTGTTCGTTGAACAAAATATTATTACATTTTGGCTGTATTATTTATTTATTATTTTTTTTTTAAATATTTAATACTATATTTATTTAACATTTGATTGTTTCATTAAATTGAAGTCTTATTGTCCAGCTACTTTTTTGTGCATTTGTGTGTTATGCTTTATTTAAATCCGCAGGTTATGCATTTGTGTGTTTTTGTGGATTTTATCTGGGATGGGTTTTTTTTAACTCATGTTTTGTGATTATGTAAATAAATTCAATTTTCTAAAACTGAGAAAATTAAAATTACATATTGTTAAAAAACATTAAATGAATAATCCTTGTATGGTATACTTTTTCCGATATATATTTTTCTTTTGCTGGATTACCGATTAAACATTACGGTATACTTCTTCATTGCGTTTTCAGAAATGAAGAAGTAGAAATTAAATAACCTTATTTAGCTTAAATATAAAGTAAAACCTAAGTTAAATTAGAAATGAAAAAATACAGAGAAAAGTAAGAATCTATAACCTTACTTTTCATGATTTTATTTTAGACATATCACTAGCCTCCAAACTCCTTTGATATGCATTGTCTCTGTCAAAAGAATGTTACCTGTAAGGATATCTTTTATATATTGATTTGTCTTTTGGATATGAAATGATTTTTTTTATATGGAGTGGTATATGAATTGCTTTAATTTTTAAATAAAAATAAATAAAATAAATTTGTATACATTGATTTGTCTTTTGGATATGAAATGATTTCTTTTGTATATGAAGTAGTATATGAATTGCTTTAATTTTTAAATAAAAATAAACAAAATTAAATTAAAATCACTAGTATTTGAATATGTTAAATTGTCTTTCTTTTATATATGGAATAGTATATGAATTATTTTAATTTTTAAATAAAAATAAACAATATAAAATTAAAGTCACTAGTATTTGAATATGTTAAATTGTGTATTTAAAATTTTCAATTATTTTATTGTGTATTTACCATGTTTTTGGTTATATATATTCATTTGTTAATTTATAAAGTTTATTTAGTATTTGAATATGTTAAATTGTGTATTCAAATTTTGTAATTATTGTGTATTTACTATGTCTTTGCAGTTTATTTAGTATTTAAATCTGTTAAATTGTGTATTTAAAATTTTTAATTATTGTGTATTTACCATGTTTTTGGTTATATATATTCATTTGTTCATTTATAAAGTTTATTTATTAATCTTTCAAAATGGAAGGAATTTTCATGTGACTCGAATGATTTTAATTTCAAGTTTATTTATTAACCTCTGGAAATGGAAGGAATTTTCATGTAACTTGAATTGTTTTAATTTCCTTGTGATTTGAATGATATACCACTTATCTTTTTATTATATTTTTATATTAAAAAAAATAAAGTTTTCAAAAAGTATTAAAGTTTTTAGAATTCGAATATTGGATTATTTGTATTTAAATTTTAAGTTTGGTTGTATTTTTTTTTTGTAATTTTTGTAATTTTTTATATTTTTATGATAATAAAATTATAAGTTTAATTGTATTTTTCAATTGTTTATTTATATTTATAGTTATTTTGTTTCTTATAAATTAATTAAATAAAAAATTTCTATATCTTTTTACATTGAAAAATTATTATAT
>ML776679.1:618034-683289 GCA_009831015.1 Picea engelmannii | reverse complement strand
GGTATCTACGGAATACCTAAAAACATTGTATATATTGTATGGCGAATGGTGAAATTCGATATAATGAAAAAGAAAGGTTTTCCCGGTTGAGAGTTTCCGGTAAAGATCTCTGTGTATTCTGTGTATGAGCCATTGATTAATTTATTTATTGCTTAAGAATATATATTCATTGCTTTACTTCGCAGGTTTAAAACTTACAAATACAATACTAGTCTCAAGTGTTTTAAAGGTTTCCAAAGACTTGGCTGAATTGTTGATATGTTGGTACTTGAGACACAAGAAGAACCACTTTGCAATGATGTATGTTAGTTTGTATCAACAAGTTAAGCTTGTTGTCCCAAATTTACAACAATATATAACAACATATATCACCAAGAAAGAAGAAGTATCATAGATTCTTAAAATATTGCTTAAACTCAAGTGATATATGCTTGAAACAAGTAGATAATGATTAGAGAAACTTCACAATTTATAGTATGAAAATTTAAATATTAGTTGTGGGTTTCATAAAGATTGTATGAAGAAGTATTTTTGGCATCCTTATGGCTTCAGCAAGTCTTTTATTACAAGATTAAAATCAGCCACCAAAATCCTCAAAGAAGACACCCAAAAATGCCTTAAGCCTAGTAGAACAAGTTAGCAAACTTTTAGCAAGTTTTTGCAGTGAATTTAACAAGCGTATGGTTGTATCAAAACAAGCCTTATATCAGAAAGTTTGTCCAACAAAAATCAGTCGTAATTATCTAAAAGGTGTGCCTAGGTTAGTAGTGGGTGAGGGTAGATTTTTAGGTCTAGTCTAGGGTTAGTTTAGAAGAAAATGGGGTTAGTAAGCTAGGGTTAGTGCATCCCTAATGGATGTAGGTTATTTTAACTAAAATAGAAATAAATTGTGGTCAAAAGGGGAAACCCTAAGGGAGTGATAATCGCCAATTCATCGATATCACTATACCAAAGAGAGAACTTTAAAGATTGAAAATTTTACATTTACCAATGCAACAATTTGTTTCTCCAATGCAATAAGTAAATGACTAGTACCATTAAAAAATGGGTGAATGGATTTAAGAAAATAAATAGCTATAGGTACTACCTCCTTGGGGGTGTAAATCCTCTTACTCCCCAAGACAAGTATCTCTAGCTCGGGTTTATGCTAAGAGGGTGTATGCCCTTATACTTCTCTTAGAAAACCCTTGTTAAACCAATAACATGTAAGCATAAAGTGATGGAGACTAAGGTGGGGGTGTATTCCATTATACTTCCCACCTATCTCTAGCAATAACCTTGACTTGGAAAATATATGATACAAAAAATGTAAAAACCTTACCAATTCAAGGAAAAATCTGAGACAAACCACCAAACAAATCTAGATATAAGCCTTCCAAGTCTATCGCATCACTTCCATCAACCAATAACCCAAGGCATAGCCATAAAAAAAAGAATAAGACAGAGAACTAGCCAAATAGAGCAAACATTTTAGTCCAAGAGCCTCTCACAATGGAGAGTTATGTTAAAATGAGATCGTATAATCTCTTATTTATACAAATTGTCACTAAGATAGTTTTTCCACATAATTAAGGGTAAACCAAAAGAATAGGGGTCAAAAACCCTAATCTTACCCATTTTACAAAGTAATATTAAACAATTCACTTTATTTTCACTTTTGCAAAAAGAAAAACCCTTATTCATATGGACGTCACCCCTTTAGGGTACTTTTTTAGCTGAAAGGAAGTTATCCTGAGCTTCGAGGCTCTCGCGCTCCACTACTTTAGGGTTTGGGTGTTTTCACCTCATAACATGCTAATGCCTCCAAACGACGAACTTGAAAACTACTCCGGCACTCTCTGGCACTCTCCAACACCGAAGCTTTGGGATTTGGAGGATCTTACAGCACAACACTCCACTTCCTCCAAAATTTGAAGTAGATAACCCTCGAAGGGTTAAAAAATCAATGGTCCATGCTCCTCCAACAACCAATAGCTAGGATCCACTCTAGAACTATGGGATTTAGGAGTTTTGAGACTCTAATGTATGTTTCCTCCTGAATTTTTAAATGCGAAATTTGAGATCGAAGTATTTCGCTCTTCCTGTAGCCAATGGTTGAGATATCCTTTGGAACTCTGGGCTTCAGGATTTCTCGCTGATAATCACCACCTAACCCCTGAATTGTAGAACATTGAACTGGTGAAGGAAGGATATCCATGGTCTACATGTCCCCGTCAACTGATGACCAAGATTAACTCTCGGCTTTAAGATTTTTCATGCCTCAACACTTTTAACCCTTGATCCTTCGGATCACAAAAATTTTGAATAATCGATAATCCACTGACATGTGTCCCAAATGAGAAATGGTAAGGATTTTCTCTAGAGTTCAGGACTTCAGGAGATTTACCTCCTGGAAACACAAGTACATGTTTCTTCTAGAGTGTTGAATATATGAACTATCGTGATATCTAGAACTCATACTCACCTTTGCGTAGATCCAAGGGTTGGGATATGATTTTGTCCATAATTCTCCTCCTCCTATTTTAGGCTTGATCCAACGACCCATATCTATACTCGACCAATCCAATTGTTGTTACTCTCTGTGTGATCTAGAGCGTAGATTCACTCTAGGACTTCAAAGCTTCATGGATTTTTCCTCCTTTTCAACAAAGACTTAAAAATAGTTGAAGCAATGAAGTATGAAGGAATCCAATGCTTACCGACCCTGATCCTTCCTGATATTCGACAATTGTAAGGGATTGTGATTCCTCCCGAACAGATCTCTCCCATTCTCTTTCTTACAAAGAGATTTATCCTTTATCAAGGGACTTACTCCCACTATCTCTCCTTGAAATGTGTCACTTGAGTGTCTTGAACTCGAGCGCACACCTTGCACTTCCCTCCTGATATTGGGACTTGTAAAATTTTCTTGCACTTCACTTGCACTTTCTCTCCTTTGATCATTGTTCAGTCAAAGGAACCAGACCTTTGGTGTACACCTTGCACTTCTCCTGCAGTCTTGAACTTAGAAGGTTCTCTCCTTCTACACTCCTTGCATAGGCTCTCTGCAAAATTATGCTCTCTCTCCTAGGCTTGGAATTATTCAGCTTCAAAGGGTCTTGTCCCTTTGATCCTTCATATGACTTCTTGTCTGCTCCTAGAAACCGCTCTCTTTCTCCCGATATTACGAACACTATCATATTTTTATTTCACATGACTTCTTGTGCCCTCCTAGCACTTTGTGGTCTTCCTCTTGAGCTTCACCAGCACTTCAACAAAATGTTGGCTTTCTGAAATTATTTCACTCACTCTCGTGAGTATTGGACTATAAAGAGTCACCTGTGCACTCCTTGCACTTACTCTATGTACACTTGCACTCACCTTCCCTTTAGCTTTGACAGTGCTCTAAGTGTAGGCGTACTCCTTGCGCTTACTTTGTGCACTCTTTGCACTATCCCTTCTGATATTTCAGGCATGTTCTAGTCTTCCCACATGTCACACTCTTTTTGAACTCAAAATTGAGTTCTTTCACACTCCTTTCATTGGCTTCTCATAGTTTTCTAAAAACTCTTGTGTGCACTCCTTGCACTAACATTGAGAGCCTAGAACAATCAAAGACTCACACTGATAGAGAAGTCTATTTATTCCTGCAAAGGGGCCATAAATGCACTCATCGAATTCATAAACATACACAATAAATATTCAAAAAACAAACATTAAAAAAAAGATAACACACACACATAGACTCATATGCAGGGAAATCTTCCTTTGTATTAAATATGAGCGCTTTGTACAGTGTTTTCAAGAGTGGAATGCAACAAAGTTTCAGTTCTTCTTTCCTCTCATATATTCTATTTCTCTTCTCATGAGATCTCTCTCTTCTCTAATGGTCTAATTCTCATATAATGCGTCTAATATTAATACATTTGGATTTTTACCAAAGAGAGGATTCTCGATCCTTCCTCACCTATTCACATTAAATTACAATAAATTTATATCTAGTCTAAATTATATCTAGATCAATATGTCTGTCGGCCATTAAAGGTGACTTACACTCATCCTTACACAAACTCAATGGCTCATCCCTCCTTGATCACTACAACATTTATTACATAAAATGATAAATTTAAAACAAAATAAGAAGGCATACACTTCTCTTTCCTTGGGATCCGTTCCCTCCTACTATGTTGTTGCACTGGCTGCTGACGCGTTGCTAATGCTCTTGCATCATACTCCTCTATTGAAAAAAAACATGAGCTCCTGCTCATGGCTCCTCTGCTACTACTGTTGAGATCCTCCTAGATCCCAAACTCCACTCTATAGCAGTCCATCTTCTCCTCTGTTGTTAATGTTGTAAGATTTCCTCTAGGTCTCTAAACTTTATGTTGCAGTGGTTTATTCATATTTCCACTGCAATCTCTTCTTGTCATCCTCCACCTGTTGTTGACTATCTCCTCTATTGATTTCAACATCAACCTCCTTATCTCCTCAATATCCTTGTCCAACTTTTCTATTGGTTGGAAGCTCTCGTGGAGTCTCCTCTTTTGCTTCTTATCGTCTTCTTCATCAATTTCCAACTTAAATTGTTGGATGAGCCTCCTCTGGGTTATTTCTCCTTCTCCTAGGGATTATAATTTTTCACACATATAAAATGGAATATCATCTTCATATCCCATGTTGACTTCATCTCCCATGGCATTGGATTTCCACTCCACTGCATACTGCAATTCTACATAAATATTACTAAGCTATTGCTCAACCATATCCTCTAAAAATTTTCTTTATGATAGTTCCTTTGTTCCTTTGTCATCTCCTCGGTCTAGCATAAGTCCAAATTCATCCAATTTTTAATCCTACTGGAATTATTCTCCACTCTGCATGATTGTCTCCCTATGACAGTCTTTCTCTATCTCTAGATTTCCTAGCCAATCCTACAACATCCTCAACTCTTCCTTCGACTGAGTGAGTATGACATTTGAATGTTCCCACTGATAATTCCTTTGGCTGACAATTGTGTGGGCCTCCTCTCCTTTCATCTCTTGGGAAGATGTTAGTATCTTCTCCTTCTCCTCCTCCATGACAGTCTATGTTGGTTGTCCTTGTTTTTATGCACCTCCAACACATAAATTGTTAGTTTTAAAACATTTGGACCAATGACATATTCCTCAGATGATTATTGCATCACCTCCTCATGTGCAACACATGCATAGGCCTCTACTAGGCTTCTGGATAGGAATATGTTGATTCCCCCAATGATCAAAATGCACCTCTGATCTTCCTCCTCTCCAATCAACACTCCTTGTTGATGTAAACTCTCTCTTAAATTATTGAGACTCTCAAACATCCTCATCTCCTCCTTCTTCTTTTTCAGCACTCCTTGTTGACCTAATTTTTTTTTTGAGTTATTGATACTTTTAGATAGTCTCATCTCTTCCTTGCCCACCTAGAAACCTGAATTTTCCTTTATTCCCTACTGTAAATCTATGAGATATTCAACTGATCTCCCTTCCTCATCACTGAGGATTTCTCCATCTTCTGGCTCACATAAGTAAATAATTTCCTCCTCTATGCTCATGAGGTTTTCCACTTTCCTCGGCCACCTCCTCAGTATCTACTTCTTCTTCCTCGAAATCAACTCCTCGATAGGCCACCTCACCTTCTTCATCATAGGCCACTCATACCTCTAGCTTCCTTTCTCTTCTTGTTTTATCATTAGCATCAAATTGTCGAGCTCCTCTCGGGTCTCCTTGAACTATTTATCCATCCTATCTCTGCTCATATTCTTGCGGTATCCTCTTGGACATTGTCTATGGCCTTTAATATCGATTTTTTCCTTTTCCTACCCTCCTCGCAAGTCTATTGTCTACTACACACTTGCAAATAGTTATTTATGTAGAGTTTCAGTACTTTGTCTTGTCCTCCTTTGTTAGTTGTCTGCAAACAAAAATCTACTCTTATACACCTTGATGCAAACCCCCACCCCTCCTAGGGGTTCGTGCAACCTCCCGGTGTAGGATTGATATAATAGAGATGAATTAGATCTTAGATCCCTACTGGATCCTCTCCAAATCTTCATATTCCCTTTAAATCACCTTCAATTGTAGGTCCATACACAACAAAGACTTAATGGTGACTTTACTAAGCCCCTTTATCTCTAAATCCAAATTTCGGGAACTATCCCCTTAACATCGACAAAAATCTCATGTGACCAAGTGTTAGGACCAAGCACTTCATTGAAAGGTGCTTATATAGAGCTTCAGAGCTCCAGTGCTCTGTTGCTTCAATATTTAGGAGTTTTCAACTCACAACATGCTAATTCCTTCGAACACTGAAATGGAGAACTACTCTGGCACTCTCCGATACTAGAGCTTCAAGATTTAGAGGATATTACAACACAAAACTCCAATTCATTCGAACATTGAAGTGGAGAACCCTTGAAGGGTTCAAGAATCAATGTTCCATGCTCCTCAAACAATAAACGAATCGGATCCACTCCAGAACTTCAGGCTTCAGGGGTTTCGAGACTCCAATGTATGTTGCATCCCAAATTGTTGAATTTCGAATTCGTGATAGATGACTCTCGCTCTTCTTGTAGCCAATGACTGATATCAACTCCAAAACTTTGGGCTTCGATCATTATCACTCCTAATTACCACCTAACTCTCGAATTGTTGAACTTTGAATTGACGAAGGGCGAAGATCCATCGTCCGTGTGTCCCTGTCAATAGGTCCCTGTCAACGTATGACGATGATAAACTCTAGGCTTCAAGACTTTTCATGCATGAACGCTTTTCACCTGCGATCCTCCATATCACCAAACTTTTGAATAATCGATAATCCGTTGATATGTGTCCCCAAATACTAGAGGTTAGGATTTTCTCTGGAGCTAGAGACTTTGGGAGATTTTCCTCCTCATAACACAAGAACACGTTGGAGTGTCGAATTTCCAAACTGCTATGAGATCTATGAATCAAACTCACCTTTTTGAAAATCCTATGGTTGGGATTTGATCTTATCCACAATGCTCCATCTTCTATTTTTGGATCGATCCAACGAACTAGATATATACTTGGTCAATCCAACGACTGAAACTCTCCCTGTGATCTATGACATAGATTCACTTTGAGACTTTGGAGCTTCATGGATTTTTCCTCCTTTTGAACAAAGACTTAAAAATATCTAAAGGAGTGAAGCCCGAAGGACTTCAGTGCTTAATGAACATGCTCCTCCCTCAAATCCAACCACTGTAAGGGATCTTGATTCCTCCAAAAAAAACATTTCTCATTCTCTTTCTTACAAATAGATTTCTCCTATGTCATAGGACTTACTCCCACTATCTCTCCTTGAGCTTCGTCGCTTGGGTGACTTGAACTTGGGTGCACACCTAGCACTTCCGTCATGAGGTTGGGACTTGTAAAATTCTCCACTTGACTTGTGCTTTCTTGCCTTAGAGATTTCCCCTGTCAAAAGACTTGGACATTTCTCACACACCTTGGGCTTCTCCTGCATTATTTAACTAGTAAAGTTCTCTCCTTTTGCACTCCTTCAATAGGATCTTCACACACCTGTGTTGTCTCTCCTGATCTTGGAATTATTCAACTTGAAAGGGTATCAACTCTTTGCTCCTTCAAATGACTCCTTGTGTCTTCCTAGAACCCACACTCTTTCTCATGAGCTTCTGAACACTGTTAGAGTGTTCTTTCACATGACTTCTTGTGCCCTCGTGACACTCTACACTCTTACTCTTAATCTTCACCAACACTTCAACATAATGTTGGATTTGTACACTCCTTGCACTCACTCTCCTGAGTCTTGGATTGTAGAGACTCACCTCTTACTCTGTGCACACTCGTACCATCCTTCCCTTGAGCTTTTACACTGCTATGAGTGTAGGTGCACTCCTTGAGGTCACTCTGTGCACTTTTTTCACTATCCCTTCTGAGCTATGTGACTTGTTCGGGTGTGCCAACCTAGCACACTTGAACTCAAAACTAAGTTCTTGTTCACTCCTTGCATTGGCTTCTGACATTTTTCTAACAAATTTGGTGTGAAGTCCTTGCACAAGCCTTCAGATCCCAGAACATTCAAAAACTCACAGGGATAAAGAAGTGTATTTATTCCTCCAAAGGGAATATAATTGAACTAATGGAATCCATAAACATACATAGTAAATATTAAAAAAACAAGCATTCAGAAACAAAGAGAGACTCATGTGTAGGGAAATTTTCTTTTGTATTAAACATGAATGCTTTGTACAATGTTTAAGACTCGACTGCAAAGTCTCAGTTCTTCTTTCCTCTCCTCTCTTCTCATGAGCTCTCTCTTCTTCTATGCTCTAATTCTCATCTAATGACTCTAATCTCAATACATTCATATTTTTACCAAAGAGCCTCTACTCTCAATACATTGGGCTTTTTACCAAAGAAGGGCTTCTCAGGCCTTCTTCACCTATTCACATTAAATTACTAGTTTGAATCAAATCTAGATCCATCGGTGTGTCATCTATCATCCATTAATTAAAGGAGACTTACGCTCAGCCTTACAGAAACTCTATGGCTCCACCCTCGTCCAGCCTTACCAAATTTATTGCATTAAATGATAAATTTACAACAAAAAGAGAAGGCTAACACTTCTCTTTCCTTGGGATCTGCTCCCTGTTAGTGCTTCTAATCCATGAATAGAGTTAACCTTTGGGACTTTGTTTCATATGTTAAGGGTCGATTGAAGAGAGAGGAATTGTCTCATCTCTTACTCCAAAGGGGCAAGGATCCATTGAAGAGAGAGGGATTTTGTCTCATCTCTTGCTACAAAGAGGGGGAATCAAAAGGGAGAAATTATCTATATACTCAAAATAAAAAATCTCTATCAAAATTATGAAATGAAATGGTGCTATATCATATCATTATTCAGCCAAAATGAAATATAGATATTTCTGAATCAAAACTCAAAAATCACTATAATCGAGGTTCTTCAAATGCATGAGCAAAGAGAACCTTTGGGGATTTGTTTCATATGTTAATGGTCAGTTGAAGAAGAGGAATTTTGTCTCATCTCTAACCCATGGATGGTTCCAAAGAGAGAGGGAGTCAAAATAATGAAATTATCTATCCGTTAAATTCGAAATCATGGATGGTTCCCAATAGAGAGGGAGTCCAAAGAGTGAAATTATCTATCCCTTAAATTGGAAATCAAAATCGAAAAAGAAGGATAACCTTTAACCTAAAATTCAAAATCAAACCTGAAAAAGCATGATAACCTCTAACAGACACTTCTTCAACTATGGAAATTTGTTTCACATGTTAACATTGGGAGGAATTTTGTCTCAGAAAAAGATGAAGGAAAAACTATAGATCTGTTGAAGGGCGGTTGGAGAAGTGATATATACTCAGATCTTACCACATTTCAACTTCCTCCTCCTTCTCTATGATATGTCTGGTTCAACTTCCTCTTCCTCCTCTATGATCTATCTGGTATTCCTGTGTAGATGGTTGTCTAAGACTGTGTGGGGTTTGAGTCTAGATCTAGTTTGAGTTTTGATGTATGAGTAGTTTGGGTTGAGTCTGCATCAGTCATATGTTGTGTGATAGAGGACGAGGTTGGACCGAATTATAGACAACTGGATCATCTGAGGGAGAAAATAATGTTTCATGGGAAGAACAACATCAGTACTCTTTCCACGGTACATTTTATTATTATTATTTCCTCTACCTTTTTATCTTCTTAGAATAACTATAATGTTTTGTAAATTTATTATTATTTCCATTACCTCCTTCTCTTCTAAAAACCCCTAGACTATTTTGTATAGAATTCTTGTTTATCTCAAATTCATGTATAGCCTTCCCTCTATTTTGTCAATAAAATTGCAGATATTTTGGTTCAGTTTTATTCATATGTGAATCGTAATTGGTTATGTGAATCGTAATTGGTTGGAAGAGCTAAATGGCCAAAAGACGGAAGATGCATCTTCGAGAGGATTCAAGTCCATCGAAACCCTTTCACATAAGAAATTTGACCTATAGGCATGTATGGATCTGGTTTCTCTTTTCTTCTCTCGCAATAAGTCAATCTTGATGCCATTTCTCTATCCAGGGTTCTATAGGTTAATCTTGTTTCCATTTCTCTGGCCATGGCTTTAGGTATCTTCCATGTTGAATAAATTTATATTTAGTTAAAAAAAGGTTTAACCTCCCTTGTTAGTAATTTAACCAGTGAGCTGAGCATCTTTTATTATGGAATTTAATATTTTTTTATTAGTATAACACCTCTCGTATCTCTCCCACCCAGTTATTTCATGAATGACCCATTTTTTTATTCTTCTAACCCCAATTGTATTTTATGATTAGTTAACTCTCATGCCCAATTATTTCATTCCTAGTTATTTTAGCTTGGCTTCTTATATTTCATTAGCTTGCCCATAATCATAATTTAACCCCCCATCACCATGAAATTCAATCATAATTTAACCCACCGTCACCATGCAATTCAGGTTCACCTTAATTTAGCTCGCTACTTTTGAAATTTAGATTTGGATTTTTTCAATCAAATATCAAGACAACTCATGGTATATGATTAATTTTTTCTTTATTAGTCCCTTCCCTTCAAGATGGTAGGGACTAATAGTAATCGATTTTATCTCCTTCTATTAAATCTACACGCAAATCAATGAATTATTACTTTTTAAACCTAAGTTTTGGCAAATTCTAAATTTTTGAAACTGCAATTTGCATTTTTATCCTAAGTTGTAAGTTGGAGGTCTTATTTGGCCTCATATTGAGGCAAGACTTAGGGTAAATTTAAAAATTTCAGTGTTTATTGAAGTTTATTGAACTAATGATAGACATAAGGTTTAACATTAATTGTTAACCCAAAGCTTATCGATGCAATTTTGATGCCTGTCATTGGGACTGTGTGTCCTGACTCATGTCAACACTCCTTCTGACTCCTGTAAACATGAGTCAACATTCCTTCTGACTCCTGTCAACACTTTCGACTCTTGTGACTCCTATGGGCTATGTGTTAGATGGTTCCCTTCAAACCTTCCTTTATATGGTTCCCTTCAAACCTTCCTTTATATGCTCCTGCTTCCCCATGAAAATGATTTCACCATACCTTCGTTCTACTTCCTGGTGAAAGTGAAAATGCATTCAACATACCTTCTGCTTCCAATTATGCTTACTCCCATTATGCTTAGCATCAGGCATAACAATCAAAGGTCCTATAGAATACAAGGAAGAGGGAATCATTGCGAGGTTGTATGCATTAAGGCAGAGGGTGAGCACACATTAAGGCCAAGGGTGCTCATGAGTGCTCAGACTGTCATAAGGTTTTTCAATCTAGGCAGGCTCTGGGAGGGCATAAGAGGTGCCATCGGATTGGGAAAATATTACCCAAATATTACTTATGGAGAGTAAATTCATCTCCATGGATGCCCGACATCAAGGAATCTTCAATGATAGAGAGGATCTCCCCCTGCCTAGAAATTGCAGGTAAACCCTCAGTTTTATGATTTTAGGTGGATAACTACACTCTTCACACAAGAGTTTAGTTACCCTGATTGTTTAAGGATTTTTTACTCTCTCTTAAGTAATCCTGAGGGGCCTGTGGTATGTTGCTACCCACAAAATGAAGCTAAATATTTTATTACCATTCAATATAATCTCAATGACAATTACAAAAAATAAATGACAATTACAAAAAAGAAAGAGAATAATTACCGGAAAAGAAACATCAAATTTGGAGAAGATATTAACCCTCTGCCCTTGTGTTCTAGTTGAGATTGTAGTAGAACTGGTCTTTGTTTTAACTTTTATCTTCCATGTAAATCATTACAAGTGCCATGTACAAATTTTATTCTTTATGATGTCAGCATATGACTCTCTATTAAACCTGAAGTTGTTGCAACATTATCCACTTGTTGACATCAACCGCCTCTTTCATATGGCCAATGATTTAGAGAACAAAACGTAAACTAGTACTTGTTTCCATTATATTTGTATTTGTATTTGGTTATGTGAAATTCCAAAGAAAAATACACCAATGCCATTCTCAAAAGTTTATAAATTTTCGAAAAAATATATAAAAAATCTTTGAGGATCACCCCTGAAATACAATAATGAGGAGAAACTCGCCCTTGCAGTCATCCTCGCAGTATAGAAACTGCATCATTATATCTTGCTTCGCACTACCAAAGTTAAGGAAGATTCCAACCCCATGCAGTACTTGCTTAGTTAATGAAAAATTAATGGCAAATTTTCTCGATGGATCATCATTGTTCAGGAATACAACCTAGAGTTTTCATCTCCTAAAATAAAGAAAGAACCTTTTCTCACTAAACTCATCACGACGTTTCCCTCAGAAGATACAGGATCACCTATCAATACAGATTTCATCGATAAAAAACTCTTCTACATCCCCTTGGATGACCCTTGGTATGGAGACCTTCTTGTCTACCTTAAGACACAAACGTTTGGGTATCATCTCTCTCAAGATGATAGTCGGTGCCTTTGTCATTAGGCCCCTTCGTACCTCCTCATTGGTGACATTCTGTATCAATGTGGGGCCCACATAATACTCCACTGATATTTTACCATCGATGAAGCAGATAGAGTCCTGAATGATTGCCATAGTGTCGCTTGTGGTGGCCACCTCTTAGGGATGCCCACTGCCTAGAAAATCATTCGATAAGTATACTTCTGGCCTGTTATCCTCCACTTTTATGGGTAACTAGGAGATCATGTATTGAGGCCCAGAAGTCCTAGACATGGAGTATCGAGAGACGGATCAAATTTGGCATGGCCCGAGAGGGCCCACCTTTTCTTCATTTCAATGCCTTTATATTGTCAGCAACAACAACATCCATCACCATTAGCTTGGTCTTGTGTCAAAGATGGTTCTTGCTCCATGAGGTAATGATTTTGGGTATCATGGTACGTGTCACTTTGATCATCAAAACCTTCGAATATGTGCATTTGTTTCCTTTTATTTATAAAAAATTCTTGGATCTTACGCTTTCCCACTTGACCATGTCTATGGGGATTGAAAGGATTCCCTAGTAAGCCTATTCCCATAGGTTTTGGTTTTCCACTGGGAAGGGCTTCTAGAAATCCATTGTCTGCTCCCATCATAACACTAATTTTTCATCTTGCTTCCCTCCCTATCCCTTACACTTGTCCGGGAAATGGGTTGACCTATTTACAACATTGCACTTTACCTCATGCGAAGAAGGGGATAAAGGCCTAGAAGGTAAAAGAAAGCCAGAAAAAGATAAAAACTTGAGAATAAAACCTCTATATGCTTCTCCCAGGGATCCCCGAGAAATCAATAAAAGTCCTCTCAACAAGAAATAAGAGGTACCCATAAAAATAACAAAACAAGACCTATTCAGAGGATAGGGGGTCTCATCATGAGCCAACCTATTAGGTCCATGGGTACCTAGCAGTATGACATTACCACCATATGGTTACCATGCTCGGGTAGTGACTCTTGGTTGCATAGCGAAGGGAAAGGGGGTCTCATCACGAGCCAACCTTCTCACTTCTACAAAAGTACTTATGGGTAACACTGTCACAATTGGTCACCATGCTAGGGAAGTGTCCCCTGATTAGCCTCTTTGAAGAAAAATAAATAAAGAATAAAAGAATAAAGGCATGGGCTTGGAAAGATTTTCATCTGGGACAGGTGCAACTCTCCTTCAACAAAGGCACCAACAAGTAAAATCTTGCATCCTCTTCTCTAACTGCATCCACTTTCCAGGACATCCCTTGATCACCTCACCCACTTACATGGCTCTGATGAGCTCTCTTCCGAAAACATTCCTTTTCTAGTGGACACTAGCGCAATAAGACACCCTATCATTTTCTCCAAACTTGTATTGCAGGCTCGTGTAATGTGTTTGAGATTTTAACTGATGTATTAGGTATTTTATGAACATTTCTAATAATATTGATGATGTGATGTGATTGAAATTGCTATGATCCCTGTGACTTATGATCCCACAAAGGGCGTAGCTATTGATGTTCAGGATTATGCCCGATGGACAGGTACCCTTTGGACCAATACAGACGTGGAGATGATAAGTTCAGACCTCCATGGGGCTAAAGAGCCCATCAGATGGATGTTGAGACCCCATAAATGGGCAGAGATAGGAAAGATATGGATAAGGGGCTTTGCACCGGAGAAGAGGAGGATGTTCCACCAGAGGCACCCTGGTAGAGCTTGAACTAGGGGGGTTGTGCCTATTTCAATGGAATGTGGGCCTTGGAAAGCCTGGGACATCACCCATGATGTCCATGACATCATCCTTTCTTCACGAACATTTTGGCAGATGGACCAGGAGGTTTGGCATGTGTGGCAGCTTGGAGAAGCCCAAGGTGGGCTAACATTTTGCTCCTGGAGGCTGTATTTTCCCTAGAAAGGGATAACATCACTCTATAAAGGGATAACGTCACCCTAGAAAGGGGATGACATCCTTATGTTTCTTGATTAGGGTTTTAATTTGTCATTTAATGTAAAACAATATGATTTTTAGTATTTTGGCCTTGTCGACCTTTTTATGACCTAAAATTAAAATTAGGTCATTGATACAGTATATATTGAGGGTTTTCACTCTCATTTTTTCATCATCTTTTGCTAAATCATTAGTGAGGTATGAAATTAGCACTACACTTGGGTTAATTGGCTAAAATGGTGGGGTGCACCTGTTGAAGGATGGAAATTTTGGATCTCTATTGTCATTTCTTGGCATTTCTTGATGCAAGGTGTTACAACTAGCGTTTTCTATGTTATTTCTTGGTGATATGTAAGTGAATTTATGTATAACTTCTTGATTGAATGGTTGTATTGTTATTTCTTGCATATGTTTTTATAAATTTTCTTAATAAACCCTAGGTGGCAAGCACACATCATTGGTCCTTGTCTCATGTCCCCGTCAAGAATTTTCTGCCCTTCTTTGAAGAGAGAAAGAGCCTAGCCTTAGCTACACTCTTTCACCATCTTCTGTTGCTATCCATTTTACCTTTCTTAAGCTAGTAAGGAGAAGATTTCTCGAGGTCTATTTCCCCTACAACTTGAAGGGCCTTTTTCCCCTAGGGTTTGTTGGGAAGGCCTTGCTATAACAACACGTTGCCTTGTAAACCCTCTTGTCTTAGTCTCAAGCCATTTCTAGAGGTAGTTTTTTTTTCCATTGACCTAAGGAAGGAGGAGAGAGCACTAAGGCCTAGTTCCCCTACACCAAAGTGAACCTCTCTCCCATAGGGTTTATTTCCTTAAGGCCTTGCTGTAGCAACACCTCAAGACTTAATCCTCGAATCATCATCCTTATTATCTCCCTTGATCCTTCAACTCTTGAATCCTACCTTTGACTCTTTTAACCCTAGGAGACACACTGATCTAAGACCTATCTTGTGAGTATTATGATCGAAACCTCTCTCAATACTTTAAATTAAACCCTAACTATTCTAACCCTAGACTAGGACTAACCCTACTAACGTTTCATTTTTTAGCAATGTAATGGTTGATTTTAGGGCATTACTTGAATGAAGTGTTTATTATCACATTGAATGCCATGTTTTCTCAGCATTTATTGACAAAGTGACATTTTTTATCATTGTTATTTCATAAACATTGACTACGTCAATATTTATTATTCAATTTCTTATATGTATCATATAGTCAGTATTATATGAAGTACTAACCATGTGAGAAATATTGCATATATCAGTTCCTTTTTGCTTTGTCTCATGCAGGTGTATCTCTATTTCGGTTATACTTTATCATTGGTTGTTAGCCAAACTATCTACTCGGTGGTGACTTGTGAGGGGGAAAACTTATCTTTGTCTTACAATCCTTTTCCTTCTTAAAACCCCAGGTCACCAGGGACGTCTACCCTGGGCCTTACCACCCTAAATAGAAAGAACCATCCCATTGAGGTGACATTGGGTGGGATTGGTTCCAGTTACGCTAGTTTGCGTCTTCAAATATATAGCCTTTATTCTTACTACAAACTGCACGATAACATTTTGGCGGTGTTTTCGGGGACACTGAGTCAAAACTTTCCTCAAAATGACAATTTTCAGTAAGCCTTACCTCTAGAGTCTTTATCTTACAAGCTTACCTGGTGACTCCACTAAGGATGTTTTCCCTTTCTTCGTTTATAGTTACAATCAAATTATTTGGTGAATCCACTGATGAAGACCCGTAGCGGACATCAATATTTACCTCTATCTAATGTGGTGACTGGCACCCCTCTGAACCCTTCTCCTTCTGTAGGTTCTCCCAAATGGTCTTGCCAAGAAACTTTCCCATGTTTTGACTTAACTAATATTCAAGGTGGATTACATGACCTATCCAAAGGTGTCAAGTCTTGGCTATTGAGTTTCTCACGAGAGGGGGTCTCTTTTGGCAACTCGTATTGGAACAAATTTTGTGAAAGTTTTTAGTTTCATCAAACCAATCAAGAGCACCCTAACATATTTATGGGGATTTTTGCAAGATCTCTTATTGGGAAATCCAAGACTTGGATTGATTCTTACCCAAAAGGAGGCATAAAATATCCTGAAGAATTGGAAAGAGATTTTAAAATAAGGTGGTGAAATCATGAATACACACAACCCTTATACTCTCAGTACGTCGATGTTTGTAAAGGTTCCAGCGAGAGCATTAGGGATTTTAATGACAGATTCAATCTTATCCTAAAAAAGTTCTGACCTAACCTAAACTCGGAGGAATATATACTCCATCACTAATTGAACTCATTTGAGGTAATCTTGCAGTTTACCCTCAAGGATAGGTCACCCTCAACCTTAAAAGAGGCACAAGACCTCACTTTCCAAATCTAAAAGAACCTTGAGTTCGAATACTACATGCATTAGGTTGAATTTTCACACAATAGTAGCCCATGGAAATCAAGTGATGAAGACACTACTGAACCTAACCTTCCACAAATATTTGAAGTAAAACCCATGGTTCCCAAGAGGAAATGGAGAAATCCTCATATCAGTGTACAATATGTTCCTCTTTCAGAACCACCCATGGAAGTAGAAAATGTTCAGGATCTTTGTCCACATAGTGCAGAGATTGAAGCTTCCTTACCACAAATATATAAAGATAACCTTTGTGAAGAAGCACCTCTTCTTCTCCACCAGGTAGACCACTTTGGATCAAGGTATGGTGAGGCCACACCTTTTTATACTACTATATGAATCAATGAATCCCTCCTCCACAATTGAATTTTTCAACCAACTTTATGACCAAGGAAGTCATGCATCTTTTGGGCCTTAACCTTTCACAACAAAACACAAAAAGGGGTTTGGCAAAGGGAATTGTAAAAAAAATGGACATTGCCTTTCAGTCTTTCCCTAGCACCCCTTTTGATATAAACATCATGGTGGTAGATTCTTTGAGAAATTGGGGTCTCATTTTTCACAAAGACCTTATAAAACACCTAGATGGGATTTTCCAAAATCGGGAATCCAAGGTAATCATTCCTCACCTAGAAGGGGGATTCTTCACCCTCTACAGAGAATCCCTTGTAGGATCCCTTGTCGAAACCTATGATGAACCAATTGACCATGTCCTATGTCTTAACGATGATATCAATAGTTGGTTTATCCAAAGAGGAAGTTTTTGGGATGATACTATTGAAACACTTGAGGGAATTTGAACTCTAGAATTTGATCGATCACATTCAAGTTCTGGCATAGGAGTTGGAATTGTCCTACCAACACCTTCAGGTGAAACCTTCCACTACTCCTATAGGCTTGAGTATCAATGCACAAACAAAATTGTTGAATATGAACCATTGTTCCTAGGTCTCAACTTGGCGGATGATAAGGGTATCAAATACTTAAGGATAAAAGGAGACTCTCATCTCATAATGTCACAAGTGTTGGAAAATTTTGCTACCAAAAATGAGAAGTTGAAAAAGTATCATGATATTGCACAATGTATTTCAAAATCCTTCAAAGTAGTGTCAATAGAAGTCCTCCCCTGAGAAGAAAAACACATGGTTGATGCTTTGACTATCTTCACCTCTACCTTGCAACATTGTGATGGTCAACGCCGAGACCTTTGTAGAATGGAAGTCCTTTTTAGACCTTCCATCCCCCAAAATTTGGAACATTGGCAAGTCTTTGAAGACGATGACGAGATCATCAAGTTTATGGAGGAAAACAAAGAATTCACCAATTCCAAAGTAAATTTCCTCGCCGACTCCATGAATTTGGAGGTCAAAAATATTCAAAATAACACCTTGCCTAAAGGGTGCATCCCTTTGGAAAATCTCTTTGATAGACATGATTTCTTCGGAAGAAATAATCCTAGCAAACAAGAAGATGAAGCCCTAGAATTTAACATCGTTACTGAAATCGATCCAAGGACGGTCAAAATAGGGAAAGGGAACCACTGAAAAGGAAAGGGTGGAAATCCTGGGCCTCATAAGAGAATTCAAAGATACTTTCTCTTGTAATTACAATGAGTTAAAGGAATATAGGGGATATGTCATCCAGCACGCTATACCCCTAGTATAAGGAGCCAAACCTTTCTGACAAAAGATGAGGCATATCAATCCAAAGATAGCAAACCAAATACAGAAGGAGCTTCAAAATATGGTTGACTCTAGTATCATATCTCCCATAATATATTCCTCTTGGAAGTCAAATTTGGTAGTTGTTCGAAAGAAAACCACTGAGATACATCTCCATGTGGATTTTCGTAACCTTAACCAGCTATCGTTGAAAGACAACTACTCCCTCACGAACATGGAACATCTGTTAGAAAGGGTTATAGGGGTAGGGATGATGTCTATTTTGGATGGTTTTTCCGGATACAACCAAGTCTTTCTCAAGAGGGAAGACCATCTTAAAACAACATTTACTACACCATCGGGAACCTTTATGTACTTAGGAATGCCATTTGGTCTTATGAATTCTGGTGCTACCTTTCAAAGAGCAATGGACTTTGCCTTTTAGGACCTTATACAAAAAATCATAGAGATTTGCCAGGATGATCTCATGGTTGTATCAAAGGATATGAAAGACCACCTTTCACACCTCAGGATTGTTTTTGAGCGACATATGAAGTATGGAGTCTCGGTAAATCCCAAGAAGTTTGTTTTTGGGATCAATGAAGGAAAAATTTTGGGTCACGTGGCTTCAAAAAGGTGGGTCTCCATAGACCCTGAAAGATTCCAATCTATAAAATATGTTTGTCCCCCAAGCAACAAAAATTCCTTACAATCCTTTTTTGGAAAGATCAACTTCATTCGAATATTTATCCCAAACTTTTTCGAGAGGATAAAACCCATGAGCACTTTGCTAAAAAAGGATGTTTCCTTCAGATGGGATGACAAAGCTATCAAGTCTTTCAAGGATATAAATAATGCTATCTTCCAAGCCCCCATCTTGATCATCTATGATTATTCACAAGATTTCATAATATTGTGGTTTGCCTCCTAGGATACCATAGTGGGTGTTCTAATGCAAAAAGATGATGATGATTATGAACACCCCGTAGCTTTTATGATCCCCCCTTACCCCTATAGGTACAAACTAGGTGTCACAAAAACCTACACAAAATGGGCTCGCAGGCCTCTTTCAATATTAAAATATACAAAATATCACTCATGGTGCCCCCAGAGCTCCCCCAATAGGTCCTCTATCAGTAGAAGGTGCCCCACCAGTTGAGGGTCCTCTAGGTCTAGGGGGAAGTCAACTAGTCATCGCTGCCCCCGCTACAGTTGCCCAACGGATCATGGTCTATCACTATGCTGGAATGCCCACACATTGCTCCAAGACTCTCTCATCCTAGATATGCAACCACATGCCCTCCGACACACCCTACAATACCACCTCCAACTAGGATCAGAAATCATCCATCCCCCCTTCAAACTCTACCTGAAGAGAATGTGCTGGCCCTACACCTGGATCATCAAACTTGCACCTCTAGTCAACTCTCACCTCATTTGTTGGCCTCGCACCAGCCTCATCCCTATGGCCTTTCTCTCCCACTTATGGTGGTCTCACTGGCCCCTAGCAAGGCGACTCTCCAACCACCTCTGCCTCAAGTCCCCACATCTGAAAAAACACAAACAAAGATAGATTCAACATCCATATACATATAAACACATGCTACGCTATCAAAATCCCAAAGCATAAGTACATCAAGATACCTCTGTGGTCCCAAATCTCTTAAGGAGGGAACACCATGTCCAGGTCATGTCGGAATTCCATCCCACCATATGGGAACTACATTATAATTTGTGGCATATGGCACCACACACGTGCTAATGTGGCCATAAAATAGTGGCCACACTCCCCCCTCCATGTCGTACCAAAATCTAATCCCACTGCATCATAGCTCCTGTGACACTATAGTCGACAACAACACTCTTGGGCACAACATGGGCACCCTCTCCAGAAACCATGCCACAAAGATAGATCCAAAGGAAAAATCACAGGAGACAGTGGTTCGACACCAGTGAATTTGCCCCATCATATTGGCATGCAACATCAAACCCCAGGAGAAATAATCCCCATCAAGGACTCTTTGCATAATCCTAAGTTGACCACCACTGATCCGTTGAGTACCTAAGGATCCATAGATCCTTACAATAATCATTTCGATGCACTGATGCAAGTGCACACCCATCACCTCAATCTAGACAACCGAAACCGACATCAGGTTTGGCCCTGAGCAATAATCACGCACTAGATCTATCAACCTATCATCACCTGGCAGCTGGGGGTCAGTTGGGAGAGCCATTCCCTGAAAGGGGAGCCCTGTCAAGAAGTACACATCCTCAACAACTAAGAATGTTAGTTACTTACCCCGCACATTGAAACACTATAGATCAATGGTCCACATCGACAATACATACTAAAGCACGTACTCCTGTGACCATATCAGTGAAAAGTTTAAGAACTTGAGCAACCCACAGGCTACCAAGAGTCTCTGAATGCCCAAATCCTCTCTCACTGCCTCCCAGAGGCACTCTGAGTCTTGCTCCCTCCAGTGAACTGGCATGATGAAATGATCAAACGAATTCACACAAGAAACCCCTCATCAACACACATCATTTATACAAAATATTCCAAAAATTCAAGTTTTCACAAGAAACCCTTAGCTTTGCTTCAAGTGCATGACTGTCACCGTCACAGGCATGCACATATGCATGCATGTTCTTCACATAGTTGTGAATCAATGTGTAGCTGTAGGAGAAACAAATCTGCATCAATGTGCATCTATCACACCCACAGGTTCACACTCATGCGCACATGTTCTCTACACAATTGCGCAAATTTCTAAGAAACCACTGCACATAGTGCACGAATGTATTTCCAACAGGCATGGATCATATGTGCACTTGTTTATCCTACCCTAATCATGCATATCTTAGCCAATCCCATGCTACCATACCTTTCCCATGCATAACATAACATGGCCTAACCTATCTTAAATTATCCTATCCCCTCTGAACCTAATTTTCTCTACCTTAATCCTACCCTTTCCTAACCTAACCTACCTTATCCTACCCTATTCTAACCTAGCCTAACATAACATAACTTATCCTATCCTAAACTTGCATAACCTAGCCTAACCTAGAAGAAAAACTTACCATAACCTACACTGTCCTAACCTACAGTATCCTACACTATCCTAACCTAGCCTAGCCCACCAGAGTATACACTATTCTAGCATATCCTACCTTATCTTACCCTAACCTACCCTATGTTACCCTTTCTTAGATTACCCTAATCTACCCTACCTTAACCTAGTGTAAACTACACTAGTTTAATCTTAGCCTAACCTTGTCTAGGTCATGCTACCCAATATTGGCTTATATTGATATCCCTAACCTACTCTATCCAAGGTTATCCTAGCTTAGCTTAGCCTAACCCAACCCTATCATAAATTAGCATAGCCTACCCTAGACTACCTTAGCCTAACCTAGCCCAGCCCAACCCAACCTACACAAGCCTAGCTAAGCATATCCTAGTCTAACCCAACCTTATCCTACCCTAAAATAGCTTAGCCTAGCCTAGCCTAACCCAACCCTATCCTACCCTACGTTATCCTCTCTTAAATTCTACCCTACTTAACTCAACCTCACCCAACCTAACTTAGCCCAATCTATCTTGGTCTATCTTGGACTAACTTAGACTACACTACTTTAACCTAACCTACCCTGATGTAGTCTATTTTATCATACTATAACCTATCCTATCCTAACCTAAACCTACCCTACCAAAAACTTACCTTTCCTAACCTAGCCTAACCTAACCTATCCTAGCCTAACCTAGCCTAGCCTACCCTAAACCTAAGTTATCCTAGAGTAACCTATCTTAGCCTACCTAACCCTACCCTAAACTAGCCTAATATAACCTACCCTACCATAACCTAACATAACCTAGCTAGCATAGCCTAGCCTTTCATCCTCTCCTTTAACCTACCCTACCCTACCCTAGCTTAACCAGACCTAACCTAACCTACATAGACTAATCTAACCTAGCCTAGATAAACTAGCATTTCCTATCTTAGCCTACCCTTCAACTTCAATCTATGTCTAAATCCCTAAGCCCAAGCCTAATCCTACTTAATCCTACACCTTTAAATATTATACTCCAAATCCTAAACATAAATCCTACACCTAAGCCTAAATACTATGCCCAAGACTCACATAATACTTCAAAATGAGAATAATTCTTTGGAGAAATTTATAACCTAATTACTCAAATCCATTTTTTAATATGGATTAAAAAATCACATATCCATGATGTTATTTCAAGTAAAAATTACATATTTCTAATATAAATACAAGAAACAGATAAAATGACAACAGACATATAATAAATAGATAACACACATATAATAAATAGATGTTATAAATGTACATTCCACACTCAATAAAGTCCGCACATAAAATAATTAACATAAATAATAAATTTATCAATAATAATAGTTAAAGTTATATATAGTTAAAGATAACATTATATACATATAAAATAATCTTCAATATAAAACCTCAGAGATGGGCAGGATCGACTATTCATGAGACAACTTAAATTACTAAGAAACCAATGAAAAATTAGTTGGGGTTAAACTGATTAAAAACCTTAAAATTAATAAGAAAAAATGGGTCGATTAAAGTCTGTAGGCCGCAAATTAAACTAATGAGAAACCAACTAAAAATTAGTTAAATAAAGAGAGATAATACAGTTAGGTTTAGTACTGAAAAAACAGATTGAATTATAAAACAGGTGAGATTAAAAATTAGTTAAATAAAGAGAGATAATATCTTTATGTTTACTACTGAAAAGAGTGATCGAATTATAAAACAGGCTAGATAAAAAATTAGTTAAATAAAGAGAGATAATATAGTTAGGTTTACTACTGAAAAGAATGATTTAATTATAAAACACGCAATATTAAACCACTAACAATGAAAAGGAAAATAAGTAGAGCACGCAAATAAGTGGAGCAATGGCATCAAGGGTAAACTATTGAGAGAAAATGCAACAGATGCTAAAGCCATACATACCTGTTGCTTGAAAGATTGTCTTCATTCCTTCCTCCACTGAGCTTTTCCAGCCAATGACATTTCAGATCTGAATAGAACAAGTCGAACCTGAAATATTAGTAGTTGAACCTGAAATATTAGCAGTCAAATTGACAGAAAGAAAGGAAAGTTATTCACAACCAAACAGAACAAGTCGAACATCGAATATTAGCAGTCAAATTCACAAAAATAAAGGAAAGTTATACATAATATTGCTGAAGGAATTTACAAAAAAATCTTTTCTCTTCTAAAGAGAAAAGAAAATAATAATAATAAAATGCACAGTTAGCAGACCAGGGATAGTTGAGTAGCTTAGCTACCCTTCCCTTGAAGTTGTTTGCTCCACTGGACGATCAAATTCAGTCCATCCTTCTCCTCTATTACACATAACATCACTGATTTAAACACTAACCATATCTAGACATTCAGACCCAGACTTCACCCAGTCTCACCATACACAGGCTAAGGACACTGTGAATAGATAGAGGAGGGGGAATATGTTGAAACATATGAAGATTTGAGATATATATCTCTTATCCAACCTCTCTTTAACCATAAACCGATAGATTGTTTCCTACTTTTTCCTCCTCTCTAGAAGCATATATAGGTTACATAAGAGACAATATTTTTCTCTTCAACTAATTGTTAACGTCAAATTCTCAACGGTTCACTTTATTCATGCTTTTCCGACACCGTCAGTGAAAGGTTTTTTTCTTTGCCAGCACTGTCATCTAGACACTCTCTATTTTTTTCCATATTTTCAATAGTTCATTTTATCCGTGCTTTGCGGGCGCTAAAGGTTCTTAGTTTTTTTCAAATTCTCAACGGTTCACTTTATCCATGCTTTCCGGCACTAAATCTTCTCAAATTTTTTCAAATTCCCAACCGTTCACTTTATCCATGCTTTTCCTGCACTATCCATTAAAGGCGTTCACATTATCCATGCTTTCCTGTAGTCTCCATTAAAGGATCCCTTCTTTTTTGTTTGTTTTGATTTTGAATTTCATCATTATTTTTTCTTTTTTTAATAAGGCTATGATGTATCACCATCTTATTTAGGAAACTTTTTATTTTGGGTAGGTGTACTTGGATGATATAGGGCTTAGAATAAAGAAGTATGAAAATTATTACATGTTTAGAATTTTAGAATTGAGATTAATTTATTTCTAAGGTATATGTGCATAGATTATCACCATTTTATTCCAGAATTTAGCTAGGCACTTATGTGTACTTGGATGGCGTAGGGCTTCCAATAAGAAGTATGAAAATTCTCACATTTTTAGAATTGAGATTGATTTATTTCTAAGGCACATGTGCATTGATTATCACCATTTTATTCCAGAATTTAGCTAGACACATGTGATTTGGGGTATATGTACTTGGATGATGTAGGGCTTCCAATAAGAAGTATGAAAATTCTCATATGTTTAGAATTGAGATTGATTTATTTATAAGGCACATGTGCATTGTTTATCACCATTCTATTCCATAATTTATCTACACTTTTGATTTGGGGTATATGTACTTGGATGATCTAGGGATTCCAATACAAAGTATGAAAATTCTCACATGTTTAGAATTGAGATTGATTTATTTCTAGGGCACATGTGCATTGATTATCACCATTTTATTCTAGAATTTAACTAGACACTTCTAGTATGTGTACTTGGATGAAGTAGAGTTTCGAATACTAAGTATGAAAATTCTGACATGTTTAGAATTTAGCTACACACTTCTCGTATGTGTACTTCGATGACATAGGATTTCCAATACGACTTATGAAAATTCTCACATGTTTAGAATTGAGATTGATTTATTTGTGAGGCCCATGTTTATTGATTCCTTTTTATTTTCCTTTATGATGTAGTGATCCATATTTTTGAAAAAATCACATTTTAATAATGACATCGTCATTTTGCATTTAGAGTTTGGTTTAGTCTTAAATGTGAACTACTATTGTTACAGTTCATTACTCTTTCTTAGGGTAGGCTAAGTTAAGTTAAACCAATATAGGGTAGGGAAGGGAGGGTTATATTGGGTTGGGCTAGGGTAGGGTAGGTTGAGCTAATATAGGCTAGGTTAGTTTAGAGTAGAGTCATGTTAGGTTAGTCTAAGCTTGGGTAAGCTTGACTAGGCTAGTTTAAACTAGCATGAGGTTGGGCTAAGCTAAGTTAAGCTAAGCTAGACTAGGTCAAGCTAGGTTAGGCTAGGTCAGGTTAGGGTAGGTTAGGCAATGATAGGATAAATAAGGCTAATCTAGGCTATGGTAACATAGGTTAATGTAATATCATCTGATTACCAACATTTTTTTTAAGATAATTTGTTAATTAACATATATAGTCATAGTTAATAATTATACTTAGAGTTTCCATGGTAAAATATATAAAATGGATATATCTTATTTTTAATAATTAGAAAACCTTTGCAATATGGATAACCTTTTTGACTTCTTATCATCAATTATTATACCAATTTTCATATGAAAGTAATAAACTCATAAACAATATAGYTGTGATTCTTTTTCATAAATGATGTTACTTTGATTGACATGGTCAAACCATTATCTCGATGCCATATTATCATATTGTATAATGTATAAAATTTGGTATGATAACCATATCTATTGTTCAAAKTTCTCTCTTATACACCTTTTCCAATTTGTTCTTGAGATAAACAATTCAAATCACCTTACAATACAATAAATGAGAACCTAGTTACACATTGTATCAATTTATGAAAGGGGATACGATGTAATCCTACATGGGTTAACAGTTAAAAAAAATTATTCCATCTTAATTATTCCACCTTGATGGTGATAGAGATTATTCCATGTAATTGTTCCACTAAAAGGATTGAAATTCCCTTCACCAAACTCATACCTTCTCTCTTGATTATGGCTCATTTGTGGAGCCTAGGCTTAATTCATTGCATCGATGCTCAACAGAAGAACCATAATCTTTTGTCTTAGAGACACAAAGATGTTAGCCTAAGTGTTTACCGATCTACTAATTCCGTTAGCATTTTCCATGAGGAGTGCTAAATAAGTCATATTTTTCTATTGTTAAATACTATATAGAAATTTGTTTATTAGAAAATTTATTTTAACACTGTAACTATGAACTATTTCTCATTGTGTTAATGTGCAGGTTGACTCTTATCTACGCACTTAAATTACCACCAATTCGTGTTGGCTCTTCCGCCTTCTTTATTCAATGTAAATTGATATACTACTTCTGCATTCATTTATATTTCGGGAGCTTTGATCCTATGATCAAGTTCATGTAGCCTTCATATTTTATTCTTGTTTAATTTGTTCAAAGACTAAAACTCCCAAGGTATTATTTCGCTAACCCCTTTGTTTATTTTTCGTGCACAACACATTCACTAAGAGGTTTAATACACTTGTGTCCTTAATAATATTCAGGATTCAGGTAGGGTTCTTTGTTTGGTTTTTCTAATGGATTTCACAATTTGTATAATGTTCGCAACCAAATCAAACATTTTTTAGTATAAATCCATTACTTCCCTCATTTCTTTTTACTTGGGTTAATAAATCTTGATGGCGTCCTCCTCGGGAAATTCCTTGCATATGGATGATGATGGCCAAGAAAATTTTATTTATTTTTTGGGTTTTTTATGCTTCCATACTAAATTTATTTTTCTTTTTGATACTAGGAACAACTTATTAATTCCTCTGGTCATTGTTTACTTTTATGATGAGTTCACTTTTGGTTATTAATTCTAGGGCTTCTTTAAAAGTAAAAACCCTAACTTTGGTATACATTTATTTTTATATAGAAATTATGATATTCTTTGACTTCTCACAACTCTAGCCATCCTTATAAGAAACAAAATAAAGTCTATTATATTTGTATTATCTTTCTATATATTATTTTTAGAGATTCTTGGAATGTACCAGCTAGTTTGATGAATAAAAGTATTGTACTTGGAATCTTTATATTTAATAGTTTGTATATTTCCAAGTATTTTCACTATAATTATATAAAATAAAATACTTATCATTCTTATTAATCTACTAGATATTATTTAATAACAATATTTTTTCTTTACATTACTTCTACAAAGAAAATAATTTCTTTCAAAGGATAATATGTTAAGTACTCCAACAAAATTAGTAGTAATTTGGAAACAACTAATAGGTCACCTATCCATTGTCACGTTATGCAAGTGTGTCACTTTAGAGGTGATATAGTCACCTCAAGAGGAGAATCACGGTGACCCTAGGGGGAAAATGGATGTGAAAAATTTAAAGGAAAGGAAGAGGTCCCTAAGGTAAAATATCTATATGGAAAATGGAAAGAAAATATGATTCTAAAGTGTTTTAAAGGTTTCCAAAGACTTGGGTGAATTGTCTATATGTGTGTACATGCCTGAGACACAAGAAGAACCACTTTGCAATGATGTATTTTATTTTATATCAACAAGTTAAGCTTGTTGTCCCTAATTTAAAACAATATATAACAATATATCTCAACAAGAAAGAAAAATCACATATTCTTAAAAAATTTCTTAAATTCAAGTGAGATATGCTTGAAACAAGTAGATAATGACTAGAGAAACTTCACAATTTATAGCATGAAACTTTATAAACTAGTTGTGGTTGTCATAAATATTGTATGCAAAAAAAATTTTGGCATCATTATGGATTCAACAATTTTTTTATTACATCAGTAAAATAATCCACCAAAATCCTCAAAGAAGACACCTAAAAATGTCTTAAACCTAGTAGAACAAGTTAGCAAACTTTTAGCAAGTTTTGGTGGTGAAAGAACAAATTAAGAGTGACTTTATCTTAGAGTTTCTGCAGTGAAGTTAAAAAAATTATGGTTGTATCAAAACAACCCCTATATCAGAAAGGTTATCCAACAAAAATCACTCGTAATTATCTCAAAAGGTGTGCCTAGGTTAGTAGTGGGTGAGGGTAGACTTTTAGGCCTAGTCTATGGTTAGTTTAGAAGAAAATTGGGTTAATAGGATAGGGTTAATGCATCCTTAATGGTTGTAGGTTAGTTTTACTACAACATAAATAAATTTTGGTTGAAATAGGACACCCTAAGGGAGGAATAATCCCCAAGGCATCGATATCACTATATAAAAGAGAGAACTTTAAAACTTGAAAACTTCACGTTTACCAAGGCAACAATTTATTTCTCCAATGCAATAAGTAAACAACTAGTGAATTTAAAAATGGGTGAATGGATTTAATCAAACACATAGCTATAGATATTACCTCCTTGTGAGTGTAAATCTTCTTACTCCCCAATACAAGTATCTCTAGATAGGGTTTAGGCTAAGAGGGTGTGTTCCCTTATACTTCTCTTAGAAAACCATTTTTAAACCAATAAGATATAAGCATAAAGTGATGGAGAATAAGGTGGGGGTGTATTCCCTTATACTTCCCACCTATCTCTAGCAATAACCTTGACTTGGAAAATATATGACAGAAACAATGTAAAAACCTTACCAATTCAAGGAAATAGTTGAGACAAACCACCAGAAAATCTAGATATAAGCCTTCCAAGGCTAGTGCATCACTTCCATCAACCAATAATCCAAGGAATAACCATAAAAAAAAGCATAAGACAGAGAATTAGCCAAATAGAGAAAACAATTTAGTCCAAGAGCCTCTCACAATGGAGAGTTATGTTAAAATCAGATTGTATGATCTCTTATTTATACAAATTGTCACTAAGATAGTTTTTCCAAATAATTAAGGGTAAACCAAAAGAATAGGCATCAAAAACCCTAATATTACCCATTTTACAAAGTAATATTAAACAATTCACTTTATTTTCACTTTTACAGAAAGAAAACCCCTTGTTCATATGGACACCACCCCTGTAGGGTACGTTTTTAGTTGAAAGGAACTTATCTGGAGATTCGAGGCTTTGGCTCTCCGCTACTTCAGGCTTCGGGAGTTTTCACCCCATAACATGCTAATTCTTCCAAACGACGAACTCAAAAACTACTCCGACACTCTTATGCACCGGATCTTCAGGATTTGGAGGATCTTACAACACAACACTCCACTTCCTCCAAACTTCGAAGTGGCGAACCCTTGAAGGGTTAAAAAATCAATGGTCAGTGTTATTCCAACAACCAACAACTCGGATCTAGTCTCGAACTCTGGGCTTTAGGAGTTTTGAGACTCTAATGTATGTTGCCTCCCGAATTGTTGAATTCCAAATTTGATATTGAAGGCTCTCGCTCTTCCTACAGCCAATGGTTGAGATCTACTCCAAAACTCTGGGCTTCGGGAGTTCTCACTACTAATGACCACCTAACACCCGAATTGTTGAACACTAAATTGGTGAAGGGAGGAGATCCATGGTCTACATGTCCCTGTCAACGGATGACCAAGATTAACTATGGGCTTTAGGATTTTTCATGCCTCAACACTTTTCACCCTTGATCCTTCGGATCACCAAAATTTTGAATAATCGATAATCCAATGACACGTGTCCCCAATACAAAATGGTCAGGATTTTCTCTAGAGTTCTGGACTTCGGGAGATCTACCGCCTCGAAACACAAGAACATGTTTCTTCTCGAGTGTTGAATCTTTGAACTGTCATGATATCTACGACTCACACTCACCTTCGCGTAGATATGAGGGTTGGGATATGATCTTATCCACAATGTTCCTCATCCTATTTTAGTCTTGATCAGATGGCCAAGATCAATACTCAACCAATCCAATTGTTGTTACTCCCCCTGTGATCTAGAGTGTAGATTCACTCCAAGACTTCAGAGCTTTGTGGATTTTTCCTCCCTTTCAACAAGGACTTAAAAATAGTTAAAGGAATGAAGTATGAAGGACTCCAGTGCTTAATGACCATGCTCTTTCCTGAGATCCAAAGGTTGTAAGGGATCGTGATTCCTCCCGAACAGATCTCTCTTGTTATCTTTCTTACAAAGAGATTTCTCCTATGTCAGGGGACTTACTCCTGCTATCTGTCCTTGAACTTTGTCACTTGAGTGTATTGAACTTGGGCGCACACCTTGCACTTCCCTCCTGATATTGGGACTTGTAAAATTTTCATGCACTTTTTCTCCTTGAATCTTTGTCCATTCAAAGGAATGATACCTTTGGTGCAGACCTTGCACTTCTCTTGCAGTCTTGAACTTAGAAAGTTCTTTCCTTCTACACTCCTTGCATAGGCTCTCCACATACTTTCTCTCCCTCTCTCCTAAGATTGGAATTCTTCAACTTCAAAGTGTCTTGTCCCTTTGATCCTTCAGATGACCTCTTGTGTCCTCCTAGAAACCACGTTCTTTGTCCCGATATTATGAACAATGTCATAGTTTTCTTTCAGAGGACTTCTTGTTCCCTCCTCGCACTATGTGCTCTTCCTCTTGATCATCATGAACACTTAAACAAAATGTTGGTTTCATGAACTCCTTGCACTCACTCTCCTAAGTCTTGGAATATAAAGAGTCACCTGTGCACTCCTTGCACTTACTCTATGCACACTTGCACTTGCCATCCCTTGATATTTAACAATGCTCTGAGTGTAGGCGTACTCCTTGTGCACACTATGTGCAGTCTTTTCACTATCCCTTCTGATATTTGTGACATGTTCTAGTGTTCCCACATGGAATTATTTTATTTAACTCAAAACCAATTTCTTTCACACTCCTTGCGCTGGCTTCTCATAGTTTTCTAACAACTCTTGTGTGCACTACTTGCACTAACATTGAGAGCCCAGAACACTCAGAAACTCACACCGATAGAGAAGTCTATTTATTCGTGAAAAGGGAGGATAATTGCACTCATGGAATTCATAAACATACACAGTAAATATTCAAAAAACAAACATTAAGAAAAAGAGAACACACACACACAGACTCATATGTAGATAAATCTACCTTTGTATTAAATATGAATGCTTTATAGAGTGTTTACAAGACTGGAATGCAAGACAGTATCAATTATTCTTTCCTCTCATATCTTCCATTTCTCTTCTCATGGGATCTCTCTCTCTTCTCTAATTCTCTAATTCTCATATAATGCCTCTAATCTCAATAAATTTGGATTTTTACCAAAGAGGGGCTTTTCGATCCTTCCTCACGTATTCACATTAAATTACAATAAACTTATATCTAGTCTAAATCATATCTAGATCCATCTATTTTTCAGCCATTAAAGGTGACTTACACTCATCCTTACAAAAACTCAATGTCTCATCCCTCCTCGAGAATTAAAACATTTATTATATAAAATGATAAATTTAAAACAAAATGAGAAGGCATACACTTCTCTTTCATTGGGATTTTCTCCCTCCTACTACACTAGATGTTGACACGTTGCTAATTCTCTTGAATCATACTCCTCAGCTGAAAAAAACATGATATGCTACTCATGTCTCCTATGCTATTGTTTTTGAGATCCTCATGGATCCCAAACTCCACTCTATAGCGGTCCATTTTCTCCTCTGCCATGCTATTGTTGTTGTGTTGTTGATGCTGTAAGCTTTCCTCCAGGTTTCTGAACTTTATGTTGCAGTGATTTGTTCATCTTGCAAATTCAATCTCTTCTTTTCATCCTCCACCTATTGCTAACTATCTCCTATGTTGACTTCAACATCAGCCTCCTTATCTCCTCAATCTCCACGTCCAACTTTTCTATTGGTTGAATGCTCTTCTAGAATTCACCTCTCATGTTCCTCCTCTCCAATCAATATTCCTTGTTTATTTGAACTCTCTCTTAAATTATTAAGACTCTCGAACATCCTCATATGATCATTCTTTTTTTTCATCACTCCTTGTTGATATGAACTCTTTTTTGAGTTCTTGAGACTTTTAAATAGTCAAATCTATTCCTTTCCCACATGAAAACCTAACTTTTCCTTTCTTCCCTCCTAAAAATCCATGAGATATTCAATTGATCTCCTTTCCTCATCACTGAGTCTTTCTCCATCTTTTGGTTCATAGACATAAACCATCTCCTCCTCTATGCTCCTAAGGTTTTCCACTTTCCTCAACCACCTCCTCAATATCTTCTTCTGCTTCCTAGAAATCAAGTCCTGGATAGGCCACCTCACCTTCCTCTTCATAAGCCACTCATGCTTCCAGCTTCCTTGATGTTCTTGTTGTATCCTTAGAATCAACTTGTTGAGATCCTCTCGGATCTCCTTGAACTGCTTATCCATCCTCTCTCTGCTCATTTTCTTGTGGTATCCTCTTGGACATTGTCTATGGCCTTTAATATCCATTTTCTCCTTTCCCTACCCTCCTCACAAGTCTCTTGTCTGCTATACACTTTCAAATAGTTACTTATGCAGAGCTTCAGTACTTTTTCTTCTCCTCCTTTGTTGCCTGTTTGCAAACAAAAATCTACTCTTATACCACTTGATGAAAACCCGCACCCCTCCTAGCAGTTCGCGCAACCTCCAGATCTAGGATCGATCTACTAGAGATGAATTAGATTTTGGATCTCTACTCGATCCTCTTAAAATGTTTAGAGGCCCCTTAAATCACCTTCAATTGCAGGTCCATACACAACAAAGACTTAATGGAAACTTTGCTAAGCCCCTTTCTGTGCAAATCCAAATTTTGGGCACTAGCCCCTTAATTTCGACCAAAATCTCATGTGACCAAGGGATAGGATCAAGTGCTTGGATGAAAGGTGCTTATCTGGAGCTTCGGAGCTCTGGTGCTCCATATTCAGGAGTTTTCACCTCACAACATGCTAATTCCTTGTAACATTGAAATGACGAACTACTTTGGCACTCTACAGCTCTGGAGCTTCAGGCTTCAAAGGATCTTACAACACAACACTCCACTTCGTCCAAATGTCGAAGTGGCCAATGATTGAAGGGTTAAATACTCAATGTTCCATGCTCCTCCAACAATAAACTGATCAGATCCACTCCAGAACTTTGGGCTTCAAGAGTTTTGAGAATCCAATGTACGTTGCCTCCAAAATTGTTGAATGTCAAATTTGAGATAGATGACTCTCACTCTTCCTGTAGCCAACGACTGATATCTCCTTCGAAACTCCGGGCTTCAGTAGTTCTCACTGCTAATCACCAACTAACTCTCGAACTTTTGAACGTTGAATCAGTGAAGGGCGAAGATCCATAGTATGTGTGTCCCTGTCAACATACGTTAACGATTAAATATAGGCTTCGATACTTTTCATGCATGAACACTTTTCACCCGCGATCCTCCATATCACCAAACTTATGAATAATCGATAATCCACTAACATGTGTCCCCAACGACTAGCGGTCAGGATTTTCTCCCGAGCTCAAGACTTCGGGAGATTTTCCTCCTCTTAACACAACAACACATTTCTCCTTGAGTGTCGAATCTCAAAACTGTTATTGGATATACAAGTCACACTCATCTTTGTGTAGATCCAACGGTTGGGATTTGATATTCTCCACAATTCATCTCCTCTTGTTTTGGGATCAATCCAATGCCTAGATATATACTTGGCCAATACAATGACTGACACTCTCCCTGTAATCTATGATGTATATTCACTATAATACTTTGGAGCCTCGGGGATTTTTCCTCCTTTTGAACAAATAATTAAAAATATTTGAAGTAGCGAAGTCCGAAGGACTTCGATGCTTAACAACTATGCTCCTTCCTCAAATCTAACCACTGTAAGGGATCTCAATTCCTCCAGAACAAATATCACTCATTCTCTTTCTTACAAACATATGTCTCCTCTGTCACAGGACTTACTCTCGCTATCTCTCCTTGAGCTTCGTTTCTTGGGTGACTTGAACTTAGGTGCACACCTAGTGCTTCCCTCATAAGGTTGGGACTTGTAAAATTCTCCTGTGCTTGACATGTGCTTTCTCTCCTTAGAGCTTTCTCCTGTTAAAGGACTTGGACCTTTTGCACACACCTTGGGCTTCTCATACAGTATTGAACTTAGAGAGTTCTTTCCCTCTTCACTCCTTCCATAGGATCTTCGCACACTTGTGTTGTCTCTCCTGATCTTGGAATTCCTCATCTTCAAAGAGTATCATCTCTTTGCTCCTTCAAATGAGTTCTTGTGACCTCCCGACACACACACTCTTTCTCTTGAGCTTTTGAACATTGTCAAAGTGTTCTTTCACATGACTACTTGTGCCCTCATGATACTCTGCTCTCTTACTCTTGAGCTTCACCAACACTTCAACATAATGTTGTCTTTGTGCACTACTTGCACTCACTTTCTTGAGTCTTGGATTGTAGAGACTCACCCCTTACTCTATGCACACTTAAACCGGCCTTCCCTTGAGGATTTACACTGCTATAAGTGTAGGTACACTACTTGAGCTCACTCTATGCACTCTTTTCACTATCCCTTCTGAGCTTTGTGACCTATTCCGATGTGCCCACCTAGCACTCCTAAACTCAAAACTGAGTTCTTGTTCACTCCTTGCATTAGCTTTTGAGATTTTTCTAACTTTGGTGTGAAGTCCTTGCACAAGCCTTACCCCAAACATTCAAAAAATCAAAACCATAGAGAAGTGTATTTATTCCTCCAAAGGGAATATAGTTTCACTAATGACATCCATAAACATACATAGTAAATATTCAGAAAACAAAAATTCAGAAACAGAGAAAGATTCATAGTACAGTGTTTAAGACTAGACTGCAACATAGTCTCAATTCTTCTTTCCTCTCCTCTCTTCTCATGAACTCTCTCTCTCTTATCTTATGCTCTAATTCTCATCTAATACCTCTAATATCAATACATTTGGATGTTTACCAAAGAGCCTCTAAACTCAATACATTGGGATTTTTACCAAAGAAGGGCTTCTCAAGCCTTCTTCACCTATTCACATTAAATCACTAGTCCAAATCAAATCTAGATCCATCTATGTGTCATCCATCATCCATTAAAGGAGACTTACGCTCAGCCTTACAAAAACTCTATGGCTCCACCCTCCTCCAGCCTTACCACACATTTATTACATTAAATGATAAATTTAAAACAAAAAGAGAAGGCTAGCGCTTCTCTTTCCTTGGGATCTGTTCCCTCCTAGTGCGATGTTGCAGTGCTTCGAATGCATGAATAGAATTAACCTTTGGAGTTTGTTTCATATGTTAAGGGATTTGTTTCATATGTTAAGGGTCGGTTGAAGAGAGGAATTTTCTCATCTCTTTCTCCAAAGGGGCAAGGGTCGGTTGAAGAGAGAGGCATTGTCTCATATCTTTCTCCAAGGAGGCAAGGATTGGTTGAAGAGAGAGGAATTTTTTCTCATTTCTTGCTCCAAGGGAGAAATTATCTATATACTTAAAATAATTTATTTTTTTCAAAATTATGAAATGAAATGGTACTATATCATATCATTATTCAGCCAAAACAAAATATAGTTATTTCTGAATCAAAAATAAAAAATCACGAGAAGGTGCTTCAAATGCATGAATACAGTGAACCTTTGGGGATTTGTTTCATATGTTGAGAAGGTGCTTCAAATGCATGAATAAAGTGAACCTTTGGGGATTTGTTTCATATTTTAAAAGTCAGTTGAAGAGGAGGAATTTTGTCTAATCTATAGCCCATGGATGGTTCCAAAGAGAGAGGGAGTCAAAAGAATGAAATTATCTATCCATTAAATTCGAAATCTTGGATGGTTCCAAATAGAGAGGGAGGCCAAAGAGTGAAATTATCTATTCGTTAAATTGGAAATCAAAATCGAAAAAGTAGGATAACCTTTAACCTAAAATTCAAAATCAAAAGTTAAATTGGAAATCAAAATCAAAAAAGCAGGATAACCTTTAACCTAGAATTCAAAATCAGACTTGAAAAAGCATGATAACCTCTGATGGACGCTGCTTCAACTTTATGTTGAAAATTTGTTTCACATGTTAACATTGGGAGGAATTTTGTCTCAGAAAATGATGAAGGAAAAACTATATATTCGTTGAAGGGCAGTTGGAGAAGTGATATATATTCAGATCTTACCACGTTTCAACTTCTTCCTCCTCTATGATCTGTCTGGTATTCCTGTGTGGTTGGTTGTCTAAGACTGCGTGTGGTCTGAGTCTAGATCTAGTTTGATTTTGGATGTCTGAGTAGTTTGGGTCGAGTCTGTGTCATTCATGTGTATGTGGGAAGAGGTTGAACCGAGTTGTAGGGAACTCGATCATCCACTGGAGCAACCAACGTTTCAAGGGAAGAGCAGCAGAGCTGCTTAACGGTCATTACTCTGTCCACAGTACATTTTATTATTATTATTTCCTCTACCTTCTTAGAATTGCCAGATTGTTCTGTAAATTTATTATTATCATTTCCTTTACTTCCTTCTCTTCTCAGAAGCCCTTGATTGTTTTGTATAGAATTCTTGCTTATCTCAAATCTCAGGTATAGCCTTCCCTTTGTTTTGTCAATATGATTGCAAATATTTTGGTTCTATTTGATATGGATCTAGTTAATATTGATGCCATGGCTCCACGTATCGACCATGTTGAATAAATTTATATTTAGTTAAAAAGAGGTTTAAAAATTACTAACCTGTCCTGTTAGTAATTTTTAATTTCTTGCATAATATTTGTCCCACACGGCATTTACTTAATCCGTCTTTTTAGTGGTTAGCCTACCTATATTATCTCTCTTTGTTTAAGTAAATTTTCATTGGATTTTCAACAATTTAATCTGCTTCTTGAGCAGTTTAATTGGGCCATCTTTGATTATGGAATTTAAATTTTTTTAATTAATCTAACCCCACTTGTATTCTCTAATAAGTTAACTCTCCCGCCCAATTATTTCATTCCTCTTTTATATTGGTTTAGCTCGCTATGTTATAAATTTAGATTTGTATTTCTTAAATCAAATATCAAGAAGGAATCATGGTATATGATTAATTTTTTCTTTATTTTTTATTTAACCCACCTCCGGTCTATTAGATTCTTAGGTTTAGTAGCCTCTAAAATTCCAATGATCAAGCAAAACGTTGCCAGGGATATGGAGACTCCGCTGCGAAGTAATTCGGGTCGAGTCTGCATCAGTCATGTATGTGTGATAGAGGACGAGGTTGGACCGAATTGTAGGCAACTGGATCATCCGTTGGAGCAACCAATGTTTCAATGGAAGAGCAACAGAGCTGCTTAACGATCACTACTCTGTCCATGCTACATTTTATTATTATTATTTCCTCTACCTTTTTATCTTCTTAGAATAACTATATTGTTTTGTAAATTTATTATTATTATTTCCATTACCTCCTTATCTTCTCAAAACCCTAGATTGTTTTGTATATACTTCCTGTTTATCTCAAATTCATGTATAGCCTTCCCTCTATTTTGTCAATATGCAGATATTTCAAATGGGTTTTATTTATATGTGAATCGTTGGAAGAGATCAATGGCCAAAGGAAGGAATATGCGTCTTCGAGAGGATTCAAGTCCTTCGAAACCCTTTCACATAAGAAATTCGACCTACGGACATGTATGGACCTAGTTTCTCTTTTCTGCTCTCTCAATATAAATTGATCTAGCCATGACATTGCTCTGGCCATGGCTCTATAGGTTAATCTTGTTTCCATGGCTCTATAGGTTAATCTTGTTTCCATTGCTCTGGCCATGGCTCTAGGTATCCGCCATGTTGAATAAATTTATATTTAGTTAAAAAAAGGTTTAACCTCCCTTGTTAGTAATTTAACCAGTCTATTTAGTCGTTTAATTTATTGTATTATATTTATCATTTAATGCCACTAGAATTTACTTAATCCCTCTTTTAAGTGGTTAACCTACCCATATTATCTCTCTTTATTTAAGTAATTTTTCATTAGATTTTCAGCAATTTAATCTGCTTCTTGAGAAGTTTAACTGGTGCATCTTTTATTATGGAATTTAATACGTTTTTTATTAGTCTAACCCTACTCATATCTCTCTCGCCCAGTTATTTCATGAATGGCCCATTTTTTTATTCTTCTAACCCCAGTTGTATTCTCTTATTAGTTAACTCTCTCGCCCAATTATTTCATTCCTAGTTAGTTTAGCTTGGCTTCTTATCTTTCATTAACTTGACCACAATCATAATTTAACCATTCGTCACCATGCAATTCAGGTTCAACTTAATTTAGCTCGCTACCTTTTAAATTTAGATTTGGATTTTTTTAATCAAATATCAAGAACGACTCATGGTATATGATTATTTTTTTCTTTATTTTCAATTTAACCCACCTCCTGTCTAATAGACTCTTAGGATTAGTAGCCTCTAAAATTGAAATGATATCAGGAATCCACCCACTACAGATCAGGGCTGTGAATCAGAATTCTAATCTGTGATCATTAAATTATTTAAATCCACAAGTTGTGCATTTTTGTGTTATGCTTAACGACTGAGAGTCTTTATTTTATAAATATTAGTTATGGCATTTTTAAGCTCGTGTTTTGTGATTATGTAAATAAATTCATTTTTCTATAAATCTTAGAAAATTAAATTACATGAGGTTAACAAACATTAGATGTGTCTATGTACGCTGTACTTTTTCCAATATTTATTATTTATTTTTTCCTTTGATCAATTACAAATATCATAATCTAATAATTATAACTATTAGATTATAATATCAGAATTGAGTATAACAAAAATAGTAATATGATACCTCTTCATATTTATCCCCTGACACACCGGCGGGCTTCTGAAAAGAAAAAATATTGGATTCAAATATTGTCATAAAAAAGATATTTTCCTTTCTTCGGACCCAATATTCTTTGAACTATACTAGTAAAATTCTTAAGTACAGGGTTCTAATTAATTAAATAAATAGAAAATGTGTATAATTAAATAATTAAATACGGGGTTCTAATTAATTAAATAAATAGAAAATGTGTATAATTGTTTGACATTGAAAACTTATTTTATTATGTAATATATGTTTTAATTTAAATATTTAAATTAATAAAATATATTTTCAATATGCATATAAATATGTTTTCTAAATTTTTTCATAAATTAATAATTCATGTTAATTAATTTCTATGTGGATTTTTCTTTTTCTTGGTGGAATGTACATTTATAATATATATTTCTTATATTTTTGTTTACATATTGTGAGTTGTATTGTTTTATATTTTCATATTTTTTATTAGAATCTCTTTACTTCAAATAACATAATGGAAGTGTTATTTTTTAATCTTTATTAAAAATGGATTTGAGTAAAGCTACATATTCTTAGATTATAATTTTTCTCAAATAATTATTTTCAATGGATTTGAATAAAGCTATATATTCTTAGATTATAAAATTGCTTAAATAATTATTCTCATTTTATGAAAGTAGCATGTGAGGATTGAGAATAGGATTTAGCATTTGTTCCTGCGTTAAAATATTTCGGGGCTTAGGCTTAGGATAATGAATTGAGTTTAGGTTTAGTCTTAGGGATTTAAATAGAGCATTGAGGCTTGGGGGCTGAGAATTGAGGTCAGGATAGGGTAAGCTAGTTTATGTGACATCTACGTAGGTTAGGTTAGATTATTCTATGTAGTTTAGGGAAGAGTAGGCTAGGGTAGGATAGGTTAAAGTAGGATAGGATAGGATAGGTTATTTTAGGATATGATAGGATAGAGTAGGTTACGATAATATAGGATAGGGTAGGTTATAGGAGAGGATGGGAAGCTAGGGTAGGATAAGTTAGGGTAGAATAGGTTAGAGTAAGGTCATTGTAGGATAGGTTTAAGTGGGGATAGGGTAGGCTAGGTTAGAGTAAGGATAGGATAATAAAAGGTAGGTTATTCTAGGCTAGGCAAGGCTAGGTTATGACTAGGATAGGAAAGGATAAGTAAGGCTACATTAGGGTAGGTTAGATTATCGTAGGTTAAGGTAGGATAGGGCTCAATTAGGGTAGGATATGTAAGGGTAGGTTAGATAAGGGTAGGATAGGTTAGGGTAGACTAGGTTAGGGTGGGTAGGATTAGGATAGATTATGATAGGATAACTTAAGCAAGAATAGGCTAGGGCTAGATTGTGTTGGGCTAGGGTAGGGTAGGATAAGTTAAGGTAGGTTAATATAATCTAGGCTAGATTGGTTTAGGGTAGAGTTAAGTTAGGATATGCTAGGCTTGGATAAGCTTGTCTAGGGTAGCTTAGACTAGCATCACGTTCATCTAGGGTAAGTTAAGATAAGATAGGCTACACCAAGCTAGGTTAGGCCAAGTATACGGTACGATAGGGTATTGTAGGGTAGTTTATGCTAGGATAGAGTAAATTAGGGTTTTGTAGGCTATGGTAAAATAGGTTAATCTAGGATAGGTTGGACAGGTTATGCGAGTTTATGCTAGGTTAGGATAGTTAGGTTAGGATAGGTTTGGTTAGTGAGGTTAGTCTAGGTTAGGTTAAGCTAGATTAGGTAAGGCTAGGCCAAGATAGGATATATTAGGTTAGGATAACATAGGGTAGGTTAGTCTAGGGTAGGGTAGGATAGTTTAAGCTAGGTTAGAACAATCCTATCATGACTTCCACTAATAATACATAACCACATTCCCATTGGGTACCTCCCTAGGTACTACAGATTACCTCCGTAAGTATACTACATTGCATCCCCCTTCACATGTTTAGTCCTCAAAACACGAGAAGAAAGCATGCAATATGATTGATTAATCAATGTATCCAAGTAGTACCAAGTAATACCATCTATCCATCGTAATGGAAGTTGAATATGATGTCCATCTTTTGTGTTTCAACCCTGATCTTACTCTGCATCATATTGGTGTTGCCATGGGATTGTTTCGCTGGCCGACTGTCTTCTTGCAGTGTCGGTAGTCCTCCATGCACCTCTTTCTCAGTTTCCTTTCTCATGCCCTGTTGGTACATAAATGTGTTGAAGCTCACGCCCTTTCCTTGATGACCATTTTTTCTATATATGATGTGTATGGAAATATACAAAAACTATAGGATTATGTTATTTTTTCTTCAAATATGTAACATATTGTACCTCCTTGACTTCATTATTGTGTCCTTCCTTGTGGCTTCGTTTCATCTCCTTTAGTAGAATCTACCTCTGATTCTACTTTAGAATCTACAATAACTTGTTTGTTGGCCACCATGGACCCATATTTATTACTAAGAGACACATCCTACATTCTAATTTTATTTTTCTTTTACCAAATCTTGATAAAATTCTTTTGCAAATTAATATTAATTGTACCAACTAATTCCATCCAAGGATATCTCGAAACAATATCCACTTCATCCATCTCCATAGCATAAAAATTTGAATGCAACACATATTTGTCCATGGTGATATTTAAATATTTAAAAATTTGAACATTTTCACCCTCAACCTGTGTGCTTTGAGCACTCATTGCAGGAACCTGCAATCTATTGACCAAATGAACATTGATAAAATTATGCAGGAAACTTGGGTTAGTATAAAAAATGATATTTTCTTTATGAATACAACCATGCACTTGTAAAATAGAATTTCCGCATGAAAATAAATCAAATGAAGGGTGCGACGGTGTTCTCCAAGATCGATTTGCGATCAAGGTATCAACAGTTATGGATCAAGGAGGATGATGTCCCTAAGACAACCTTTAAGATGAGGTTTGGACATTACGAGTTTACTGTTTTACCGTTTGGACTGACAAACGCCTCAGGAGTATTTATGAGTTTGATGAACGAGGTGTTCCGCGAGTACTTGGACAAGTTCATCCAAGTATTCACCGACGATATTTTGATCTACTCTTAGACGATGGAGGAGCATGATGAGCACTTGCGCTTGGTACTACAGTGTCTGCGAGAGCACAAATTGTATGGGAAGTTGTCCAGATGTTGTTTTTATCAATCGAGGATTCACTACTTAGGGCATGTCATCTCCGGTGAAGGTATCGTCGTGGATCCAGCCAAGGTCAAGGCTATTATAGAATGTCCTGCGCCGATGAATGTCACAGAAGTGTGTAGATTTATGGGTTTAGAAGGATACTATTGACGGTTTGTCGATGGATTTTTGAAGATAGAAAATATGATCATGGAATTGTAGAAGAAAAACAAGAAGTTCATTTTGATCGAGAAATGCGCGGAAGCATTTCGGAGGATTAAAGAGTTGTTGATGATAGCATCGATACTAAAGGTCCATGACATGGACACAGACTTCTTGGTATGCACAGACACATCCAAGGAAGGTTTAGGCAGAGTCTTGATGCAAGACGGATGAGTGACTGCTTACATTTCAAGGAAACTGAGAAGGCATGAGGAGAACTACGTGATGCACGATTTGGAGTTATTAAACATCATATATTCCTTGAAGGTTTGGAGACACTAACTTGTTCGATGAAAATTTGAACTAAAGACTGATCATTGTGGACTACAACACATTTTTACACAAAGAAACCTTAACGTGCGACAAGGACATTGGTCAGAATTGCTTAGCGAGTATGACTTTGAGATTACTTACATAAAGGGAATAGTGAACTGAGTGGCATATGCTTTGAGTCGGAGACCACACATCTTTTCGGTGTTTCCTCTTCAGAAAAATCTACGTGAGAAGATTCTTACTTTACAACATGGCGATGACTGGTACAAAGAGGTCGATGGTTTTATCGGACAAAACACAATGATGGTACCATGATATGAGGGATTTTCATTTGATAGTGATGTTTTATTGAGCTTTAAATGTCAGATTTATGTACTGCCAAACGACGAGTTGAGGATGTTGATCCTGAGCGAGGCTCATAGAGCAGTTTACATGGCTCACCTGGGAGTCACGAAGATGAGGGAAGACCTTAAACCCTTATTCTTCTGGAGGGGAATGAAGGCTAACATAGTCAACTATGTGGCCATACGTCTGGAGTGTTAGTAGGTAAAGGCGAAACATAGACACCCAGCAGGATTAATTCAACTACATGCCATCCTGGAATCGAAATGGGAGGTTGTTTTGATGGATTTTATTGTTGGATTTCAACTGACGACAAGGAGACATGAATCGATTTTTGTAGTAGTAGACACTCTGATGAAGAGTGCTTAGTTTATTCCTATGCATACAATGTATCAGGCACCTGAAATAGCTAGAATTTTCATTGGTGAGATTGTGAGGCTACATGGCGTGCCTAAGAGGATTATATCTGATCGAGGATCGATGTTTACTAGACGATTTTGGACAAGTTTCCAAGAGGCCTTGGGAACCCAACATAACTTTAGTACTGCGTATCACCCACAGACTGACAGATAGATCGAATGAATGAACCAAACCTTGGAAGACATGTTGCGCATGTACATGATGGACCAACAAAAGCATTGGGAATAATTCTTGCCACTAGTGGAGTTCGCTTACAACAACAGTTACCAAAGCACCATTAAGATGGTGCCTTTCGAGTTTCTTTATGAGCGACCATGTCGGATGCCTTTGAGTTGGGATCGACTTGAGGATAGGGTCCTGGTGGGACTAGAAGTGATCCAAGAAATGGAAGAGAAAATGCAAACCATAAGACAAAGGATTAAAGAAGCACATGATCGACATAAGAGTTATGCCAATGTGCACCGAGTCGACCGTAGTTACGAGGCCGACGATCGAGTCTTCTTGTGGGTTAAACCGCATAAGAGTTCGATCAAGTTTGGAAAGGGAGATAAAATATTTCCTAGGTTCATGGGACCTTTCGAGATTGTGGAGAGAAAGGGGCCCATGGCCTATCAACTAGCCTTTCCTGATTCTTTGAGGCATATGCACGATGTTTTTCATGTATCTATTTTGAGACGTTATATTAGTGATCCTACACATGTGATTGACATGATTTCCTTGCAGGCATCGAACAAGGGAGAACTCATGGCTGAGCCAGTCCACATCTTAGATCACCGCGTTCGACAATTACGACGTCGAACGATAGATCAGGTCAAGGTCCAGTGGGACAATTATAGTCCACACTCAGTGACCTGGGAGGACGCATATGATATGCGCCAACAATTTACATTTTTTTTTGATAGATAGACATATGACACTGGATACACTTATTTCGGCATTTATACTGTGAAACTTTAGGATGAAGTTTAGACCAAGAGGGGGTGTATGTAACATCCCGCTCTGGCGCATTGAGCGAACTTATTCTTTGAGGACACTTTCTCGCAAGTGATCTGGATTATTATGATATTAAAACACTTGAATTGATTATGATGCGTTATGGGTAGACGACGTGTTGTTTTACTACATTGACATAGATAGGTGTTATTGACTAGGTTTTACTGAGTGTGTAGGGTTTTGGACCTTGAGGATGCAGAGGCATCGATGGAATCCCTTGGACTCCGGATCGAGTCAGGGAGTGTGTTATTTGGGTTGGATTGATTTATTGTTATATTAGTACATTTGATTTGATGATATGATGTGGATATGTTTTGACATGATTTGTTGATGATGCAGGCTAACGATAGCTTGTTGACTAGACTCACATATGGAGTAAAGGGGCCACACACGACTACTAGAGAGGTTGAGGGAGAGGTGTGGACAGTAGCCCTGCCACAGCCTACTAGCACTCCCGTCATGGCTCGAACTGTAGGTTAATGATTATCTAGTTCGAGAGGACCCACGAAGTCGTGAGGGTAGACTGTGACAGTCGCTCACGATGATTCTAAGGGGTGCACAATAAGGCAAGGGCCTTATTCCTTAGAATCCCTTAGTCTCCCACAAGTTCACCTAGTGGAGTGTTGACTCCAGGGGTTATTGATGTCTACCAATCATTCAAGAGGCGAGTGGCACCCTTGGAGCATGTAGTGCCTCTTGAAGGGCACGTCATGCAAAGGAACAAATAAGGTGAGTGGCATCCTTGGAGCACCTAGTGCATCCTGAAGGCCACATCGTGTTGATGATTATAGAGGGAGGAACCTAGAGGGCCCTACGACATTTATCTCAATAAGAAATTTAAGAAAAAACAACTCCCCTAATTAAGTGTCGCCTAGTCTAGAATCTAAGTTCCAAGTCAAAAACTTCTCTAGGGATAAAATTTTGTCTATCCTTAAGAAAATATCTCTATAAAGATAAAATGATAAAGTTTAAAAAAAACAAAAAAAACCACTTAAGAAATAATTGTGGACATCATAATTTTTGGGTAAAATGAAGAAAGTAAGAACTTAAATAAAATTTGTGGATAACAAAGGTAAAGAAGAAATTAATTATTTAACTTGTGAAAGTGAAAAAGATATTAAATTAATAATAAAAGGAAAAGAGGGTAAATTGTGCAATTTCCATTTTGGCTCTAATAAAAAAAAGGGAAACAAGGAAATATAAAATTTAGGAAACTAGGGAATGGAGGTAACATAATAAGGGAAAGAGGGGAACTTATGGTAAAAAGTGAGGTCAACTTAGTAAAGAATCTACAATTAAGAACCTTCTAAATTGAACTAAATTAGCAACTTCATTTTAGGGAAAGTATTTAAAACCTGTAAGGGAATCTAGGGACACCTARGAGTAAATTTAGGAGTAACTCTAGGTGGGTGACRGAAATGAGACAATTATTAATTTAAAGAAAATAATTATTGGAGGAAAGTGGGGGATGAACGACACTTGTACGAAGGAGAATTATTAGAAGATTTTTATAAAACTTAAATTAAATGAGATTTAGGGAAAGTTTGGAAGTTCTAAATCTCTATAAAAGAGAGGAAGGAGGAGGAAGTAAGGGGATCGAATGTTAGCATAACATTATGCTACCGGATTAGTGACTTGATTGATTTACTTATGGGGAGTTTGGATTTCCCATCTTGGATAGGAGTGGTAGCTTGGCCTTGCGAGGTGAGCTGGGAGCTAGACATACCATCTGGATAGTGTGTGTCCCCTTTGCATCTTGGGGGTATAAGGGGGAAGCAGAGTACCCCTAGCATTGGCTGGGAGGTACCGGTGAGGTCTCGATGATCAGCGAGCGGGAGCATCACGGAGCGCATAGACGTCATTCGAGGCAGGCGAGAAGGAAGTGGTATGATTTGTATTTTAGTAGATTAGAATGCATTACGACTTATGTTGGGATCGGTATATTTGTGTAAATGGATTGATTGGCTATTTTTATTTATTTACTCGGCGATTACAATTGTAACTATTGTAACTATTGTTTTTATTTAAAATTTCTCATATGATACAGTATTATTATGGCAAATCATGTACAATTTCATATTCTATAGGTTTCTTGGGTGTGAATTGCAACTAATAAGATATCGAAGAACCTCATGATCATAAAAACATTTACCTCTTTTACTTACCTCTGCTATTTGCGAGATAATAAATTTATTACCATTGCTACTTACCTCTATTAATAAAGTTATTTACCTCTGTTATTTAAATAGATGAAGAAAAATTGAATTCCTTCCTTGATGGGTGTAAATGCAAATTCGTTCTAGCAATGTGTTTTGGCAAATTTCATTTTGTATTGGTTGCTGCAAATTCGTTATATTTATAAGTTGTATATGCATGGATGCAATGTATTTCGTAGTTCAATTATTACTGTGTGTTAATCATTATAGTGTATAAACTTTACTGTGAGTTAACACTCTTAGACAAGGTGTGGATTTTTGTGTATAATATTGTGTGTTAATGCGGTATATTACTGTGGGTTAATATTATGTATAATACCGTGGATAACCATCACCATGTGTTATTGCGTAGACGTCCTATGATAAGTGTAGTGTGTAATGGACATTACCTCCCTTGATAAAAAAACAATTGTTATAGCATATCCCAGATAGCCATTTCATGGTAAGAAGATATTGCAATGACAAATTTATATTCTGGGCATGTCTAGGACTGTATTTCAATGGCAACTTTATAATTTGTACCTCAAATGGTGATTTTACAATTTTAGTTCATAATGGCTTTTCGTTCGGTGAAACGGTTCCTGTAACCTTGGCTCTGTCAATCTCGTGTATGGAAATTTTGTTGTGATTTTGATTCGGTAGAAGTCGTTCTAGTAGAATTCATTCTGTGTTGGGGGTAAGGGCGAATTTGTCCTGGCGAATTCCTTCTTGGGCCTTTTTCGTTGTAAAACTAGTTATGAATTTCGTTCTAGCATTAGGTACCCAACAGACTTCTAGAATGTCTCTTAATTATGCACCACAAACCCTCTTCATTTAATTTTTGTGCCAGTTGATTCGATCACCCAGTGTTGACCAGCTACCTGCCCTCGTTTTAGACTGCCAGAGCATGTTGGTTAAGAAATCATTACCTCAGTTCGATCAGAATTTAATGGCATTTCAATACTCCTTTCAACCCATTTTATAATATTGTAAGGATCCCAAACAGTCAGAATTTAATGGTATAAGTCATTACAAATAAATAAATTGTTTGTGTTTAATTGCGTGACTAATAATCTAACAATCTATCTATAATTCGGATAAAAAAGAATTTGTCTTAATATAAATGGGGTATTGTTTTAAAGTTTATGTGGTATATTTACTGGTATGAATTGATATAAATTTAAGGTAGGGTTGCGTATTATCATTTCAATAAATTTATGAATTTGAACTTAAGAAGGAAACTAGTGTTACAACATAAATTAATCTTGTTATTAAAAACAAAATGATAAAATAACATTTTATTCTATTAATAACTAAAATAAATAATCATAATACTTTAGTTCATAACAAATAATTATTAATCATAATAAATAAATAGACCTTAGTTCCCAAATAATCATCAGTGTATAGCAAAGGATAACTTAAATTTGTAATTAGTTATTTTAAAAATGTCACTAAATAGTTGTTTAAAAAGCACAAAAGGACAAGTGCATTGATTAACATTGATTTAAAAGGACAAATTAAATTATTATGTATATGAGGATTAGAACCTAAGGCATGCAACTAATAGAGAGAATCCATATTTATAAAAGATTAATCATCCTTATCGATTTTTTTGCTTAATCAGTTTTGGATGGACAAGATTAAATATTGATGGAATTTTTTTTTGTCCCACTAAATCAATGGTTTTGATTCCAACCACTAACCAAAATTAAGATTGGTTTGGTAATGTATTACCATGTGCACTTTTATTTTATGGCCACCTTTCATTTTAGGACTTCATTTTATGGGTCAACGGAAACCTTTAGGCGTTCACCAGAATGGTTGATTAAATTGTGTTCTAATGTGCTAATCAAAATTGATGATGATGGATTGATTTAGAGATTTATTATTAATGCGCATTTAATTAAATTTATTGTCTAAAGGGTAACAGTAAAGAGTACTCTCACCCTTTGGTTGATTGATTTAGGATTGATAGAACGAATCCTAGTTGATCGCCGATGTCGGTGGTTTTAGCATTGTTAGTTTCAGACTTGATTGTGTTGGGGGATGTAGACACCTCCATGTTCCTCAGAACAGTCGCCAACCCTGAGACCTTAAATGGTTAAAATCGATTGGAACCTAGGCTTGAGCATTGCTTATGTGTCTTGGAGGTCCTAACCATTGCAGGGTAGGATGGGCGGGTAGTCAGTCTTATTATTTGTCGATTGATTGTCGTTCATTGCTTGTAGAGGTTTATGTGCGTCTTAGATCTTTATGTTGTCATCGCATTGCATGTATCATGTTCGTCATCATATGGCGACGCAAAGTTGAATGTATTTCTTATCCTTGTACACACGTGCACAAAATAAAAATAAAAATTGCACTTGTTATAAGAGGTTTGTCGTCAAAATTTCGGAGGTCGTTACATATGTTGGCGTACTGCTGAGATCCTTAAATGTTGAAGTGGAGGCTAGTTTCTTAGTGATAGAATTGGGGCCTACTTTTTAGAACCTCCCAAATCGAAAGGCTTGGACTTGGGAAGGTGTCTTACTTAATAGGAGGGTGTTTTCATCATCGGCATTAGAGCAAGAAAATTTTGTTTACCAGGGACGTAGACTGATATAAAGCCCCTAAATTCTCCCATAATTACCAATGTATCTAGTTCCTTCCTCACCCTCATTCTTCAGGAGTAAGCTTTTTCATTTTCCCAAAGAATAAGCTCAGCAAGGAATATGTAGACTTCAACCAGGTTCCTATTCTAGTGCATAAGCCACTAGCTCTCATGCCAGTTTGACCGAGGAAAAGAAAGGAACAAGCCACCAGGCCCCCACCAACCCTCTATTGTTCCCCGATGTACAAACACATTGTTCTAGAACACATGCGGATCCCTCATTCCATACATGAGAAATTTTTGGATCATGGACTTGTGGCCTGGTGGGCTTAAAATTAAGTTTCTATTGTTCCGTGTTCTACAAATAGCATCTTCACTTTCGCGATATAAAAATTGACAAGCGTACTTGTGGACATAGTCTCTATATTAACTATGGAATGAGATTTTATATAACATATGTGGATTCCTCATTCCATACTTGGGTTGTTTTTGGATCGTGGCTTGGTATCTTGGCGGGTTGAAAATAGAGTCTCTATTGTTCCCTCTCCTACATATACTACCCAAGCTTCTGCGATATACAAATTGCTAGGAGGACTTAGGCTGGTTGCCTGAACATTGCACTTTTAGGCAATTTTTAAATGGCGAGTTCACGACCGACTGGGACGAAAATAGACTCTCCATTGTTCCCTCTACTAGAAATAGCATCCAGACTTCCTCCATATACAAATTAACAAGAGGACTCCGGTTGGTTCGCTGAACATTGCACTTCTATTGTCCCGTAACAATTCTGTATGTATTTCATATTTAACAATTTTTTTTTATCAGGGGCTGTGGGGCTGGTGGGATGAAAAATGGGTCTCTTTTGTTCAGGCTTGCAGGCTGAAAATTGGGACTTTATTGTTTTGTACTTTACAAAATCTACCCACAACTCCGTGATATACAAATTGACAAAGGAACTTTTGGGTTGCCTGGGGAAACATTGCAGTTTCATTGTTCCTTGTCCTCCAAATAATGTTCGGAGATCTTCCATATACACATTGAAAAATGGACTTGAGAGATGGTGCATTAAATTATTAAAGGATGTTAAGTAGCTTATTCTTAAAAGAATGAAGGAAAGATTTTATTTTATTTTTAAATTCTATAACCGCAAGCATAACAAGGACCAATTTGAATTTTAGGGGCATGTTGTTCATATGATAGCACAATTTCATTATACACACTAAATATTCATTGATTTCAAATTATTCTAGAATATTACTCTGACTAACTTCATCGAATAAGAAAAAATGTGAAAACAACGACCAATGTGTATTTTAAGAGCCTCTTGTTTGTATGTGAGGACAGTCGTAGTTCAGACACTATATATTCGTTGATTTCAAATTATTTCAAAACAATAGTTTGAACAAGTTCATCGATCAAGGAAATCTGCTAAAGCAAGTGACAATACAATTGCATCACAACACCATAGAAATTACCAAGTGGATCTGCATCCCAGCTGGCTAAAAAAAACAATTATACTATTCGGTGTCCTCCAAAGAACATATTGAGTTCTACGGTATACAAATTGACAGACAAAGTAGATAACCAAGAACCAACCATACGTTAAACAATCAACAAGAAAGTTCCCAGAAGGTTCCATAGAGGAGAACCCATCGACCTTTGCACCAAACAATTTGATATACAAAGAAAATACATCGCCGCATTTGTTTTCGGTTGAAACGAACTTTCATCTTGATGTTGAACAAATATTACAGAGAGACATGACGTATTTTCGTTTCCTCTCAAAGTTTCATATAATTTTTTTCTTCCCCTTTTCAGCCGATATGCAAAATTGCATTGTCCTCATTTAAGGTGAATATGCTTTGTATCTGAAGCTACCGCAACATGTAGACATTGCTTGCCTTTTTCTATAGATATGTTTCATACGACAACTCTGCCAATTCAAGAAGCACATTTTGTAACAGTGGCTACCTGATCATACAGTGCATGGTTGTGTTTCCCATGGTTCGAATAACACCATTGAGGCAAAGTCCATAAATATATGGACATTTTTCATCGCATCGCAGACAATCAATCGTATCATCAGTTATCAAAGCGGAGCCAGAGGCAGCGGAATGGATATTTGCACAAACATGCTCAAAGGGGGTTGAGTACACATTGGCTGCAACTAAAAGACCTTGAACTTGGGAATGCGATAAAATGAATTCATACATTGAACAATATAATACACAACTACATCCCACCCTCCCCTTTAAAACAAAAATAAATAAATTAACATCTGCAGAAATTTTTTGAAGGCTATTTCTATAAGAAAAGCGAGGATGATTTTGTAAATGTATACGCACAACAATTGTACAGCTAGATAGCTTCTCCATATCATTTACTGTATCTTCTCGCAACTTTGTTACAAATGTTGACTAGGTTTTCCGAAAGATCGTTTCTCTAGCATCCTTTTTTTTTGCTATATTTTTGAACAACATAAGTGGAATATGCCCTCTATGCAATTGTTGTTCCATTGATGAAAACAAATCTGAATATGTATTAAACAATTGTAGCTGCAACATCGAACAATGCAATATTTTTGTAACTTATTCAACATACATGCAGAAGTGAAAGTAAACAACAAAACTGAATATGAAAATCGATACCATTGCCTTCTCGTTGTCCGACTCTCCATCCTTTATATGGAGAATGTGTTGCGACCCAAATTTCCTTGCTAGTGTGACAACAACCCCAATCATTCCCATTGGGTAAATATCAGTGCTATGTGCAAGTTGCCAAATAGTCGAGTCCAGGAGGAAGCAGTATTATGAAAAAATAGGAGGAATTTTTTCCACAATGCTTGTTTCGTTGAATGAAATAATTCGATTGCAATCACCACGATCATATATTGTTTTCGACAATATATTAAAATTTGTAATGGATATCCCATTACACGACAATATCTTTTCTGCATGTTTCTCGACAAGTTGTGGAGGAAAAATCAATGTGACTATCATCATGGCATCCTTTTCTGTCATATTAGCATGCATAATGGGTCTACTTTTTTTTCCCTTGTCCAAGTAGGTGGTATAGACAACCATTATGTCCCCAACAAACACTTGTCCAGTTTGGCGTCTATTCAAGGCCTCTATTGACAGTACTTTGGATGTCACAACTCTAGACCTAAAGACATTTTTTGAATAGGAAAAGTAAAGTGAATGGTAATGTGCTACAAGTACACACATACTTTTGATGAACTATGGAGCCATATTTTCACAATGACACCTCTTAGTTTGTGAAATATGCAGTAGGTTCGACGTCTCGCTCATACTTTTTGATACTTCTTGTGAGCTACAAACCATGTACTGCAGATGGCATCAACATATTTTCCATGCCATAGATGAATATATAGCCAGGGAAATTTGTATAGTAAACATAGTAAGAGAAGAGCGCATGCATCTTTACCTTTGGCCTTGTCAGTCCACCGATGTTTAGGATGACTGACTGCTCATGGTCGTCTCACTAGTCCAACTTTTTCTGATGCAAGCATTTGCAGATGGACATTAGGACTAAGCAAATATATGCATTCTATATTATATGCCCGCACCCAGTTTGTGTCTTTAATTTTTTGGCACACTTGGTATACCTTTTAGAAGATTGTACCACATAACCCTCTGCTTCTTAACAAAAGAATTCTTCTCCTTGTTCAAGAAACCTCTTTTTTCCAAGGCAGCAACACGGAAGATGCAATCGACAGGAAGGCAAGTTAGTTTGAAAACAGACATGTAAAACAAAAAGAAATAGGTCTATTTACCCACCAAAGAGCCCTTCATCCTATCTATCCATTATGTTTGTTTAAATGCAACAATGCAGCGCAAACACAATGGACATGCACTAGCTTAGTATGCAGGAATAAATGTATGCAACCAAGAAAACTTACCATGTAGGAAGACACACAACTAGCTTAACACATATCCAGACCATAAATGAAATACAAAACAATGCAATATGAAACAACAGTACGAGCATGTACCTTTCTATATCCTCTTCAGTCGATGCAGTCGAGACTCTCTCCTTTTCTCCAGATACTCTGTTTGTTTCAATTTGGGAACCCACAAAATTTAATAAACATCAATGGATTCTAGTATTCAACAAAGAAAAACAAATATGTACATAGAGAAAAACTAACTCAACGAACAGTCTACAAAGGCAGAAACATGAACCTTTGCGCTTCTCTATCCATGGCTGTAAACGTGTACAATTTTTTTCCCTGGCCAAAATATATTACAAGACACAAAATATCACGCAACTGCATGGTCAAAGCTAAACGATTTCTTCTTTTCCCTCAGAATTTATCTACATATGCCCTCTATCCATGTTTTTTATCCTCTACACATACTGTTGTGCACACGATACAAGTTCTCCATTTTCCATGGCTAATTACCCACACATGCTTCTAGACATGAAAATATAATCTTGCAGAATCTTTGTTGCACATATCATATGTCAAGAACAACACAAATTACATCCTATGCACACCAGTCTAAGTAGAGGAGAAAGGACATGTCATGTCCTATCCACACATCTGACCATACATGGTTTATAAATGTACCTTGCATACATATGCTTTATTCCAACAAAAAAATAGTGGGTATTGTAACTTCACATGTAATCCTCAAATAATTTTTCATGCAACTATTTTCTTTCATGGTAAGACTATAGCACCAGGAAAATCTCACAGAATAACAGATCTCAACTATGGCATACATGGAAAATAAAACAACTACATATCCATTGGTGGGTGCAAGGGATAAACATCATAAAGCGCCCCAAACAAAACAATAACAATCCAAAAAAAAGAAGAAAGAAAAGCTCCAACCATCGTCGCTGCACCCCAACCCTGCAAGGCCAAATCAAAGAAAATAAACCAGCAAGGACCAAACCTGCGAGAAAGCACAAAGAGGCCGAAATGCACCCCAAGCACCCCAAAGCACAAACCCCAACCAAACAAACAAAACCAGCAACCTAGGAATCAACAAGAACCACTGAGCTAGTGAACAACATATGTATCTCCAATGATTATGAAATTGCAACCCAAACAGAAAAGGAACCAGAAACACACAAGGAACATGTGACTACAAATAACAAAACATTCTTACTTGCAAACTATAAATTAAATAGCAAGCAAGGAATACAAAATGAAACCACCGCATCGAAAATTACATTGAAATGATGAAATGAAAAAGAACAACTCGAATCACCAACGAAACAAGAACAAGTAGCAACTGAGAAACCAACGAACAAGAACCACTCATTGAACTAGTAAACAATGTATGTGGCCTCAACGATTACGAGGATGAAGCATACAATGGCAACAACTGACAAACCAACGAAGATTAACTAGTCACTGAACCAGTAAACAATCTATGTAGCTTCAATGGTAGAACAAGGACGAAACATACAATGGCTATTGAACTGGTGGTAGACAATCAAGTGCAAATTCACTGTAACTATATACAAAATTTTGAGGAAAAATGTACTCCAAGAACCGTATTTACATAAACATTTAAGACTCTCAGGACCTCGCGGAATGAAAACATTTAAGCTGTTAGGGGTGTTGTAGAACGTCACATCATGTGAACATTTACGCAGTCAGTCCTATTGATGCATCTCAAAATAAGTGTCAATACATTTCAAGAAATATACATCCGACAAAGACGCTATAAACTTTGGAATTCTCAATCACTACAACGCTTGGATATCAAAACTTTTCAATATTCTTATTACATATCAAAACTTTCATATATATTTGGGTAAAAGAAAATGCTAATACAAACATTTGAACTAATGCTAGCATTAATCAACCTTGAAGCAAGATACAAGAAAAATATATGATTAAAACATACTGACTACGAGAAGAACTTTGGATATGTTGCCATATAGTAAATTTGGAATAGTGAAGCTGAAAATAAGACCTCCAATCTCTTATCCAATCAGATCAGTACATATATGTTACTTTTTATTATATAAAAATATATGCTTTTATTTCTATAGCTCCAACAATAGGTATTGTGCAAATATTTCGGGTCAAAGGACAAAGTAATATGCAGTCAACAATTTATCGATTCCTATAGTCCCTCTATGCCTATGGTAGGGACTAATAAGGCCTCGAATGCATTAAGAATAACACTCAACTTGGAAGTGCATGCACATCTAGGGTTTTAAATAATCGCAAAATTAAGATTGTTAATCGCAGCGTAGTATCTGTATCCTGGACCTATTTTCCATGACGTGCATAGTGGTAGAGCCCTAATGTCATTGGGGTTTTAGAGGCTATTATTCCTGATAGTCTAATAGATGGGAGATGGGTTTTAGCAATTCCAGATATAAATTTAATTAGACAAGCTAAAACTATGTTGAAATTGAATTGCATGGTGAGGGTGGCTTAAATTATTGTTCAGAGAAAACTATTGACATATTAGAAGCCAAGGAAAATTAATTAGGAATGAAATTTCTCTTTGGATTAGTTAACTAATTACATAATGCAAGTGGGGTTAGATGAATATAAAACCTCACATTCAATAAGAAAAGATGCACAGGATAAACTGTTCAGGAGGAAAATTAAACTTCTGAGAGACCAATGAAACATTAGTTGGAGTTGGACGAATAAAAAAACCTAAATTCAATAAGAAAAATGGGTCTGTTAAACACTTCAATCAGGAAATTAAACTTTGGGAAACAAATGAAAAAATATTGAAATAAAGAGAGATAATATAGCTAGGTTAAACTACTGAAAAGATGGATTAAATTATAGTTGAATAAAGAGAGATAATATAGTTAGGTTAACTATTGAAAAGATGGATTAAATTATAAAACTGACGGGATTATACTAACGAAAAAGATAATATAGGGGATTGGACTATTGAAAAGACGACATATAAGTAGAGTAATGGCATCAAGGATAAAATATTGAGAGAAAAGGAGCCATACATACCTGTTTCTTTAATTCATTTGTGAAAAGGGTTTGGAACGGCTTGAATCCTCCATTGAGATTTTACAATCAATGATATTTCGCATCCGTATAGAATAATCAGAAACTCAAATATTTGTAATCAAATGGATAGAATGAAAGGAAAGTTATACCTCACATTTGAAAACTAATAATTAATATTGCTGAATGAATTTAAAAAACATTCAAAACATTCTAGGGATTTTGAGAAGAGTAGAGTCCATAGGAAATAATAATAATTAAATGTACCATTGACAGACTAGTGATTGTTGACAAACTTAGCCACCCTTCCCTTGAAGTTGTTTTCTCCCTAGTTGCGTTCAATGCTCAATGGTTCTATCCATTCTTTTCAGTTAGATGCTATTGTGTTTTCGTTTTCTTGTTTTGATTTGGAATTTCATTATAACCTTTTATTTTATCGCATGCCTTTTTGAATAAGGCTATGATGTATCACCATTTTATTCCAGAATTTAGCTAGAGACTTATAGTATGTGTACCTGGATGATCTATGGCTTCTAGGCCCGAGTATCAAAATTTTCACATATTTAGAATTGGGATTGATTTATGTCAAAGGCACATATTTATTGATTGACATTTATTGTTTTTAGCAGATGGAGTGATCTATATCTTAGATATAATTTTTATTTTTTTTCCAAATCACTTTACAATAATGATATTTTGATTTTTCATTTGGAATTTGGTTTAGTGTTAAGGGTAAACTACTATGGTGAGATTTGATTTCTCTCCCTAGTTTAGGTTTTTTCTCTTTATGTATTATAAAACTTTGAAATTGTGAAATGCTATCTTCTTAACCATAACAATGTTATACTTCAACAAGGATGGAATTTCTTTACACATTTCAACAAAGATTGGATCTATTTACATTTTCCTTAGCAAGGATCTAATCCTTTTACACACTTTAATAAAGATTTCATCTCATTAAGCTTTTTGATTTTTCTACCACATATCACCTTTTTCTTTGTACATTTTTTCTTATATATGATATATGCATTTTTTTTTTGGCATAATCTCATAATCGATATGAATGTTTTTGTCTCATTCTCAGATCCACTTGCCAATAAAGTTGATTGTAAATTTGTTTTATGAAAGGATAAAATGGTTTTGAGACATTAAAATATCCACTAGTAAAAAGGTTAGATGTCTTTAAATGTTGATTTTCATTAGTAATTTTTTATGGGGATGATTAAGCACCAAAATTAATAGATGTACCTAAAACATGTAGTCCAATGGGAAATATAATGGAAACAATAAAATTAGTAAGCCTTAGACTATTATAACAACATGTGTTTTAGGAGGATTCTTCTAGGTAATGATTAAAGAATCCATGATTAACATTGCAACTTCTTTCCATCCTAAAGGCATTTGTTGATCTCCAAAATATGTTTAGAGAACATGGATGCCTCTTGTGATAGTAAAGCATCAAAATATCAGTTTGGAGATATTACATATCGATATTTTATGTTTCTTTATGGATAATCAAGGTTTGGAGGGATTTGAGGTAGGTTTTTCAATCCTCCTTTACATATTCTCTAAGGAGAAAACTCTTTGAATATTTTTTTTGAAGGATTATTTGGGCTATGGATATATGACAATGGAAGAACTTGTACTATTAGAGATATGCTTTATATTTCTAAATATTTCCTCCCTTTTTAATTTCAATTGGATCATTATATTATTTTTCATTTATCTTAGTTATTTGTATGTGTAGTGATGCAAGAGTAATCATTCAACGAGACAAGATGGAGGATGACTCACCATCCACCAGCATAACACACTTAGCTGGTTTGGATTCCAAGGAGGGAATGTCAATTTAAATTTTGAAAACCTTTTAATTAAAGTTCCCATAAGATCTTGAAGCTAGAGCCATTGTGAGTGCTCTAGGAAATTGTAATTTTCCTTTAATACCTCAAGGATTGTACATATATGAGAACCAACTCATATCTAGGTTGTAATTATCCATTTAATCTAATAAAATTATTGGTAGGATCCTTTAATTGCGATATGATAGCACTAGAATAGTCTGGAGGGAAGGCTCAAGAAGCCCCCTCATGTATAAATGTATGTAATGTATGACTTTGAGTAACTAGGTAATGTTATGTTGTTTATTTCTATGTATGTATGTGTGTGTGCATCTAAATAGTTGTTTGAATGAATCCTTAATGTTACTATAAGTTTCAATTGTTTCTCTTGTAAATCCTTTGTGCAAGGAGTGCATAGTTCCCATGGAAGGAGTGCAAAGGCATAGCCATTTACAGGCTCAATAGCTCATGAGAGATAGTGTGAGTTTGCGCAGAGCGAGTGCAAGGAGTGAAAATATAATCGTTAGAGTATTAAATATTGAAGGTCAGTCGCGTGCAAGGTGTGCATAGGCCGAATAGTTAGTGAAGTGTTAAAAAAATTCCAAGGAGAGTGAGCGCAAGGAGTACTCACGAGAGTTCAAGGAGGAGGCAACTCCAATGAGTGAACGGAACCAAATTTTCATCTAAAGTGTTGGAGAATCTTAGGAGAAAGAGCATGGGTTCCTCAAGGGAATATGAAGTAATATGGAGGGAAAAAGGGCTAAGACCCTTTGAATTTAAAGAATTCCAAGCTCAGGAGAAATAGTGCAAGTGTGGGCCAAAATAAATTCTAGGTTCAAGATTTAGGAGAAGCCTAAGGTGTGCGTGGGTGACTTCGTTAAGTCAACAAGATCAAGAGAGAAGCGGAAGGTGTGTGCCAAAGTGTAATTCCTTTGATTTGGTAAAGCTCAGGAAGGATAGAGAGATTCATTTCTCAAAAGGAAGAATTCATTTTGTTTTGAGGGTGAGCGGATGAGATCTGCTCGGAAGGAGTCAATATCTCTCATAGTCTTCATATCTGAGAAAGGAGTTTGGTCGTTAGTCTTCTATGTCCTTCCGACTTCGTCGCTTTAGATAATTTGAAGTGTTGTTGCAAGAGTATGAAAAAAAAATGAAACTCCAAAGCCTGGAGTAGATCATGACCATTGGCATGAGGTGTACATGTCGACACATCACAAGAGTTCACATTTCAACACTCGAGAATATCTGGGGTGTAATTTGTTATAGTAAAAAAAACCTGAAGGCGTGAAGGTGGGAATCCATATCGACTGTCCATCGATAAGGAAACTTGGACCGTTGATCAATACCCTTCGCATGTTCAGAGTTTAGTACTCTCGAAGGTTGTTGGTGAAAGATGTGAAAAGATCTGAAGTCCTGGAGGCTGGAGTAATTATAAACCGTATATCTAGAATGGAGCAGGACCATAGATCCCTAAGCCATTCAGAAATTCAACGTTCAATAATTCATAGGGAAGTGGGTTTCAATGCGTGAAAACCCTAAAGCCCAGAGTAAGTGTATACCGTTGATCTGAGCGCTAGTCGTCCAATCCGCGAGTTTAGAGTTCGCATATTCGGAGGTATTGCACATCGAAATGGGGAAAAATATTGAAGCGCGGAGCCTCAAAATTTATTTGAACCATAGATCACGATGCAAATAATGAGATCTTGACCCCCTCCTTTGTTTCTCTATTCACGAATTCAGAATTCAAGGGAATTGTAGTGTGTTGGTGTCAAAACTCCCGAAGCCTAGAGCTCTCAAGTGCTTGTGTTCCTGTCATATAAAGGTTTATCCTATGGGTTTGTCCTAATTTCCCATGGATTTATCCACTGAAGTAATAAGAACCTCACAAACATGAATTTTTGTGCACGAAAAAGGGAGAAAAGGCATTTGGTAACAAATTCTAAGGGTTTAGCGAGGACCCAAAAGATAATTTATCTCCTTGTGAGAAAGATACTTAGATCAGGAGGTCAAGAGATCCCATTATAGTGGTGGGGGATTGCATCAAGTGGTTTCAGAACACAAAAATATGGTTTCTGATACCATCAAGTGGTATCAGAGAGAGAAATAAGCTTTGTGAGAAAAATAAAATTTAGAATCATGCCACAAAGAAGATGCAGAGAAATACATGTAGTCAATGCAGCCATGGAAGAGGAAATGAGAAAAATTCATGAAATGTTGGACATTATGGAGTCAACAAAAATAAGAGCACCTAAAGTTGGTGACGTAAGTGTTGATGTAGAAGTAGAAGAAGTTGTAGGAGAACAAGCAACATAGGAGAAATTGTTGAGGGCTACTGTCAAGCTGGGAATGAGATAAAAAATGGAAGTCCCAATGTATGAAGGTAATTTGAATGTGGAAGAAATTCTTGACTTGATAGTTTCTTTAGGAAAGTACATTGAATATGAGGAGATTGATGATGAGAAGAAGGTAAAGCATGTAGTTACCAGATTGAAGGGACATGCAACTTTATGGTGGGATGACTTGCAAGCTGACAAAAGGAGGAAAGGTAAGTATGATATTAAGAGTTGGGATAGAATGGTATCTAAGTGCAATGCTAAATTCATACCCAAGGATGATTAGTTAAATCTATTCAAGAATTTGCAGAATATGAGATAGAAAGGTTTGTTGGTGAAGGAGTATACTAAGGAATTTTATAAGCTAAACATAAGATCATGACACAAGGAGAATGATGAAGAAATGATTTCTAGGTACATTAATGAATTCAGTTATGAGAATTGTGGAAGATTCTTATCAGGTATCCATGATGGTAGAAGAAAATTTGGAAAGGAAGTAGAATCAGAGGAACAAGGGAAATAATCCTAACAGAGGAGAACGAACCATTGGAGAAAAGGTTGAGAAGGTAGGAGAAGAAATTGGTAGTTATGAAAACTAGATAATTAGAGAAGAAATATCTAGAGGAGGACACTATCGAGGAAGAAACCCTTTTCCAAGAGGTATAGGAAGAGGAAGAGAAGGATAAGTAAAGTGTTATTCCTATGGAAAAACAAGGCACATGTCTTGGGAATGTCCTGAGAAGAAAAATGAAGGAGTTAGAGGAGCTCACATTTCAAAAGAGAATGTGATGAATGTGGAGACAACAGAATAAATGGAAGAAGGAAGATCACTCATGATGATGAAATCTATCATAGACCTAGAGAATGACGTGTGAGAACTAGTCTAGAAGAACAGTTTGTTCAAAACTTCTTGTAGGACTAGAGACAGGGTATGCAAGGTGATAATAGATAATGGGAGCACTGATAACTTAGTATCCATAGAGATGGTGGAAAATCTAAAGTTGGAAACAAAAACACATCCAAGTCCATAGAGGGTTTCGTGGTTCCATAAAGGACATCAAGTCATGGGAAGTAGATAGTGAAAAGTTGAGCTTAAAATAGGAATTTGCAAGGATGAGGTTTTATGTGATGTCATTCCCATGGAAGTTTTTCATGTTCTGTTGGGGAGATCATTCTTGGAATAGGGGTAGAACCAGGGTTCAACGCTACAACAATGCACCAAAAAAACCCGAACTACTGGCCCTTTCGGCAACAACTACGAAGGAGATGAAGTCTCACCCAAGCGAGAGGCATGGGTGGTTGCAGGACTGAAGTGTCTAGAACCTTAGCTCAGACATAGATATATGATTATAACAATTTAATAAAGCACTTAGCACCTTCGGTTCCTTAATATACAATTGTTATCTACTTCGCTGATAAAATAGAGCCTCCCAGTATTCACATTAACCTACTGTATCCAAGCACTTAGCATAGGTAAACATATAAGATTAATCACCAAGCACAACCATGTAGATCATATCTAGCATTCCCACATATAATAATCACAAAGAAAGTATATATATCCAACTACATCAAATCACTTTAGCAAAAGAAGACATAAACTCATTAAGACAAGCACAAAGCGTCGTAACACAGGAATTATGTGGTTCACCCCTCTCTTGGGGCTATGTCCACCAACTCTTCTTCTTTATAGTCTTCGGTCAATTGGTTACAAGCATAGAGCCTCAAAACCCTTTCTCCGCACAGGACAGAAGATCTGCGCAGCTCGCTCGATCCTTCTTCCTTGCGTTACAACACTAAGCCTCCTATCGTATCGCACAGGGACTTGCACTCATCTCTACAAGACTTACACAGAATGCACAAAGCTTTGATCACATAGATCCAACTCTTGGCACTTAGCCTACATCACATAGATATATCATCCACTACTTCTGTATATGGCCTAGACATCTATATATACTTACAAAATAGGCCTAAACATGGGTAAAACCATGGGCCGATATCCCCTTCTCATTACATATTCCCAAAAACCGAAAAAGGGGCCCAAAAAGGGGGCTGATATCTATGGATATGTGCTTTGTCTTGCTCTACTTCTTTGACACGTTGTCGAAGTTCCAAAATAGGTCATCATGACCAATAAATTCCCAAAATTTGTTCAAGGGCCAACAGGACCCCAACACTCACCTGTGACTCATCCCGAGTCACTCTGGTCTGAGCAATTCTACCTCAAAATCCTCAAGCTTGGATCGAGTTACTTCAGCTTGCTGCTTTGTTGTGTCCTCTTGTTCAGTGAACTCCTAGATCACTGTGTCATTCACTGGTCCTTCTAGGCATTGTTCTACTATGAGGACAGACTGTTCTAGCTCTCCTGCTTGGCTATTGACCTCTGTAAACAACATACATGCCTTATCTTACGTAGGTTGAAGTCATCGGGTGAATTCCATCACTTTGATTTGAAGCATATGGATTTTCTTCTGAGCTGTATGTTTTTCATGAGACCTCCTCATTCTATCTACAACTGACAAAGCCTTCAACTGCGCCTACAGTGTATCTGCATACTGCTTCACTTCTTGGAGTTGCAACTCCAATGCCTGTAACTCAGGATTCTCAGTGAGGTTTTCATATCTTTGAGCGCTCCGGTTAGTCAACTACTTGCACTCCAAGGAAAGAGCTTTTAATCTATCAACTGCACTATGGGAAGTGGATTCCCTTTGGTATCGTACGTCTTGAGGGGTCTCGGGAATAGTGCGGAGCTCCAAGTCTGCTATGCACTGCTGGAGCTGTTCGATTACATCTTCGAGTTGTGCCACCTACTGTGGAACTCATTCTTCGACCTTTACTTCAATCACTGTGACAGAGCGAAGTTCTCTATGAACCATTTCCTTAACTTTGAGTTGTTCTGTGAGAAACTATTCCTTTTCTTTATGCAGCTTGGATTTTTTTTCATCGAACTTCTCTTACAGAGTAAGCTTCTCATGTTTGGCAGTACTGCGCTGCTCTAGAAGTTCTTCATGTACTTTTTCCAAATCTTAGGTGGAATGCACTATCTCCTCCTATTCTCATCGAAGGTGATCTTCTACTGTATCAGCAATCCGGTGGAGTTGAGCTGGCTCACCTCCTATTTCTGGTGTTCCTGCTGATAGAGGCACAGTAGAAACTACATGACTGGACTATAGTTCCTCCTACACTTCTTGAATTTCAACCTTGATCTGACTAAACATATCCTCCTTCTTATCTTCTTTCTTCTCTCCTATCTCCAGTGATGCATCGTTTAGTGTTGCAATGATGAAGTCGAAGTCATCTGAAGTGAGGGTGGTCTCAAACTTAGTCCTGGTTGCTTTAGATTTCTTCCTTGAGGAATGTTTCAGAGGGGAAACCTTCCTTTTCTTCGAGGGGTCCTCCTCATATCTAGGAGGTGTAACCTCACCTTTCTTCCATTTGACTTCAGTGCCATCTATATCTTTGTCATCACCTCTTTTCTTAGGTGAGATAGAAGCAGTCTTCACCGAGGTACTATGGACATCTTGGGATTCTTAATTTTTCTTGGTCTTGCTCGGTCCAGGTGTATCGTGTGATGCTTCTAGATTGTCGATATCAGATAGCTTTGCGGGGTCCATTGGAACAAGGTGGTCCACCAACCATTACTTAGTAATCTCTTCTAAGACTTCCTCTATTAGCTTGAAGTATGACTACAGTTGTTGTTTATGCTCATCATTGTGCATTGTGATATAGATGAAATGGCAGTCCGCACTGAATTTCATTGATTGCTTCCCGCACCCTCGATGGCACAGTCGCACCACCAGGACCTTCACAAACCTTGGCCCGAAGAGTCCAATATCTTCCACTCCCTTGGATATTTTTACCCATAGTACACCTTCCTCGACGATTCCTCGCTGTCGGAAATCGGGAAATCGGGTCTCGCGATATCGCGAGATTTGTGACACTTCTCCCCGTCACTCAACCGTTGAAACTTCGATCCCCTATGGTCAACGGTCAACCTCGGGGTATCTCTATTCGCGATGCCGAGTCCTTGTATTTCAAGTCCCCGAGTGCCGAAGTGACGATTCCCGATGTGAGGCCACCTGTCCTCCACTAAGTCTCCCGGGGCCTACGCTCCCACGTTAATCTTGGGACTTTGCAGATCGCGGATCCACTATACCACTCCCTGATGCTGGAAACCCCGAGTACCGAAACCCCGATACTTCAGATTTGCGCCACTTGTCCCACCGAGGATCGATGGCTCTCACTAAATCGGGAAATCGCGCGTTGCGACTCCGACGTGCATGAAACCTTTGCACTCGTCAACTCCGATTTGTCGATGTGCAACGACAAATGATTCTCCCTGCGTCTAAGGGTTAACTGCCTCGCTCCTTCTCCCAGATCCAATGATCCACGGGACTTCACGAGCCTGCATGACGATTCCAAGTCGCCGATTCTCTTCCTCTATGCAGAGGTCTATGCTCCGCCACCTTCGTCCTGTGCGACCTCTGCTGGGTCGGTTTCTTCAGTGAACAAAAGGGATTATCCCTCCTGAACTTTTATCAACTCGACTCCCTCAAGGATTTCTTGAACACGCTCCCTATTCTCGGCCTTCAATCACCTCCGAAAGTGATGAAGTCTTTCAATCCTTGTGCATTCACGCCACAACAGCTTCGACCTTCTCCTTCTCAGACTTGCTACTGAGATTCAAACCTCGGCCTGCACTCATCTGCAAGGCTCGAATAACTCGACTCAACTCTGAGCAGAGTGAGAACGAAAGTTCAACTGTTTAGCCCTCCCCTCGATGCACTCTATGCGGAGGAATTCAACT
>ML776679.1:580617-612345 GCA_009831015.1 Picea engelmannii | reverse complement strand
AGCTTCCTCTTCAATCTCGGGATCGCTGAACTCTCCCGTGTCGGCTCCATGCCTCTGGGTGGCTTCCATATCTTCGAGTCTCGCCCTGAGATCTCGTATCTGACGTTCCATCTCCGCATTCCCTGCTGGATTTCCTGCTGGTCTACCCCTTCTTCGGGCATCCCTGCCCTCACGATCAGGTGACTGCCTCTCTCTTCTGGGCGGCATTATGTACTTGTTCTTCTCTGCTACCTGTACAAAGAGAACTCCCTACCCTTTCTGGGCTCTGATACCACTTAATTTCTTCCCGCACCCTCGACGACACAGTCGCACCACCAGGACCTTCACAAACCTCGGCCCGAAGAGTCCAAGCTCTTCCACTCCCTTAGGAGCTTTTTACCCACAGTACACCTTCCTCAACGATTCCTCGCTGTCGGAAATCGGGAAATCGGGTCTCGCGATATCGCGAGATTTGTGACACTGCTCCCCGTCACTCAACCGCTGAAACTTTGATCCCCGATGGTCAACGGTCAACCTCAGGGTATCGCTATTTGCGATGTCGAGTCCTTGTATTTCAAGTCCCCGAGTGCCGAAGTGACGATTCCCGATGTGAGGCCACCTGTCCTCCACTAAGTCTCCCGGGGCCTACGCTGCCACATTAATCTCGGGACTTCGCGGATCCACTATACCACTCCCTGATGCTGGAAACCCCGAGTACCAAAACCCCAATACTCCGGATTTGTGCCACCTCTCCCACCGAGGATCGATGGCTCTCACTAAATCGGGAAATCGCGCGTTGCGACTCCTACGTGCATGAAACCTTTGCACTCGTCAACTTCGATTTGCCGATGTGCAACGACAAATGATTCTCCCTGTGTCTAAGGGTTAACTGCCTCGCTCCTTCTCCCAGATCCAATGATCCATGGGACTTTGCGAGCCTGCACGACGATTCCAAGTCGCTGATTCTCTTCCTCTATGCAGAGGTCTATGCTCCGCCACCTTCATCCTGTGCGACCTCTCCTGGGTTGGTTTCTTCAGCGAACAAAAGGGACTATCCCTCCTGAACTTTTATCAACTCGAATCCATCAAGGATTTCTCGAACACGCTCCCTATGCTCGGCCTTCAATCACCTCCGAAAGTGATGAAGTCTTTCAATCCTTGTGCATTCACGCCACAACAACTTCGACCTTCTCCTTCTCAGACTTGCTACTGAGATTCAAACCCCGGCCTGCACTCATCTGCAAGGCTTGAATAACTCGACTCAACTCTGAGCAGAGTGAGAAGGAAAGTTCAACTGTTTAGCCCTCCCCTCGATGCACTCTATGTGGAGGAATTCAACTGCACTCTATGCAGGAATCTCCTGGTCTAAACAGAGAAACAATTGAAACTCATTCTCTCAGGTTACGAACCTGATACGCAATCACATATGCAGCTTAAAGAAGATAAACATAGAAAGAAGCAAGTATGCAGCAAAATAACATCAACAACACAAAGAATTCAAACATGGCCATGATATTGAATCAAGAGTTCCTTCCTATTAATTCAATCTGTACATGGGGTTTCTTCACGAATTCCCTATCCTGTTCTCCCTTGCTCTCTATGCAAAAATGTTGATACTGATGCTAATGCCAATATATCCAATAATACAAAGGAGGGTGTCTATATCCTGTTTTCCCTCTCAAAAGCTAAATTGTCAAATCTAAACTTAATGGCCCTATCTACCTGCACTAAATCTAATCTCTCTGCATTAAATCTAATAAGTGCCTCTCTTGTACAAGGACGAGAGCTTATATGCTCCCGGTCTATTTCAGTGTACAAGTACGCCTAAATATGGAGGCTTTTATTTAAACGATGGCGCACATCAAAATGGTCAAAACCGTGATGTTGGCGTCACCCTGCGATCCTTTTTTCCTTTTCCCCACATATAGCCTCGCGTGATGAGGTGTGGATGCTCCTGCATCATTCATCAAGGGTCTAAACTTGTGGAGAGTGTTCGGGGTTATACGAGGCTCAGACTGGATAGCGGTCTTCAGCTGGGTGTAATACGTGTGGAAGACGACATTTGATTGCCACTGCTTGTTCATGTTGCTAAAGTACCACAACATACTGAACTTTGCGGCCAGTGGTTCAAAGGGATTGACATTCGGGAGGGTCACACCTTCAGGCATATCCCATGCAATGAATGTGATTAATATGAGAAGCCAACTGAAGTGGAACTCATATCCTTGGTCTTTCACTTCCCTGTAGTCTAGTTCTAACTATCTCACCAAGTACTTCACCCAATTCATATGTAGGCCCTCTGCGCACTTCCCTGCGAGGTCGACTACAAATCCGATTACTTGGGTGGGCTGGTTCTTTCAAACTAATTTCCCTCTGATCAGTTGATAGGCTAGGCGCACTGCACTGCTCTGGATAGAGGCTACCTTGTAGCCACATGTGCCCTTTTCTACATCTCTATAAGTATCCTTTAACCTCTAGGTGAGACTGTGATCCGTGGTATTTCTGGGGTAAAAATCTTGTGGGTCGGGGCCTTGCATGCTTAGCCTTGTGATCTGATTGATTAATGTCGGATCCACTGTGATGTGGTAGTTCAACCACAAATAACCTCCATGATAGCAAGACAACATTAAGTTGATGCATGCGTTCACCTCCTGGTGTCGCCCGAAGTGCGGAATCTTCATAACATTCAGTAGGGTGGACTGTGCGAGGTTCCGGGTCCATGATTGAGGGGTAATATTTGAATTATTTCCTTTTGTTCTCATCAGATACTTATGCGGGGCAAGGATGTTGTAAAACATCCTGTCATCGAGGTTGAAGTCGCTAAACTTCAACGTTGGGATCTTATCCTGGTCAGCACGAACTGTGCACACTTCTTTTGGAAGGTACGCAGTGACCAATGCATATTCAAAGTCTTTGGGTACACTGTCTTGGTTTATTGTGTCACTCAAAGGTGGTAGAAAGATAGGTAGGATGCTTGGAATCATCTTAGCATTTGCTAAGTCATCCTGGTGCTCAGTTCACCTTTCACGGGACGGTCCAGCTCCATGGGCAGTGGATGGAGAGGTCGGTAGTCCTCTCATTGACAATTCTTGTATACCTATAGACACTCCTATTTTCGACATGACTCTTTCTATCATCAAGTTGAGGAGAACTTATGTCACTGATTATTCAACTGAGGTGAGCTTGTCAGACATACATGCTCGGGATTAAAATTATCAGGTTCACGATGGACTTAGACACTGCACTGGAATAATAACAAGGGTGAAATGATCACTGTATGATATTCTTTCAGTCTGTGGGCGTCAAATTCTTAGTTAGAAAAAGTGTTCTCCATGCATGGCACGAAGGGATAAGTAGGAAACTTGGAAATGGTTCATGTGCAATGGTTATGAGCCCCTATTAACTCTTGATTTGATATGTTATGGCACATTCCAACGGTTTGATGTCGAACCTTTATTTCTTTTATGTCCGTTCGGAGTGGAATTCAAACGGATATATCAGCCCCAATGGCTATATTGCTTCTCCATGGAGCAGTGTCATGTTTCGCTATTCTGATATCTCGACGAAGCTCCAATTATGAAAACTTTATTTTTGTGATGTTCCCTCTTGGATCTTTTGTAACTTTCCAATATTATCCCTCTTCTTAGTTAGCTTTCTAGCCTTCTTTCCAGTGAGCTTTGTCTCGGTAGTCTCTTTTCCATTTTGATTCTTATCGTCTTTTAACATAGTCACTGCACGATGTTGAGATTATTTCCTAGGATTCAGGGGTAATACCTCTTCTTTATATGTAGTAAGTACTTCAGTCTTTTGTGGGTCTCCTAATGTTCTCGCATCTTCGACATCAATTTTTCTAGTGACAGCTATCTTCAATCTGTTCTCTTGTTCTTCAATCAATTGTGCGATCCTTCTAGCCATGAAATCTTTTAAGTCTTGTTTCTTTTGCTCCGAGGCTTCTTCTTCTTCCTTTCATCTAGCTTGAGCTATTTCAATCCAATATTTTCCTATTAACATGGTAAACAGGGTGTTGTCTTCAATAAAATTAATAATCTCAAAATCTTCCTCTGTCAAAGTTCCATTAACGTTCATAGGTATCTGAGCGAGCTTCTCACATAAGTTTACAAGATTTCCTCTGAATAGTCCTATTCCTACTAATGAAGGGATCATAGAAGGCCTTCTTATATCTTCCCAAGTTATTTTTTTCATGATATTCACTTGTGTGTCCTCATCTAGAACATAGTCAATGTTGAAGTCCCCTATTCTTGCTTTAAGGCACTCCTTGTCTTTAAAAATATATGATAGTATAACATGTCGATGGTTATTCAAGGTGTCCTTCCTCTATAGTAATTCCTTCTCTGATTGTTTCTAGGGTTCTTTTAAAGCCTTAGTTTATGGATTTGGCTTAGGGTTTTCTTGTCTTATGTTGATACTTTCAAGCCTAGCAATCATTATGGAGCAATCCAACACTTCATGGTCCATAGCCTTATAGCAAAGACAACTATGTCTTCTTCCAGGGAATTCCTTAGCAGGATGTCCTAGTCTTCTGCAACTATAACAGAGGTTCAATCCTCTATTTATTTTAAATGATCCCTAACCTCTCATGTACTACACGCTAGGATCGTATGAGCTAATTTGCAACAATTTCTTTCTAGGATCCTGCATCCATTTGTTAGTCCAAACAACTTTTCTATGCATAGGTATAACATATATTTCATGATTCTTATAAGATCTATTCATATCAAACCTTATTTCATTTATTAGTTCCCTAGTTTCTAAGTTACAACATAATCTATCAATCATACCTATATCCATACTCTAGAAATGAAAATTTTCACTTATCTTTATTTTATAGAGCACAAATCTTTCAGATCTAAAACTTTTTAACTATTCTTACCTTTATCAAAGCATAGAGCTTTTAGATATAATTTTTTTTAACTATTCTTACCTTTATCAAAGAACAAAGCTTACAATTCTTACCTCTCTTCTTTAGATCAGAATTCTTCTCTTGAGATATGACCTTCCTCTTGGCACAAAGCTTCATAGGTCAAGTAAAATGTTGTGCACTAGGGAAACAAATCTATGGATAGAGCTTTCACACTTTCAGATAGAATCTTTGCACAAAGTTTCTTCTTCCTTAGTTCCCAACAATCACAGTTTCAGGTCTCGACAACAGAACCATTTGTTGGCACAGGGGCAGACCAAGGGTTCAATGCACCAACAACGCACCAACAAAACCCTAACTACCGACCCTTTTGTCAACACCTGCGAAGAAGATGAAGTCTCACCTGATGTAGATGTAGGGGTGGTTGCAGGACTCAAATGTCTGCAACCTTAGCTGGGACACAAATATGTGATTATAACACTTTAATAAAGAACTTAGCACCTTCGGTTCCTTAATATAAAATCGTTATCTACTTCGCTGATAAAACAAAGCCTCACAGTATTCACATTAACCTATTGTATCCAAGAACTTAGCATAGGTAAATAGATTAGATTAAGCACCAATCATAGCCATGCAGATCAGATCTAGCATTCCCACATATATTAAGCACAAAGCAAGTAGATCTATCCAACTACATCAAAGCACTTTAGAAAAAGAAGACATAAACTCATTAAGACAAGCACAAACCATCATAACACAGGATTTATGTGGTTCACCCCTCTCCTGGGGATACGTCCACCAACTCTTCTTATTTATAATCATCGGTTAATTGGTTACAAGCACAAATCCTCAAAACCCTTACTCTGAACAGGACAAAATATCTGTGCATCTCGGTAGATCCTTCTTCCTTGCATTACAACACTAAGCCTCTGATTGTATCGCATAGGGAATTGCACTGAACTCTACAAGTCTTACACAGAATGCACAAAGCCCTGATCACACAGATCCAACTCTTGGCACTTAGCATACATCACATAGATATATCATGCACTACTTCTCTATATATCCTAGACATCTATATATACATACAAAATAGGCCTAAACATGGGTAAACCCATGGCCTGACATCCCCTTCGTGTTACATATTCCCAAAAACCCAAAAAGGGGCTCAAAAATGGGGTTGAGATCCCTTGATCTCCGCTTCGTCTTGCGCTCCTTCTTCGATAGGCTGTCAAAGTTCCAAAATAGGTCATCATGACCAAGAAATTCCCAAAACTTGGTCAAGCGCCAACAACCGTACAATATGACAGGAATTTCATACATGATGGGAGTAAAAATACTTATACCCTTGATAATAATGAGTGTAAACATATAATATTGCCAATAGAAGATAAAGGAGTTAAAGAGGAGGCTAGTTCGAGCATACTTCTCATGAGTGGGAAGGAGCATTTGAAGGAAGAAGAATATCACTAGTGTTGTGGTCTAAGGATCGAAGAGATTAATATATATCTTGGAATGAGTTTCACAAGTGCTCATACTTATAAGGTAGTGATGCAAGAGGCATCTAGGGAAGAGGCCAAGGAGCCAAAGGTTTTTAAAACTCACATTTTGTGTGTGATGACAAATGTAACAAAAGGGTGGTTATTAGAGACTGTCAAAGAAAGAAAGAGTGGACAGTAGCCAAGTTTTGTTCAAAAGGAAAAGAAATAAGAGGAGACCTACATATTTGTGAAAAAAATAAATTCCCAAGGGGAGCACCCAAATTCTGTACTCACTCAATTGGATAAGGAGTTAGAGATGATAGAGAATTGGTTAAACCATCCAAATATTAGGGAAGACTAAAAGAGGAATGAAATCAAGAAGTATAGCAAGGGGAACCTTTAGGAAAGTTAAAGTCCTTAAGAAATAAAGAATAAAGAGAAGCAACCAATGGGTATCAGCAGCAAAGACTTACAAGAAAGAAATTGTCACGAGAGCAAGAGAGAGTTGGAGGAAAAGAGTCAGCCAGAGGATAGGATGGACAAGGAAACTATGGAGTTAAAAGGGTTGATAGAAAGGTTAGCCGAAAAAATGAGAGAAGTCTGCAGTGGTAATATAAATTGAGTTCTTCAATGTACGATTTGGAGACCAAAAGAAAATCTTGCAACAATAGGATAACGACAAAAAGAACAATAGTAGCAATGGAGAGAAGGAAATGGGCAACTTTGGGTCAAAGTTTGGGATCTAGGAGGACCTCAACCATAGAAGCAAGAGGTTCCTGAGTAGGATATCATGATTTTTCTCAAGAGAGGACTATGATGCAGGAGCATCATCATCATCATCATTCAATGAGGCAAGGTGGAGGATGTCTTAACATCCAACGCAACACACTTATTGATTAACATTCAATGAGGCAAGGTAGACGATGACTTGTCATATTTATTTATTGAAATTTATTGTTTTTTGCGGATGGAGTGACCTATATGTTACATAGTTTTGACCAAATCACATTACAATAATGATATTTTGATTTTGCATTTGGAGTTTAGTTTAATGGTAATGGTAAACAACTATAGTGAGAGTTGATTTCTCTCCCTAGTTTAAGTTTTCTTCTTATGTATTATAAAACTTTGAAATTGTGAAATGTTATCTTCTTATCCATAACAATGTTATACTTCAACAAGGATGGGATCTCTTTACACATTTCAACAAAGACTGGATGTATTTACACTTTCTTTAGAAATGATTGGATCCCTTTGCAAACTTTAATAAAGACCGCATCTCATTAAGATTTTTATTTTTCTACCACATATCACCTTTTTCTTTGTACATTTTTTATTTTAAAATATATGCATTTACTTTTTGTATAATCTCATAATGAATATGAATGTTTTTGATAGAAACTTAATAGAAATTTAGGGATTTTTCTTAAAAAGTCCAGTATTATTCTAAATTCATTCTTAGAAAAATTCCCTAATAGTGTAGAACATGTGAGTTGATTATGAGTTCCACTTGCCAATATAGTTGATTCTACATTTTTTTATGAAAGGATCAAATAGTTTTGAGACATTAAGATATCCAATGGTAAAAAGATTAGAGGTCTTGAAATTTTGATTTTCATTAGTAATTTTTTATGGTGATGATTAAGAACCAAAATTAATAGATGTACCTAACATGTGTAGCCTAATGGGAAATTTAATAGAAACAATGAAATTAGAAAACTTTGAATATTATAACGACATGTGTTTTAGGAGGATTCTTCTAGGTGATCTCCAAAATATGTTTAGAGAAAATTGAGACCTCTTGTGATAGTAAAGCATCAAAATATCAGTTTGGATTCATTACATATTGATATTTTATGTTTCTTTATGGGTAATCAAGGTTTGTAGGGATTTGAGGTAGGTTTTGTAATCCTCCTTTGCGGCTTCTCTAATGGGAAAATTTTTTGAATAATTTTTTTGAAGGATTTTGTGGGCTATGGATATATGACAATGGAAAAACTTGTACTATTAGAGATATTCCTTATATTTCTAAACATTTCCTCCCTTTTTAATTTGGATTGCATCATTATATTATTTTTCATTTATCTTATTTATTTGTATGTGTAGTGATGCAAGAGCATCACCATCATCATTCAATGAGGCAAGCTGGAGGATGAGCAAGTGAGGAGACTTTTAACTGGTTTATATTCTAAGTAGAGCATGTCAATTTAAATTTTGAAAACCTTGTAATTAAAGTTCCCACTAGATCTTGAAGATACAACCATTATGAGTTCTCTTGGAAATTGTAATTCTCCTTTAATACCTGAAGGATTGTACATGTTTGAGTGTTGAATCATATCTAGGTTGCAATTATCCATTTAATGTAATAAACTTAGTGGTGGGATGCTTTGATTTTGATATGATCGCACTATAATAGTTTGGAAGGAAGGTTTGAGAATCCCCCTCATGTATAAATGTATGTAATTTATTCCCTGAAGTGGTTGTTGAAGAATGATTCTTGGATAGTTGTGGAAAAAAGTTGAGAGCTTCCGAAACCATTGTAAATATTTTTTGAAGGAATATAAAAGAAGATAATTTCTTTCAAATATCTGAGCATGTTTGTCTTTGAGAAAATGGGTAATGTTATGTTGTTTATTTATATGTATGTATGTGTGTGTGCATCTAAATACTTGGTTGAATGAATCCTTAATGTTACTATAAGTTTCAATTTTTTCTCTTCTGAAATCTTGGTGCAAGGAGTGCATAGTTCCCACATAAGGAGTGCGAAGACAGAGCCATTTACAGGCTCAATATGAGAGATAGTGTGATTTTGCATTGAGAGAGTGCAAGGAGTGCACATATACTCATTAGATTATAAAATATCAAAGGTCATTCCTATGCAAGGTGTGCACAGGGCCAACACTTCGTGAAGTGTTGAAAATTTTCCAAGGAGTGCGAGCTCAAGGAGTGCACATGAGACTTTTATAAGTCCCAAGTTCAAGGTGGAGGCAAGTGCAAGGATTTAACGGAGCCAAAATTTCATCTAAAGTGTTGGAAAAGAGCAGGAGGAAGAGCGTGGGGTCTTGGAGGGCATAAGAGGTAATCTGGAGGGACAAATGGTTGAGACCGTTTGAAGGTAAAGAATTCCAAGCTCATGAGAAATATCTCAACTGTGGGCCAAAAGACAGTCTAGGTTCTAGACTTAGTAGAAGCGTAAGGTGTCTGTGGGTGAATTCATTTAGTCATACATATCAAGAGAGAAGTGCAAGGTATGCGCCATAGTCTAATTCCTTTGAGTTGATAAATCTCAGGAAGGATAGCGAGATTTGTTTCTCGAAAGGAAGAATCCATTTTGTTTGGAGGGTCAGTATATGAGATATGCTCAGAATGAGTCAATATCTCTCATAGTCATCAAATCCGAGGAAGGAGCATTGTCATTAATATTCTTAGTCCTTTGGACTTCACCACTCGAGAGAATTTGAAGTGTTGTTGCAAGAGTATGGAAAAACCCTAAAGACCCAAAGCCTTTAGTAGATCCTCACCATTGAAGATAGGTGTATGTGTCGAGAGATCAAAGGATTTCATAGTTCAACACTCGAGAAGATCTAGGGTATAATTCATTTTGGTAAAAAACCTAAAGGCCTAAAGGTGGGAGTCTATCTCAACCCTTCGCGTGTTCATAGTTCAGTACTCTGGAAGGTTGTTGGTTAAATCTATGAAAATATTTGAAGTCCTGGAGCCTAGAGTAGTTCTAGAACGTATATCTATAATGGAGCAGGATAATAGATCCTAAGCCATTTGGAAATTCAGCGTTCAGTAATTCAAATGGAATTGGGTTTCAAGGCATGAAAATCCCCGAAGCTGGGAGCCTAGAGTAAGCGTAGACCATCGATCTGAGGCGGATGCCAAACGTCTGATATGAAATTTCAGATTTCACGTATTTAGATGTATTGTACATCAAAACAGGGAAACATACCAAAGCTCGGAGCCCTGGAATTTCTGTGAACCATAGATCATGACCTGTAACATGAGTCGTTGATCCCCTCCTTTGTTCGACTATTTGAAAATTCAAAATTCATGGGAATTGTAGTGTGTTGGTGTCAAAAATCTTGAAGCCCGAAGATATGAAGTTCTTGAGTTCCTATCGTTTAAAGGTTTAGGTTGTGGTTTTGGCTTGAGGTCACGTGGATTTATTCGTTGAAGTAATAATACCCTCGTCAACATGCATTTTTGTGCAGGGATAAGGGAGAAAAGGCTTGTGGTATCAAATTCTAAGGTTTTAGCAAGGACCTGAAAGATAATTTATTTCCTTGTGAGAACAATCCTTAGACTAAGAGGTCACATGATCCCCTAGGAGTGGTGGGTGTTTGCATCAAGTGGTATTAGAGTGAAAAAAGGATTTTTTAGGATGCCATCAAGTGGTATCAAAGTGGGAAACAAGCTTTGTGAGAAAAATAAAATTTAGAATCATGTCACCGAGAATATGCAAAGAGAGACATGTAGTTAATGTAGCCATGGAAGAGGAAATGAGACAAATTTATTCAAGTTTGGACACCATGAAGTCATAACAAATAAGAGAACCTAAATATAGTGACATAAGTGAAGCTGAAAGTGAATATGTAGAAGTAGAATAAATTGTAGGAGAACAAGAAGTAGAGGAGAGATTGTTGTCAAGCTTGGAACCAGAGAAAAAATGGAAGTGTCATTGTACAAAGGTAATTTGAATGTCGAAGAACTACTTTACTGGATAAGTTATTTAGAAAAGTATTTTGAATATGAGGAGATTTATGATGAGAAGAAGGTAAAGCATGAAGTGACCATATTGAAGGGAAATGTAGCTTTATGGTGCGACAAGTTGCAAGATGACAAAAGGAGGAAAAGTATGTCCAATATTAATAGTTGGGATAAAATGATAGCTAATATCAAGGCGAAATTTATACCCAAGAATTATTAGTTAAATCTATTCAGTGGTAATATAAATTAGAAAGGTTAGCCGAAGAGACGAGAGAAGTCTGCAGTGGTAATATAAATTGAGCTCTACAATTTATGATTTGGAGACCAAGAGAAAATCTTGCAACATTAGGATAATGACAAAAAAAACAATAGTAGCAAGGAAGAGAAGGAAATGGGAAACTTCGGGTCAAATTTTGGGATCTAGGAGGACCTCAACCATAGAAGCAAGAGGTTCATGAGTAGGAGCTCATGATTTTTCTCAAGAGAGGACTATGATGCAAGAGCATCATCATCATCATTCAATGAGGCAAGGTGGAGGATGTCTTAACATCCAACTCAACACACTTATTGATTGACATTCAATGAGGCAAGGTGGACGATGACTTGTCATATTTGTTTATTGAAATTTATTGTTTTTTGTGGATGGAGTGACCTATATGTTAGATAGTTTTGACCAAATCACATTACAATAATGATATTTTGATTTTGCATTTTGAGTTTGGTTTAATGGTAATGGTAAACGACTATGGTAAGAGTTGATTTCTCTCCCTAGTTTAATTTTTTTTCTTATGTATTATAAAACTTTGAAACTATGAAATGTTATCTTCTTATACATAGCAATGTTATACTTCAACAAAGATGGGATCTCTTTAAACATTTCAACAAAGACTCGATGTATTTACACTTTCTTTAGAAATGATTGGATCCCTTTGCACACTTTAATAAAGACTCCATCTCATTAAGCTTTTTATTTTTCTACCGCATATCACCTTTTTCTTTGTACATTTTTTATTTTAAAATATATGCATTTATTTTTTGTATAATCTCATAATGAATATGAATGTTTTTGCTAGAAATTTAATAGAGATTTATGGATTTTTCTTAAAAAGTCCAGTATTATTCTAAATTCATTCTTAGAAAAATACCCTTATAGGGTAGAACATGTGAGTTGATTATGAGTTCCACTTGCCAATATAGTTGATTCTACATTTTTTTATGAAAGGATCAAATGGTTTTGAGACATTAAAATATACAATGGTAAAAAGATTAGAGGTCTTGAAATTTTGATTTTCATTAGTAATTTTTTATGGTGATGATTAAGAACCAAAATTAATAGATGTACCTAACATGTGTAACCTAATGGGAAATTTAATAGAAAAAATGAAATTAGAAAACTTTGACTATTATAACGACATGTGTTTTAGGAGGATTCTTCTAGGTGATTATTAAAGAATCCATGATTAACATTGCAACTTCTTTCCAGCCTAAAGGCATTTGTTGATCTCCAAAATATGTTTAGAGAAAATTGAGACCTCTTGTGATAGAAAAGCATCAAAATATCGGTTTGGGTTCATTACATATTGTTATTTTATGTATCTTTATGGCTAATCAAGGTTTGTAGGGATTTGAGGTTTGTTTTGTAATCCTCCTTTGCATCTTCTCTAATGGGAAAATWCTTTGAATAATTTTTTTGAAGGATTTTGTGGGCTATAGATATATGACAATGGAAAAACTTGTACTATTAGAGATATTCCTTATATTTCTAAACATTTCCTCCCTTTTTAATCTGGATTGGATCATTATATTATTTTTCATTTATCTTAGTTATTTGTATGTGTAGTGATGCAGGAGCATCACCATCATCATTCAATGAAGCAAGGTGGAGGATGAGCAAGTGAGGAGACTTTTAACTGGTTTGTATTCTAAGTAGAGCGTGTCAATTTAAATTTTGAAAAACTTGTAATTAAAGTTCCCACAATATATTGAAGATAGAGCCATTATGAGTGCTCTAGGAAATTGTAATTCTTCTTTAATACCTGAAGGATTGTACATGTTTGAGTGTTGACTCATATCTAGGTTGCAATTATCCATTTAATGTAATAAACTTAGTGGTAGGATGCTTTTATTGTGATATGATCGCACTATAATAGTTTGGAAGGATGGTTCGAGAATCCCCCTCATGTATAAATGTATGTAATTTATTCCTAGAAGTGGTTGTTGAAGAAAGATTCTTGGATAGTTGTGGAAAAAAGTTGAGAGCTTCTGAAACCATTGTAAATATTTTTTGAAGGAATATAAAAGAAGATAATTTCTTTCAAATATCTGAGCATGTTTGTCTTTGAGAAACTGGGTAATGTTATGTTGTTTATTTCTATGTATGTATGTGTGTGTGCATCTAAATAGTTGGTTGAATGAATCCTTAATGTTACTATAAGTTTCAATTTTTTCTCTTCTGAAATCTTGGTGCAAGGAGTGCATAGTGCCCACATAAGGAGTACGAAGACAAAGCCATTTGAAGGCTGAATATGAGAGATAGTGTGATTTTGCGTTGAGAGAGTGCAAGGAGTGCACATATACTCACTAGATTATAAAATATCAAAGGTCATTCCTATGCAAGGTGTGCACAGGGCCAACACTTCGTGCATTGTTGAAAATTTTCCAAGGAGAGCGAGTGAAACGAGTTCACATGAGACTTTTATAAGTCCCAAGTTCAAGGAGGAGGCAAGTGGAAGGATTTATCGAAGCCAAAATTTCATCCAAAGTGTTGGAAAAGAGAAGGAGGAAGAGTGTGCGGTCTTGGAGGGCATAAGAAGTAATCCGGAGGGACAAATGGTCGAGAACCTTTGAAGTTAAAGAATTCCAAGCTCATGAGAAATAACGCAACTGTGGACCAAAAGACAGTCTAGGTTCCAGGCTTAGTAGAAGTGCAAGGTGTCTGTGGGTGAATTCTTTAAGTCATACATATCAAGAGAGAAGTGCAAGGTATTCGCCATAGTCTAATTCTTTTTAGTCAATAAATCTCAGGAAGGATAGCGAGATTTGTTTCTTGAAAGGAAGAATCCATTTTGTTCGGAGGTTCAGTAGATGAGATATGCTCAGAATGAGTCAATATCTCTCATATTCATCAGATGTGAGGAAGGAGCATTGTCATTAATATTCTCATTCCTTTGGACTTCGCCACTCCAGAGAATTTGAAGTGTTGTTGCAAGAGTATGCCAAAACCCTGAAGCTCCAAAGCCTTTAGTAGATCCTCACCATTGATGATAGGTGTATATGTCGAGAGATCAAAGGATTTCATAGTTCAACACTCGAGAAGATCTAGTGTGTAATTCATTTTGGTAAAAAACCTGAAGGCCTGAAGGTGGGAGTCTATCTCGACCCTTCACGTGTTCATAGTTCGGTACTCTGGAAGGTTGTTGGTTAAATATATGAATATATTTAAAGTCATGGATCCTAATCCATTTGGAAATTCAACATTCAATAATTCAAAGGGAATTGGGTTGCAAGGCATGAAAATCCCCAAAGCCGGGAGCCGGGAGTAAGCGTAGACCATCAATATGAGGCAGATGCCAAATGTCTGATATGAAATTTCAGATTTCACGAATTTATAGGTATTGTACATCAAAAGAGGGAAACATACCGAAGCTTAGAGCCCTGGAATTTCTGTGAACCATAGATCATGATGTGTAACATGAGTCGTTGATCCCCTCCTTTGTTTGACTATTTGAAAATTCAAAATTCATGGGAATTGTAGTGTGTTGGTGTCAAACTTCTTGAAGCCCGAAGCTATGAAGTGCCTGAGTTCCTATCATTTAAAGGTTTAGCCTATGGTTTTGGCTTGAGGTCATGTGAATTTATTCGTTGAAGTAATAATACCCTCGTCAACAAGCATTTTTGTGTAGGGATAAGGGAGAAAAGACCTATGGTATCAAATTCTAAGGGTTTAGTAAGGACCTAAAAGATAATTTATTTCCTTGTGAGAATGATCCTTAGATTAAGAGGTCACGAGATCCCCTGGGAGTGGAGGGTGTTTGCATCAATTGGTGGCAGAGTGAAAAAATGTTTTTTTATGATGCCATCAAGTGGTATCAAAGTGGGAAATAAGATTTGTGAGAAAAATAAAATTTAGAATCATGTCCCCAAGAATATGCAGAGAGAGACATGTAGTTAATGTAGCCATGGAAGAGGAAATGAGACAAATTTATTCAAGGTTGGACACCATGAAGTCATAACAAATAAGAGAACCTAAATATGGTGACGTAAGTGAAGCTGAAAGTGAATATGTAGAAGTAGAATAAATTGTAGGAGAACAAGAAGTAGAGGAGCAATTATTGTCAAGATCGGAACCAGAGAAAAAATGGAAGTCTCAATTTACAAAGGCAATTTGAATGTCGAAGAACTTCTTTACTGGATAAGTTCTTTAGAAAATTACTTTGACTATGAGGAGATTTATGATGAGAAGAAGGTAAAGAATGAAGTGACCATATTGAAGGGACATGTAGCTTTATGGTGCGACGAGTTCCAAGCTGACAAAAGGAGGAAAAGTATGTCCAATATTAAGAGTTGGGATAAAATGATAGCTAATATCAAAGAAAAATTTATACCCAAGAATTATTAGTTAAATCTATTCAATGGTAATATAAATTAGAAAGGTTAGCCGAAGAGACGAGAGAAGTCTGCAGTGGTAATATAAATTGAGATCTTCAATGTATGATTTGGATACCAAGAGAAAATACTGCAATCGCAGGATAATGACAAAAAAAGCAATAGTAGCAAGGAAGGGAAGGAAATGGGCAACTTCGGGTCAAAGTTTGGGATCTAGGAGGACCTCAACCATAGAAGCAAGAGGTTCATGAGTAGGAGCTCATGATTTTTCTGAAGAGAGGACTATGATGCAGGAGCATGATTATCATCATTCAATGAGGCAAGGTGGAGGATGTCTTAACATCCAAAGAAACACACTTATTGATTAACATTCAATGAGGCAAGGTGGACGATGACTTGTCATATTTATTTATTGAAATTTATTGTTTTTTGCGGATGGAGTGACCTATATGTTAGATAGTTTTGACCAAATCACATTACAATAATGATATTTTGATTTTGCATTTGGAGTTTGGTTTAATGGTAATGGTAAACGACTATGGTGAGAGTTAATTTCTCTCCCTAGTTTAAGTTTTTTTATTATGTATTATAAAACTTTGAAATTGTGAAATGTTATCTTCTTATACATAGCAATGTTATACTTCAACAAGGATGGGATCTCTTTACACATTTCAACAAAGGCTGGATGTATTTACACTTTCTTTAGAAATGATTGGATCCCTTTGCACACTTTAATAAAGACTACATCTCATTAATCTTTTTATTTTTCCACCACATATCACCTTTTTCTTTGTACATTTTTTATTTTAAAATATATGCATTTATTTTTTGTATAATCTCATAATGAATATGAAGTTTTTTGCTAGAAACTTAATAGAGATTTAGGGATTTTTCTTAAAAACTCCAATATTATTCTAAATGCATTCTTAGAAAAATTCCCTTATAGGGTAGAACATGTGAGTTGATTATGAGTTCCACTTGCCAATATAGTTGATTCTACATTTTTTTATGAAAGGATCAAATGGTTTTGAGACATTAAAATATCCAATGGTAAAAAGAGTATAGGTCCTGAAATTTTGATTTTCATTAGTAATTTTTTATGGTGATGATTAAGCACCAAAATTAATAKATGTACCTAACATGTGTACCCTAATGGGAAATTTAATAGAAACAATGAAATTCGAAAACTTTGACTATTATAACGACATGTGTTTTAGGAGGATTCTTCTAGGTGATTATTAAAGAATCCATGATTAACATTGCAACTTCTTTCCAGCCTAAAGGCATTTGTTGATCTCCAAAATATGTTTAGAGAAAATTGAGACCTCTTGTGATAGTAAAGCATCAAAATATCAGTTTGGATTCATTACATATTGATATTTTATGTTTCTTTATGGGTAATCAAGGTTTGTATGGATTTGAGGTAGGTTTTGTAATCCTCCTTTGCATCTTCTCTAATGGGAAAATTCTTTGAATAATTTTTTTAAAGGATTTTGTGGGGTATGGATATATGACAATTGAAAAACTTGTACTATTAGAGATATTCCTTATATTTCTAAACATTTCCTACCTTTTTAATCTGGATTGGACCATTATATTATTTTTCATTTATCTTAGTTATTTGTATGTGTAGTGATGCAGGAGCATCACGATCATCATTCAATGAGGCAAGGTGGAGGATGAGCAAGTGATGAGACTTTTAACTGGTTTGTATTCTAAGCAGAGTGTGTCAATTTAAATTTTGAAAACCTTGTAATTAAAGTTCCCACCAAATCTTGAAGATAGATCCATTATGAGTGCTCTAGGAAATTGTAATTCTCCTTTAATACCTGAAGGATTGTACATGTTTGAGTGTCGACTCAAATCTAGGTTGCAATTATCCATTTAATGTAATAAACTTAGTGGTAGGATGCTTTGATTGTGATATGATCTCACTATAATAGTTTGGAAGGAAGGTTCGAGAATCCCCCTCATGTATAAATGTATGTAATTTATTCCTAGAAGTGGTTATTGAAGAAATATTCTTGGATAGTTGTGGAAAAAAATTGAGAGCTTCCGAAACCATTGTAAATATTTTTTGAAGGAATATAAAAGAAGATACTTTCTTTCAAATATTTGAGCATGTTTTTCTTTGAGCAACTCGGTAATGTTATGTTGTTTATTTCTATGTATGTATGTGTGTGTGCATCTAAATAGTTGGTTGAATGAATCCTTAATGTTACTACAGGTTTCAATTTTTTCTCTTCTGAAATCTTGGTGCAAGGAGTGCATAGTGCCCACATAAGGAGTGCGAAGACATAACCATTTATAGGCTCAATATGAGAGATAGTGTTATTTTGCGTTGAGAGAGTGCAAGGAGTGCACATATACTCATTAGATTATAAAATATCAAAGGTCATTCCTATGCAAGGTGTGCACAGGGCCAACACTTCGTGAAGTGTTGAAAATTTTCCAAGGAGAGTGAGCGGAAGGAGTGCACATGAGACTTTTATAAGTCCCAAGTTCAACGAGGAGGCAAGTGCAAGGATTTAACGGAGCCAAAATTTCATCTAAAGTGTTGCAAAAGAGCAGGAGGAAGAGTGGGGGGTCCTTTAGGGCATAAGAAATAATCTGGAGGGACAAATGGTTGAGAGCCTTTGATGTTAAAGAATTCCAAGCTCATGAGAAATAACGCAGCTATCGGCTAAAAGACAGTCTAGGTTCCATACTTAGTAGAAGTGCAAGGTGTCTGTGGGTGAACTTTTTAAGTCATACATATCAAGAGAGAAGTGCAAGGTATGTGCCATAGTCTAATTCCTTTGAGTTGATAAATATCAGGAAGGATAGCGAGATTTGTTTCTCAAAAGGAAGAATCCATTTTGTTTGGAGGGTCAACAGATGAGATATGCTCAGAATGAGTCAATATCTCTCATAGTCATCAGATTTGAGGAATGAGCATTGTCATTAATATTCTCAGTCCTTTGGACTTCGCCACTCTAGAGAATTTGAAGTGTTGTTGCAAGACTATGCCAAAACCGTGAAGCTCCAAAGCCTTTAGTAGATCCTCACCATTGACGATAAGTGTATGTGTTGAGAGATCAAAGGATTTCATAGTTCAACACTTGAGAAGATTTAGGGTGTAATTCATTTTGGTAAAAAACCTGAAGGCCTGAAGGTGGGAGTCTATCTCGACCCTTCGGGTGTTCATAGTTCGATACTCTGGAAGGTTGTTGGTTAAATCTATGAAAATATTTGAAGTCCTGGAGCCTAGAGTAGTTCTAGACCATATATCTAGAATGGAGTGGGATCATAGATCCTAAGCCATTTGGATTTTCAGCGTTCAGTAATTCAAAGGGAATTGGGTTTCAAGGCATGAAAATCCCTGAAGCCAGGAGCCGGGTGTAAGCGTAGACCATCGATCTGAGGTGGATGCCAAACGTCTGATATGAAATTTCAGATTTCATGTATTTAGAGGTATTGTACATCAAACCAGGGAAACATATCGAAGCCCAGAGCCTTGGAATTTTTTTGAACCATAGATCATGACGTGTAACATGAGTCGTTGATCCCCTCCTTTACTCGACTATTTGAAAATTCAAAATTCAGGGGAATTGTAGTGTGTTGGTGTCAAAAATCTTGAAGCCCAAAGCTATGAAGTACCCGAGTTCCTATCGTTTAAAGGTTTAGCCTACGGTTTTGGCTCGAGGTCACGTGGATTTATTCGTTGAAGTAATAATACCCTCGTCAACATGATTTTTTGTGTAGGGATAAGGGATAAAAGGCTTGTGGTATCAAATTCTAAGGGTTTAGCAAGGACCTGTAAGATAATTTATTTCCTTGTGAGAACGATCCTTAGTCTAAGAGGACACACGATCCCCTGGGAGTGGTGGGTGTTTGCATCAAGTGGTATTAGAGTGAAAAAAGGATTTTTTATGATGCCATCAAGTGGTATCAAAGTGGTGTCAAGATCGAAACTAGAGAAAAAATGGAAGTCTCAATGTACAAAGGCAATTTGAATGTCGAAGAACTTCTTTACTTGATAAGTTGTTTAGAAACATACATTCACTATGAGGAGATTTATGATGAGAAGAAGGTAAAGCATGAAGTGACCATATTGAAGGGACATGTAGCTTTATGGTGCGACGATTTGCAAGCTGACAAAAGGAGGAAAAGTATGTCCAATATTAAGAGCTGGGATAAAATGATAGCTAATATCAAGGAGAAATTTATACCCAAGAATTATTAGTTAAATCTATTCAGGAAGTTGCAAAATCTTAGATAGAAAGGTTTTTCAGTGAAGGAGTATACTGAAGAATTTTATAATTTGAACATAAGAGCAGGACACAGGGAGAATGATGAAGAAATGATTTCTAGGTAAATTAATGGATTGAGGTATGAGATAAAGGATGAGATTAGTATGATGACAATGAGAACTGTGGAATATGCTTATCATGATCCCTGAAGGTAGAAGAAAAGTTGGTAAGGAAGAAGAGTCAGAGGAAAAGGGGAAAGTATCCTAACAGAGGAGAAGGAACCATAAGAGAAAATTTCGAGAAGGAAGGAGACGAAACTAGTAGCTCTGAATACTAGATTATTGGAGGAGAAAGATCTAGAGGAGGAAACTATGGAGGAAGAAACCCTTTTCCAAGAGGTAGAGGAAGAATAATAGGAGGAGAAGTGAAGTGTTATGCATGTGGAAAAACAAGGCCTGTGTCTTAGGAATGTCCTGAGCAGAAGAATGCAGGAGCTAGAGGAGCTCACATTTCTAAAGCGCAATTGAGGAATGTGGAGACAGAGATGAAAGGAGAAGAAGTGGAAGAAGGAATATCACTCATGATGATGAAAGCTATTATAGAGATATATAGAGAGGTGTGAGAACTAATATAGAGGAACATTTTGTTCATAAATTCTTATAGGACCAGAGACAAGGTATGCAAGGTGATAATAGATAGTGGTAGCATTGATAACTTAATATCCACAGAGATGGTGGAAAAGATAAAGTTGGAAATGAAAGAACATATGAGTCCATATAAGGTGTCGTGGTTGCAGATAGGACATCAATTCATGGTAAGTAGATAGTAAAAAGTTGAGCTTAAAATTGTAAGTTGTAACGATGAGGTTTTATGTGATGTCATTCCCATGGAATCTTGTCATGTTTTGTTGGGGAGACTGTGCAATATGATAGAAATGTCATACATTATGGGAGGAAAAATAATTATACCCTTGAGAAGAATGATTTTAAACATATAATATTTCCAATAGAAGATAAGGGAGTAAAAGAGGAGGCTAGTTCGATCATATTTCTCATTAGTGGGAAGGAAAGTTTGAAGGAAGAAGAAGATCCCCTGTGTTGTAGTATAAGGATAGGAAAGATCAATATATCTCTTGGAATGACTTTCAAAAATGTTCATACTTATGAGGAAGTGATGTAGGAGGCATCCAAGGAAGAGGCCAAGGAGCCAAATATTTTTAAAATTAACAGTTTGTGTGTGATAGAAAATGTAACAGAAGAATGGTCATTAGAAACTTCCAAGAAATGGAGAGTGGACAATAGCGAAGTTCTATTCAAAAGGAAAAGAAATAAGAGGAGAACCGCATAGTTGTGAGCCAAAGAAATGCCCAATGGGAGCACTTAGATTCTATAATCACTCAATGGGAGAAGGAGTTAGAGATGCTAGAGAATTGGTTAAACCATCCAAAAATAAGGGAATACTATAAGAGGAATGCAATCATGAAGTATAGAAAGGGGAACCTTTAGGAAAGTAAAAGTCCTAAAGAAATAAAGTAGAAAGAGAAGCAACCAATGGGTATCAGCAGCACAAACCTACATAAAATAAATTGTTAAGAGAGAAAGAGAGAGTTACAACAAAAGAGTCAGTGAGAGGATAGGATGGAAAAGGAAACTATGGATTTATAAGGGTTTATAGAAAGGAAGAGAAGGGAATGGGAAACTCCGACTCAAATTTTGGGATCCAAGAGGACCTCAACCATAGTAGCAATAGGGCCATGAGCAAGAGCTCATGATTTTTCTCAGCAGAGGAGTATGATGGAGGAACATCATCATCATCATCATTTAATGAGGGAAGGTGGAGGATGAATTAGGATCCAATGCAATGCACTTAATTGGTTTGGATTCCAAGGAGGGCATGTCACTTTAATGTTTGAAAACCTTCTAATTAGAGTTCCCATAAGATACTGAAGATAGAGTTATTGTGAGTGCTCCGAGAAATTGCAATTTTATTTTAATACTTGAAGGATTCTACAAATTTGAGTGCCAAATCATATCTGGGTTGTAATTATCCATTTAATGTAATAAACTTAGTGGTAAGATGCTTTTATTGTAATACGATTTCACTAGAATAGTCTGGAGGTAAGGCTCGAGAAGCCCCCTGATGTATAAATGTATGTAATGTATGCCTAGAAGTGGTCGTTCAAGAAATATTGCTCGATAGTTGTGGAAAGAAGGTGAGAGATGCCAAAACCCTTGTAAATATTTTTTGAAGGAATATAAAAGAAGAGAATTTTTTTCAGATCTTTGAGCAATATTGTCTTTGAGTACCTGTGTAATCTTGTGTTGTTTATTTATATGTCTATATGTGTGTGTGCATATAAATACTTGTTTGAATGAATCCTTAATGTTACTATAAGTTTCAATTCTTTTTCTTCTAAAATCTTGGTGCAAGAAGTGCATAGTGCCCACGCAAGGAGTGCAAAGATAGAGCCATTTACAGGCTCAATATCTTAGGAGATATAGTGTGAGTTTGTGCAGAGTGAGTGCAATGAGTATAAATATACTCGTTAGAGTATAAAATCTTGAAGTTTAGTCTCACGAAAGGTGTGCATAGGGACAACACTCATTGAAGTGCTGAAAATATCCAAGGAGAGTGAGCACAAGTAGTGCAAAGGAGACTTTTATAAGTCCGAAGCTCAAGGAGGAGGCAAGTGGAAGGAGTTCACGGAGCTAACATTTATTTATAAGTGTTGGACAAGATCGGGAGGAAGAGCGTGAGTGCCAGGAGGTCATAAGAAGTAATTTGGAGGAACAAAGGGACAATACCCTTTGAATTTAAAGAATTCCAAGCTTAGGAGAAATAGCCCAAGTGTGCACCAGAATATAGTCCAACTTTCAAACTATGGAGAAGCCCAAGGTGTCTTTGGGTGACTTCGTTAAGTCATCAATTTCAAGAGAGTAGCAGAAGGTGTTCACCAAAGTGTAAGTCCTTTGAGTTGATGATGCTTAGGAAGGATAGTGAGATTTAGTTCTTGAAAGGAGTCAATATCTCTCATAGTCATTAGATCTGAGAAAGGAGTTTGATCGTTAATATTCTAATTCCTTCAAACTTTGTTGCTCCATAGAATTTGAAGTGTTGTTGTAAGAGTGTGCAAAAAACCCAAAGCTACGAAGCCTAGAGTAGATCCTAACCATTGGAGTAAGGTGTATGTGTCAAACAATCACATGAGTTTAGAGTTTGACACTCCATAAGATCTGGGGTGTAATTTGTTATAGGTCCAAAATCCCCAAATTCCAAAATTCTAGAGTCCATATTGACTGTCCATCAATGAGGACATGTTGACCATTGATTAAAACCCTTCACCTATTCGAAGTTCAGTACTACGGAAGGTTTTTGGTGAAATTTGCGAAACGATCCAAAGTCCTGGAGCCTGGATTAATTTGAGACCATAGATCTATAATGGAGTGGGACCATAGATCCCTAATCCATTCGTAAATTTAGTGTTGGGTAATTCAAAAGTTAGTGGGTCTCAAGGGGTGAAAAACCCTCAATCCTGGAGATGAGAGTAAGTGTATACCATCAATCTAAGGTGGATGTCATCCATCCGATCGATAAGTTTGAGGTTCGTGTATTTAGAGGTATTCCGCATCCAAATGGGGAAAACTCTCAAAGCCTAGAGCTTTAGAATTTCTATGAACCGAATCATGGCACGTAGCATGAGACGTTGCTCCCCTCCTTTGTTCATCTATTTGTGAATTCAAAATTTAGGGGAATTGTAGTGTGTTGGTGTCAAAACTCCCAAATCCAAGATCTCTAAAGTGTGTGAGTTCTTTCCTTCTAAAATTTTAGGCTATGGTTCTGGCCCGAGGTCACGTGGATTTCTCTGTTGAAGTAATAAGACCCTCATGAACGTGAATGTTTCTATAGGGAAAAAGGGAGAAAAGGATTGTGGTAATGAATTCTAAGGGTTTAGTGAGGACCGAAAAGATAATTCATCTCCTTCTGAGAATGATCCTTATATAAAGAGGTTGTGTGTGCTCCTGGGAGTGGTGGGGGTTTGCATCAAGTAGTATCAGAGTGCATAAAATATTTTTTCTGATACCATCAAGTGGTATCTGAGTGGGAAATAATCTCTGTGAGAAAAATAAAATTTAGAATAATTCCACCAAGAAGATGTAGAGAGAGACCTGTATTCAATGTAGCCATGGAAGATAAAATGATACAACTTCATGCAAGATTGTACACCATGGAGACAACACAAATAATATCACCCAAAGTTAGTGATGTTAGTGAAGCTGGAAGTGAATATGTAGAATAATAATAAGTTGTAGGATAACGAGCAACATAGGAGCGATTGATGAGGGTTGTTGTCAAGTTGGTAACCAAAGAAAAAATGGAAGTCCCAATGTACAAAGTTAATTTGAATGTGAAATAACTGATTGAATGGATAAGTGATTTAGAGATGTACTTTGACTATGAGGAGATTGATGATAAGAAGAAGGTAAAGCATGTAATGACCAGATTGAAGGTACATGTAACTTTATAGTGGGATGAGTTGCAAGATGACAGAAGGAGGAAAGGTAAGTCCAAGATTAAGAGTTGGGATAGAATGGTAGATAATCTCAAGGATAAATTCATACCCAAGTATTATCAGTAAAATTTGTTAGGAAGTTGCATAATCTGAGACATAAAGGTTTGTCCATGAAGGAGTATACTGAATAATTTTATAAGTTGAACATAAGAGCAGGACACAGGAAATGTTTCTAGGTACATTAATGGATTCAAGTATGGGATCCATGATATATTATTATGATGAAAATGAGAACTCTGGAAGATTCTTATCAGGTAGCCCTCAAGGTAGAAGAAAAGTTTGCAAGGAAGTAGAGTCAAAGGAACAAGGGAAAGAATCCTAACATAGGAGAAGGAACTGTAAGAGAAAAGTTCCATAAGGGAGGAGAAGAAACTGGTAGCTCTGATATCTAGATAATTAGAGGAGAAATATCTATAGGGGGAAACTATGTAGGAAGAAACCATTTTACAAGAGGTAGAGGGCACGCGTCTTGGGAATGCCCTGATAAGAATAATGCATGAGTTAGAGGAGCTAATATTTCTGAAGCATGGTCGAGGAATGTGGAGGAATAGATGAAAGAATAAGAAGTGGAAGAAGAAGGATCACTCATGATGAGGAGATATCTTGTAAATAAAGAGAAATAGGTGTGAGAACCAATCGATAGGAACAATTTGCTCATAACTGCTTGCAAGACGAGAGATAGGGTATGCAAGGTGATAATAGATAGTGGGATAATAGATAACTTAGTATCCATAGAGATCATGGAAAAAATAGATTTATAAATGACAACACATCTGAGTCCATACACGATGTCATGGTTGCACAAATGACATCAATTCAAGGTAACTAGATAGTCCAAAGTTGAGTTTAAAATAGGAATTTGGAAGGATGAGGTTTTACATGATGTCATACGTATGGATTTTTTCCATGTTCTATTGGGGAGGCCGTAGTAATAGAACATGAATGTCGTACATGATGTGAGGAAAAATACATGCACCCTTAAGAAGAATGGGTGTAAACATATGCTATTTCTAATAGGAGATAAGGGAGTTAATGTAGAGGCTAGTTCGAGCATACTTATCATGAATGGGAAGGAACCTTTGAAGGAAGAATAATATCCATAGTGTTTTAGTCTAAGGATAGGAGATATCAATATATATATTGGAATGAGTTTAAAATCTACTCATACTTATGAGGAAGTGATGCAAGAGGCATCTAGGGAAGTGCCCAAGGATCCAAAGATTTTTAAAACTAATAGTTTGTGTGTGATGGAAGATGTAATAGTAGGGTCTTCATTAGAGAATGTCAAAGAAAGGCAGAGTGGATAGAAGCCAAGTTCTGTTCAAAAGGAAAAGAAATAAGAGGAGACTCTCATAGTTGTGAGCCAAAGAAATTCCCAAGGGGAGCATTTAGATTATATACTCAGTCAATGGGAGAAGGAGTTAGAGATGTTGGAGAATTGGTTAAACCATCCAAAGATAGGGGAATACTACAAGAGGAATGAAATCATGAAGGATAGAAAGGGGAACCTTTAGAAAATTAAAATTCTTGAAGAAATAAAGAAGAAAGAGAAACAACCAATGGGTAGTAGTAGAAAAAAACTACAACAAATCAATTTCCAGGAGAGCAAGAGAGATTTGCAGAAAAAAAGTCAGCCAGGGGATAAGATAGACAAGGAAAATATGGAGTTAAAAGGTTTGATAGAAAGTTCAACTAAAAATACGAGAGAATACTGCAATGGTAAGACAAATGGAGCTCTACAATGTATGATTTGGAGACCAAGAGAAAATCCTGCAACAATAGGAGAATGACAACAACAACATCAACAACAAGAAAGAGAAGCAAATGGGCAACTCTAAGTCAAATTTTAGGATCAAGGAGGACCTCAACTGTAGAAACAAAAGGGTCATGAGTAGGAGCTAATGAATTTTCTCAGCAGAGGAGTATGATGTAGGAGAATTATTGTCATCATTCAATGAGGAAAGGTGGAGGATGAATTAGCATTCAACGCAATGTACTTAATTGGTTTGGATTCCAAGGAGGGTGCACCACCTTAAATTTTGAAAACCTTGTAATTAAAGTTCCCATAAGATATTGAAGCTAGAGACATTGTGAGTGCTCTAGGAAACATTATTTTTCTTTTAATACTTAAAAGATTGTACATATCTGAGTGTCAACTCATATATGGGTTGTAATTATCGATTTAATGTAAGACAAATAGTGGTAGGATGCTTTAATTGTGATATGATATCGCTAGAATATTCTGGAGGGAAGGCTCGAGAAGCCCCCTCATGTATAAATGTATGTAATGTATGCCCAGAAGTGGTTGTTGAAGAAATATTTCTGGATAGTTGTGGAAGGAAGTTGAGAGCTGTCAAAACCCTTATAAATATTTTTTGAAGGAATATAAAATAAGATAATTTCTTTCATATGTCTAAGCATTCTTGTCTTTGAGAAACTGGGTAATGTTATGTTGTTTATTTCTATGTATGTATGTGTGTGTGCATATAAATATTTAGTTGAATGAATCCTTAATGTTATTGTAAGTTTTAATTGTTTCTCTTCTGAAATCTTGGTGCAAGGAGTGCACAGTGCACATGCAAGGAGTGAGAAGGAAGAGCCATTTACAGGCTCAATAGATCAAAAGAGATAGTGTGAGTTTTCACAGAGTGAGTGAAATGAGTGCACATATACTCATTAGAGTATAAAATATCAAAGGATAGTCTCATGCAAGGTGTGCATAGTGACAACACTTAGTGAAGTGTTGAAAAATTTCCAAGGAGAGTGAGTGCATTGAGTACGCAGGACAGTTTTATAAGTCCCAAACTTAAGGAGGAGTCAAGTGCAAGAACTACATGGAGCCAAAATTTCATATAAAGTGTTGGAAAAGATCAGGAGGAAGAGAATGGTTTCTAGGAGGGCATAATAATTAATCTAGAGGAACAAAGGGTTGAGACCCTTTGAAGTTAAAGAATTCCAATCTCAAGAGAAATAGCACAAGTATGGGCTAGAAGACACTTCAAGTTCTAGACTGAGGAGAAGCACACGATGTGCGCAAGTGACTTCGTTAATTCATCAAAATCAAGAGAGAAGATCAAGGTGTGTGCCATATTCTAACTCCTTTGATTTAATAAATCTAAGGAAGGATAACAAGATTTAGTTGTCGAAATGAATAATCATATTTGTTTGGAGGGTGTACAGACAAGATATGCTCGGAAGGAGTCAAGATATCTCATAGCAGTTAGATATGAGAAAAGAGAACAATTATTAATAATATAAGTCCTTTTGACTTCGCCACTCTAGAGAATTTGAAGTTTTGTTGCAATATTAAACAAAAATCCTGAAGCTCTGAAGTTCGAAGTAGATCCTGAACATTGGAGTTAGGTGTATATGTCGACAGATCGTAGGAGTTTGACACTCCAGAATATTTTGGGTGTAATTAATTCTGGGTCAAAAATCCCCAAAGGCCCGAAGGATAGATTCCATCTCAGCCATCCATCAGCGAGGACATGTGGACCACTGATCAAAACCCTTCATGTGTTTGGATTTCGGTACTTCGAAAGGTTGTTGGTGAACGCTGTGAAAATATCTGAAGTCCGAGAGAATAGATTAATTCTAGACCATAGATCTAGAATGGATCAGGACTATAGATCCCTAAGCCATTCAAAAACTCCTTTTTAAGTAATTCAGAAGGAAGGGGGTTTCTAGGCATGAAAAACCCTGAATCCCAGAGATGAGATTAAGTGTAGACCGTCGATCAGAGTAAGACACCAGTCATTTGATCTGCAAGTTTGTAGTTCACGTATTCGTAGGTATTGCACATCAAAATGGGGAAACATCCTGAATCCCAAAGCCTCATAATTTATGTGAACCATAGATCATGGCACGTAATGTGATTTGTTGGTCTCCTCCTTTGTTACACTCTTCACGAATTTGACATTTAGGGGAATTATAGTGTGTTGGTGTCAAAACTACTAAAGCTCGAAGCTATGAAGTGCCTAAGTTCTTGTCATCTTAAGGTTTAGCCTACAATTTTGTGCCAAAGTTAGGTGGATTTATCTGTTCAAGTAATAATACCCTCGCAAACGAGAATTTTCATGTAGGGAAAAGGGAGAAAAGGCCCGTGGTAATGAATTCTAAGGGTTTTGAGAGGACCCAAAAGATAATTCATCTATTTTCTGAGAACGATCCTTATTCCAGGAGGTCACATGAGCCCCTATGAGTGGTGGGGGTTTTCATCAAGTGGTATCATAACACAAAAAGGATTTTTTATGATACCATCAAGTGGTATCAAAATGGAAAATAAGCTCTGTGAGAAAAATAAAATTTAGAATCATGCCACTAAGAAGACGCAGAGAGAGACCTATAGTGAATGAATGCATGGAAGAGAAAATGATACAACTTCATGCAAGGTTGGATTCCATGGATAAATAACAAAGAAGAGCACCTAAAGATGATGACATCAGTTAAGCTGAAAGTGAATATGTAGAAGCAGAAGAAGTTGTAGGAGGGATATGAGCGATTGTTGAGGCTTGTTGTAAAGATGGGAACCAGAGAAAAAATGGAAGCCCCAATATATGAATGTAATTTGAATGTGGAATAATTGATTTATTGGATAAGTTCTTTAGACAAGTACTTCGACTATGAGGATATTGATGATGAGAATAAGCTAAAGCATGCAGTGACTAGATTGAAGGGACATGGAACCTTATGGTGGGATCTGTTGCAAGTTGAGAGAAGGAGGAAAGGTAAGTCCAAGATTAAGATTTGGGATGGAATGGTATCTAATATCGATTTTAAATTCATACCCAAGGATTACGAGTTAAATTTTTTCAGGAAGTTGCATAATATGAGATGGAAAGGTTTGTCATTGAAGGAGTATATTGAAGAATTTTATAAGATTAACATAAGAGTAGGACACATAGATAATGATGAAGAAAAGGTTGCTAGGTACACTAATGGATTGGGGTATGATATGCATGATTAGATTATTATGATGACAAGGAGAATTGTGGAATATTCTTATCGTGTAGCCTTGAAGTGATAAGAAAATATAGCAAGGAAGCAGAGTTGGAGGAACAAGAGAAAGAATCATAACAGAGGAGAATAAACCATAAGAGAAAATTTCGAGAAGGAAGGAAAAGAAATTGGTATCTTTGAAAACTAGATAATTAGGGGAGAAATATCTAGAGGAGGACACTATGGAGGAAGAAAGCCTTTTCTAAGAGGTAGAGGAAGAGGTAGAGGAGGAGAAGTAAAGTGTTATGCATGTGGAAAAACAAGGCACATGTCTTGGGAATGTCGTGAGAAGAAGAATGAAGGAGTTATAGGACCTCAAATTTATGAAGCATAACCAAGGAATGTGGAGAGATATATGAAATAAAAATAAATGGAAGAAGGAATATCACTCACGATGAGGAAATCTCTCATAAAGCTAGAGAAAGTGGTGTAAGAACCAGTCTAGAGGAGAAGGACCAGAGACATGGTATGCAAGGTGATAATAGAAAGTCAAAGCACTGATAAATTAGTATCCATGGATATGGTGGAAAATATAATGTTGGAAACAACAACACATCCGAGTCCATACAAGGTGCAGTGGTTGAAAAAAGGACATCAAGTCATGGTACATAGATAGTGCAAAGTTGAGCTTAAAATATGAAGTTTTAAGGATGAGGTTTTATGTGATGTCATACCCATGGATGTTTTTCATGTTATATTGGGAAGACCATGGAAATATGATAGGAATTTCATACATGATCGTAGTAAAAATACTTATACCTCGGAGAAGAATGGGTGTAAACAAATGCTATTTTCAATAGAAGATAAGGGAGTTAAAGAAGATGCTAGTTCACACATACTTATCATGAGTAAGAAGGAACCTTTGAAGGAAGAATAAGGTCCTCAGTGTTGTAGTATGAGGATAGGGGATATGAGTCTATCTATTTTAATGAGTTTCAGGGTTGTTCATACTTATGACGAAGTGATTAAGGAGTCATCTAGGGAAGATGCCAAGGAGCCAAAGGTTTTAAAACTAATAGTTTATGTGTGATGGTAGATGGAACAAAATGGTGGTCATTAGATATTGTCCAAGAAAGGGAGAGTGGATAGAAGCAAAGTTTTTTTCAAAAGGAAAATAAATAAGAGGATAACTGCATAGTTGTGAGCCAAAGAAATTCCTAAGGGAAGCATTCATATTCTATAATCACTGAATGGGAGAAGGAGTTAGATATGATGGAGAATTGGTTAAACCATCCAAATCTAGGGGAAGACTACCAGAGGAATGAAATCATGGAGGATAGCAAGGGGAACCTTCCAGAAAGTAAAATTCTGCGTCAATGATCTGTCTTCCCCTTTCTGGTTCTAGATTAGAGTCAGAACCCAAATCTGATTCAGAGGCTTTCACTTTGGCCACCAATGACTGTTTTGAGCCTTTCTCATATTCTTTTCATTTTGATTGTCCTTGCACCTTGGGCTGGGTGTTTTTCTCCTTGATACCCTACTTGTGTTTCCTCTGTCTATACACAGTAGAGTCTCCATTCCCATTGTACATTAGTGAATTAAACTAGTGCATAAATGCAAAAATATAATTTCAAACCATATTATAGCAACCATACTAGGTCAACAGTATTACACTCATGAATAAATAAAGAATAAAGAGAAGCAACCAATGGGTAGTAGAAGCAAAAACCTACAACAAAACCATTGTCAGGAGAGCAAGAGAGATTAGTAGAAAAATAGCCAACCAGGGGATAGGATGGACACTGAAAGTATGGAGTTAAAAGGGTTGATAGAAATATAAACCAAACATATGAGAGAATGTTGCAGTGGTAAGACAAATGGAGCTCTGCAATGTATGATTTGGAGACCAGGAGAAAATACTGCAACAATAGGAGAATGGCAACAACAACAACAACAAAGAAGAGACAGAAATGGGCATCTCTGTTGAGTTTTGGATACCTTGGAAAGTGGTCCCCATGTGTTTAGGAGTCTCTAAACACAAAAGGGGGAGACTTTTACCCTCATACTCTACTTTATGATTCTAATTTCACTTTGACTTAGGAGCTTTAAGTCAAAAGTGAAATATGTCACTTAAGTTATAAAGTGACAATTAATTCACAATGTGGGTGAGTTAATAGACATAAAGTGACTAAGGAAAAGTGGGTTTCCTTAGTGAGATTATTTGAGTCAATCTCATCCATTGATTAGACATGGCTAGATCTAATCTAGGCCATTGATCTTTTAGGGTTGGGATGAGGAGACAAAAAGGAGGGAAAAGTGCATTTGGAGACT
>ML776679.1:510193-576364 GCA_009831015.1 Picea engelmannii | reverse complement strand
TTGGGATCTAAGAGGAACTCAACTATAAAAAAAATAGGGCCATGAGCAAGAATTCATTATTTTTCTCAACAAAGGAGTATTATGTAGAAGCATCATCGTCATCATTCAATGAGGCAAGGTGGAGGATGACTCAACATCCACCACAATGCACTTAACTAGTTTGTATTCCAAGGAGGGCGTGTCACTATAAATTTTTAAAACCTTGTAATTCAAGTTCCTATAAGATCTTGAATATAGAGCCATTATGAGTGCTCTAGGAAATTGTAATTTTCTTTTAATATACAAAACATTGTACATATTTAAGCATCGAATCATATCTGGGTTGTAATTATCCATTTAATCTAATAAACTTAGTTGTGGGATTCTTTAATTTTGATATGATAGCACTAGAATAGTCTGGAGGGAAAGCTCGAGAATCCCCCTAATGTATAAATGTATGTAATGTATGCCTATAAGTGGTTTTTGAAGAAATATTGTTGGATAGTTGTGGAAAGAAGCTGAGAGCTTCCGAAACCCTTGTAAATATTTTATGAGGGAACATAAAAGAAGATAATTTCTTTCATATCTCTAAGGATGCTTGTATTTGAATAACTATGTAGTGTTATGTTGTTTATTTATATGTATGTATGTGTGTGTGCATCTAAATAGTTGGTTGAATGAATTATTAATGTTATTGTAAGTTTCAATTGTTTCTCTTCTGAAATTGTTGTGCAAGGAGTGTGAAGGCACAGACATTTACACGCTTTATGGATATGGAGAGATGGTGTGAGTTTGCGTAGAGAGAGTGAAAGGACTTAAAATATACTCATTAGAGTATAAAAAATCATAGATCAGTCCCATGTAAGGTGCACACAGGGCCAAAACTCAGTGAATTGTTGAAAACATTTCAAGGAGAGTGAGAGTAAGGAGTGCACAAGAGACTTTTGTAATTCCCGAGATAAAAGAGGAGGAAAATGCAAGGAGTGCACATAGCCAAACTTTAGTCTAAAGTTTTGGAAAAGATCAGGAAGAAGAGCATGGGTGAAAGGAGGGAATAAGAAGTAATATGGAGGGACAAAGGGCCAACACGCTTTGAATTTAAATAATTCCAAGATCAGGAGAAATAGCGCAAGTTTGTGCCAGAAGACAGTAAAATTTCCTAACTGAGGAGAAGCAAAATGTGTGAGTGGGTGAATTCATTAATTGACAAAGCTCAAGATTGAAGTGAAAGGTGTGCATGAGATTCTAAGTCCTTTGAGTTGATAAAGCTTAGGAGGGATATCTATATTTAGTGCTCGAAAGGAAGAATCCATTTTGTTTGGAGGGTGAGTGGATGAGATCTTCTCGGAAGGATTCAAGATCTCTAATAACCATCATATATGAGAAAGGATATCGGTCATTAATCTTCTAAGTCCTTCAGACTTCACCGTTATAGATAATTTCAAGTGTTGTTTCAAGAGTATGCAAAAACATCGAAGCTTCGAAGCTCATAGTAGATACTAACCATTGGTGTCAAGAGTATGTGTTGAAGTATCGCAGGAGTTTAGATTTAGGCACTCCAGAAGATCTAGGGTGTAATTCATTCTGGGTGAAAAATCACTGAATTCCTGAAGGCTAGAGTCCATCTCGACCATCCATCAATGAGGATGTGTGGACTATTGATCAAAATGCTTCATGTGTTCAGAGTTCGGTACTGTGGAAGGTTTTTTGTGAAAGTTAAGAGAGTATCTGAAGTCTCGGTGCTCAGAGTAATTCTAGATTGTAGATGTAGAAAAGCACATAACCATATATCCCTAAGCCATTCGTAAAATCGATGTTCGGTAATTTGGAGGGAGTTGGGTTTCAAAGTGTGAAAAAACCCAAAGCTCGAAGCCTGAAGTAAGACTAGACCGTCAATATGAGGCGGACGGTATCCGTTGAACATGTAAGTTCAAAGTTCACGTATTCTGAGGTATTGCACATTGAAATGGGGAAAATTATCGAAGCCTGGAGCCCCAGAATTTTTGTGAACCATAGATCACGGCATGTAGCGTGAGTCGTTGATCCCCTCCTTTGTTCGACTATTCACAAATTCAATATTCGGGGGAGTTGTAGTGTATTGGTGTTAAAAATATCGAAATCCAGAGCTTCGAAGTTCCTGAGTTCATGTCATCTAAAGGTTTAGCCTATGGTTTTGGCTCGAGGTCACGCGGATTTCTCCACTGAAGTAATAATATGCTCACAAACATGAATTTTCTCGGCGTGAAAAGGGAGAAAAATCCCTTGGTAATGAATTATAAGGGTTCAGAGAGGATATGAAAGGTAATTCAGCTTCATGTGAGAACGATACATAGATCGGGAGGTCGTGCAAGTCCCTGGGAGTGGTGGGGGTTTGCATCATGTAGGTTTCTAGAGTTATTCATAGTCATAGTAGTTTAACTTTATAAAAAACATTGTGTGGGATTTTATGAAACATTTGACATTTTGAGTCGACACTCCACCCATCACCCGGAATAATCAAGATGTAATGATCAACTTGCATGGATATTTTTGCGTCTGGTTCAAATTTTGAAATTTGCATCCAAAAATAATCTCAAATATTCCCAATCTATTTTTATGCATTAGGAAACAACGTTTTTGTCCAAAAATCACTATGGAGGAATATTATATACTCTACACTATCATACCTTTTCAATAGTACAAGAATCACCTCAATTGGAGTTTGTATGTGAAATTTATGACTCCTGCAAGTTGACCTACTGTATTGATCACCATGGTGCAGGCAGATGCCATGTCAACTCCATTATTTAGACATTTGGGGATAGCCCTGTAGTGGATTTTTGTACCAAATCTATAGCAAGGTTGAGAATATTTTCATCTCTAGTGGTTTCTCTATATTACAGTCAAAGTGGGTAAATGAAAAAAAAATACTTTAATTAATGTGAACACATTCCTTCAGTCTAGATATACAATAATAGAAATAAAATAAAATACATACCATATACAAAATATAGTATAAATATCCAAAGAATGTGAACAATATGTATACCTAATGGAAACAATAATATAAACAAGACTTATGGATAAACTTGTGAAGACAAAATTCCCCTTGGTGGCCTCTTTGTGGGATGGTTCTTCTTTACTTCCTCTATGTATGGTATCACTAGCTATATTCTCTTCTTGGATGAATGTAACAATGGTGAGATGAGGCCAAAACATGAGTGGAAATTTCGAGAGCATATAGATACTCTCAAGGAAAATCATATGTAAAATGGTGTGGCTCTATTTATTTTATAGGGAAAATAGTGGTTATCCTTCATGTGGTGAAAATAATAAAATATTATATTTTACAAAATCTATTTGAACCACTAATTTTAATTTTACCTTTACTTTAAATAAAATAAAGAGGGGGAATTCATAAAAGTGGATTATGGGTTAACAAAGTGAAATAACTTAGGAAAAATGTCTTTTCCTATGTTATGCAAGGAATAATCGTGGAGAAGTGGAAAATAACTTAGGAAAAATGGGTTTTCCTAAGTTATATGAGGGAATAATGGTATGAGAGTATGCATGACAAATGATACTTCTTCAATGGTTGTTGGGGTATTTTAACCTATGTGTAGTGCCTTTTTTATTGTTATTTTTTACTCATCTATACTTGTTCTTCCCCTCCTTTGGAGTATACATAGAAGATAAGGACTTCAAGGAGATGTTTCAATAGCTATAGGGACAAATTCATATAGAATAAGGTGATGGAAAGGATGATTATAATTTATATAATGGTTTAGTGTACAATATCAACAAGATTTGTGTCCCTAAAGGTGAGCAATTGTAACTTATCTAAGAGGCTCACACCTCCAAGGTTGTAGGATATTTTTGTGTTGGGAAGACAATTATGAATTTATAGAGGTATGTGTACTGGATGAAAATGTAATAAGATGTAACATGGTATATTAGAGGATGTGTACTTTGTTGTAACAAAAATCCTAGAAACAAGAACAAAGGTACATACCATCCCTTACCACACCAACACAAGCTTTGGAAATCATTTCCATTGATTTTCTGGAAATTTTACCAATCACATGGAAGGGACATAACTATTTATTTTTGGTATTTGATAGGCTCAGAAAACTTTTCATTCTCAGTAATTGGAAAAATACCATAAATTGAAAGGAATTATAAAAATCATTATTTTAATAGGTCAAGGTGTAGTTTGGGATACCAAGGAAGATCATCTTAGTACAAGGCTAGGCATGACCAATATATAATAAAGGAAACGGTCAGAGTGAGAGCCAAAGTATGGTTACAAATGAATAAGGAAAGAGCACATGGTCATGGTAACAATACCAAGGATCTATTGTATGGTTCTTTTAACGTAGTGTAAAAGGTTGGAGATAACACCTACATACTCAGTCTACCCTAATAAATGCACATTTACTAAGTAACGACTATGGCTAATCTAAAAATGTATGTACCTTCCATGTTGGATTATGAGGATAAATAGGTCCTACCTTCCATAAAGGACTTAGCACTAGATTCTTACACATAGTTGACAGATGACATAACTTTGCAAAAGAGGTCCTAACTACAAGATAGTGGGAACATAACCTTTGGCATATTAGGTTGAAAGGACAACTTACATGTAGTGAACAAACTTAATTAAATCCAAAATTTCATACAAATTAAACATATAATTCTTTCTCATACAAAAATAATTCATTCGCCATCATATGAGCATATAATATTCGACAGAATTTAAAATTTAACTACAGCATGAAAATAACTCAACAATTTCATAAATAAATTTCCTACCTCTCATGTTAATTTTCGTTGATATGGTTGTCCTTCCTCTACTGCCTTACCCAACCTGATGCACTGACTCAACTCTGCCCAAACCGACTAACCTGTCCGGCTCCCTAGCTCCAGGAAATCGAAAGGAATCCTGGCCCTCGTGCCCAAAACCCCTAGCAACCCAGTGCCCCCTGCAATGATTCACCAAAAACCACCAAAACCAAACTCCTCGCACTCGAAAATATTCCACTGCCCCAAAAATCATAAAAAAATGTATGCCACATAATTATCCTCCTCTCCCAATTCTTCCTCTCCCCCAAAATAATCGTCCCCCTTCCTATAGGACTCTTTCCCCATCATATCTTCCCCTTTCACCGACTCTCCTCCCCATAATTAATTTTCTTATCTCCTCCTTTATTACCTTACCCCTTATTTAATGTCTTATCCCCTTATTCAATGTTGTATCCCCTTATTTAATGTTTCTTTCCCCCCCCCCGTATACGTAACTCTTTAATAAATTAAATTATTAACCCATTTAATTCTTTACCCAAATAATTAATCAGTCAATTAATAATTAATTAATCATTGACATATATGAACAAGTAATTAATAATAATTAATTAGTTAATATTATTAAGAAATAATTATTCTTTAACTAACATATTAGGATAGTCAGATTACCAAATTAATTATAATTAATAATCCCTATACATCTATTTAAGCAGGGTTGTTACATACACCCACCCTTCAGGAAACTTTGTCCCGAAGTTAAGGTATCTCATGGTACAAAGGAAAAGAAACATGGTTCACACATTCATAACAATTAACTGACATTATTAGTAAGTAAGTCAAGAAAGCTCATACATACTAGTGTACATGTACAAGAAATGCATGTGTAGCTAGTACTTACAAGTCTCGTGCATGTACTAATAATCAATAACTATCACCCTTTAGTAATTTATGTATGCATCCAATCCAATCAACAAGACTAGTCTTTTATAAAAGACAATAAACCAATCAAATGTTTGAAAAATCATTTAATTACAATTATCTGGTTCAACAATTTTATTTAGACAACCATGGTTTAGTTATGTAATTATGAATATTCATATATACACATTTTCTTTTTAGAAGGGAAAACATTAAATTTCACCATCAGACAAATCTCCATACTTTCTCAACTATTTCTACTCATCCTTCCTCCCTAACTTATTTCCATCTCCATTCCTATCCTTCCTCTGTTGGACTATCTTGGAGCGTCAACTATATTGACCTAACTCCAAATAGAACCCATAAGCAGAAGTGTCACTATCTCGACCAAGCTTCCCCAACAGGCAACTGATAGTCATCATCACACGTCTTGGGGAGCATGAGCTAACACAATCCTCCCATGACTTCAGGTTTCAGAGGATACATGGTGGGAAATGCCTCCACCCCTCCTAATCATAACTAGGGTCCACACCCTACAATGGAACATACAGTGGCACCATGTTGCTGGAAGTTTTGTCATCGTTTATTTGGTTTTGGGCAGTGTCATCACCTGAAATCCTGCACTGGTCCACATATCATAGCAACGCATCCAAACCAATATAATTTCACATACAAATATTCATACCATAATGTTTCTCGGCTAGTGGTCATGATATCCACTTTTATCATTATTATCCCTTGGTTATTTCATAGCCCATAACTTGTAGACTAGTCTGTAACACAAACTCATACATTTCTATGCATTATCATCATGTATTTGCATACAATCATCATTTCAATTCGGTATCCATGTACCAACAACTTAACATCAAGGTTTTCAAGTTAGAAATAGATCTCATAATATCCCATAATTCAATTTCGACATCCATTCATAAAATTATCATTTACCAAATAGATTGCATCATATCCAACATCATTCTAATAGAATTAATCATTCATAAAATTTTCATTCTCACAATATGTCGCATCATATACATCATCATCAATATCATTTAAACATTCATAAAATTTACATTCACATAGTAGATCGCGCCATATCCATCATCATCAATAACATTTAAACATTCATAAAGGTTCATACGTCTTAATAGTTTAAGTGTATCATTTAATAGTTTCACTGTGAGTATAAAATAAAAGTGTAGGCCTCAAGTAATATTGGTTGTCTAAGTCAAAAGGTGGTGTTACATTACAAGAAAAGAAAAGTGGCACTCCAGTGAGAAGGTAGAGGAAACGTTTCCTCACCTCACTTAGTAAATATTTTGGGAACCAAAATCCTCCCTAAATAGGGATTTATTATTAATATTAGATAATTATATTGCTTTTCATATATATTAGTACTTTCTGGGTGGAAAAAATGGAAGAATTAACTTGCAGGGCCATTTCAGCAGTTGGTCCGAATTGGAATTTTTTGTCCAAAAAATCCATCTTAAAAATTTCAGAGACAATTTGAGGCATCAAACAACACTTTTTTTGGTCAAAAAATTACTATTGAGGTAGATTATTTATTCTACATACGGGTACCTTTCCAACCGTGCAAGAATCACCTCAAATGGACTTTGTATGTGAAATTTATTCTTCTGGAAAGTTGACCTACCATATTGATCACCATGGTACGAGTGGATGCCACGTCAACCTCCATTAGTTATACATGTGAGGTTATCCATGTAGTGTGTTTTCTAAGAAAATTATAGAAGGTCCAAAATATTATAACAATTAAGGTTTAAGGAAGAACAAAACCTACCCCTCGATTGCTATTAGGATATTTTAAATAATGGAATGCTAGGAGAAGGGGTCCCATTATATGTTATTGAATTATGTTCCATAGTAGATAAGAACAACATGTGCTATGAAATTAGAGAGAAAAACAGAGGGGGTTAATGTTTTGTAATATCCAAATAGGCCACAAGTCTCATGTGACTCCATAGGGAGTTCTTTCTCCTTTGTACTTGCATGATATTCCATACCATAGAAAAGAGAGAAAATAAGCATCACCTTCTATCTTGGTTTTATCCCATAATGATTTCCTAGAGAACATATTTGTGTTATTTTGCAGATGTTGTGTGATTGTATTTTATGTTTCTCTATTTTCTTCATTTCATTTATTTCATGCATAAACATCAAATCAATAACTAAATATTCTAAAGATAGTGTATATTTTAGTTCTATTTATGAGATGTATTGTGGTGAACTGTTCTAGTGGAATATCCACAATTGTTTAGAGATATATTCTATGCCCTTGACTTAAAAAAAAAAAAATCCTTTTTTAGCGCTCTATATTTTTGAATTCTCTTAGGAATTTAAATATCATTACAAAGGGAATTTTATGGTTTTCTTGAACCTATGGCATATCAATGTTTGTAGAAGAAAGCTCTCTATTTTAATGGTTTTTAAATTTAGAATACAAAATATTCTATGTAAAAGAGAAAACATGGAAAGAAAATAAGTAGTTAGATAGTTGTTTCCTCACTACTCATGGGAAAAATGGTAAATCATGGACTCCATTTCAATGCTTACTTTGGAGTGAATTGATTGGAAGATTATTCACAATGTGACTAAAAATAGTGTCTTAATATTTTAGGCCTATTGTATCATTTCCATTGTCATATATAAAGGAGAATTTGAAGGTGAAATTTATTTTATATTAACTAATTAATGAAAGAATTAAGGGTTCATTGAATACAACTCTTAATGAAGGTACAAATACCTTTAGTAAAATAAAATCAAAATATTTAATTAAAATGGAAAGGATCAACGCAATCATTTAATCAACATAAATATATGACTATGATGACGGGGTTCGAATGGTTTTCAAGAAGAAATATTTTTTGTCTGTTGAAAATTTAGAGGTCTTGAAATATCGAGTTTCAAATGAAAACTTTAATAATACAATGAAAATAAGTCTTCAAAACAAATAGAAATATCAACAAGTCTAATCCAATGGGATGTTCAATGTAATAATGGTGGGAGATGAGACTTTAATGCTTTGGACATTCAATTTATTAGGAATGGATTTGGATTTCATTAACACATGATAAAAATACTGAGACCTAAAGAATAATAGTCACACATGAGAAAGATAACTTGATGCACATGATGTGTACAGTTATGATGAGTACTCTTTAAGATAATGATATATTTCTCTCAAATTTCTTATGTACAAATGAGTCTTAGCCTTATATATATATATATGACTTTGTGAATTATTTATATCACTTAATAGTGAGTGTGGGACCCTTAGAGAATGTCACTAATCCCATGTGGGGTCACAAAGAAACTACACAGTGTGTGAATGTATCCCGCTATAAATACAAAATCAATACTAACCATCGTAAATAAAACATTCTTGTTAGGGACATAACCTCCCTAACCTATAACATAGGTAGAATAATATATTTTCCATGTAATAAAGGGAGAGATTAGTAAACAAGTTGTAATGCCTCTCACTTTATCGTTTAAACATTTAATTTCTTGCTAGTTTGTGTCAAGTTGATATTGTCATAATTGTTGGAAAAGACTTATGTGGAACTATGTCACTATAACCATTGAGGAGGAATATTTTTTGTAACTTTTATTTTTAATTTGTTTAATTAACAAGAAACAAACTAACTAGAGAAACTAGTTACAAAGAGTAAAACAATATTCCATGGGTGAGTGAAAAGGATAAAAACCAACAGAATGAGTTATTTTCCATGGGACAAGTGGAACCCTACTCCCAAAGGTGTGGGATGTGAGGGAACAAGCTAGCACAAAATTAGACCAAGAAAATTCCCTACAGTTAGGGATGAGGCTGACTTGAAAATACCTAGGCAAGTTATTAAAGACAAGTATGTTATGAGGAAGGACATTCCCAAGTATTTGTGAAGAAATCATTTTGTGGTTCTATGAAGAACAAAACTTGTTGGTTATTTATTCTTTTTGAGTTTATATCTTAATATCGAGTGACTCAGGGTTCATGTTAGTATGGAGTTCCAACAAAACCTCTAAAACTATCGGCCCTCTTGGTAAACCAGATGGAAATGCAACACACATAGTGTATTGTGCAATATCACCCGACATAGTCCTAATGGGTGGATGTAATACTCATGTGTTTACACCCTAGGATTGAGTAAGGATCTGGGAAATGTGCGTTAAAGGTTATACTTAACTTATTAATGTAATGAACTCTCATTCACGATTATGCATGCAATATATTCAACTCATTTGGAACACAAAGAAACAACTATTGGAGAAAGTAACGAAACACATACATTCAATCACATCACATAGGTTTTACCGTGGTTCACCCCTCCTGGGATACGCCCACAAAGATCTGGCGCTTCACTCTTTTATTATAGTCGTTCCAAAATTACAGAACCGCATGCTTTACAACTCTTCTTAGTCGGGTCAATATCTATTATGAGGTGGACTAGATCGCATCAGGATCCTCATCCTGCAATATAAACCTCAAGATCCACCCTTATTACTCTTCTATATATCAACAACTTAAAAAATTATGTCATATATCAAAATATTACAACTTGTTATCAAATCAAGACTTCTCTCCTCCCTACTGTCCAATCTCTTTTTGATAGATTTTTCTATAATACTTGGGTATCTATATTTATACATTCATTGTAGTATACCTAGGGAGGTAATATGGGGTACCTAGGGAGGTGCCCAATGGGAATGAAGTTATGTGTTATTAGTGGAAGTCATATAATATATGAGAATGTGGTCATTTAATGTAAGGTTGACTAGGTCCACTATATTAATAACGACCCACTATGGTAGTTGGATGTAATAAATGTGAGAAGGCTCTCTAGAATGTTCCTAGGAGATAGGGAGAGCTATATAAAGAAGTGTAAGAAATGTAATGAAACATAGTGAAGAATATTGTGATTGTACAAGCAAGGATTGTTTGAGGAGTTTTATCCTTCCATAAGGATTAATATATGGTGTTACCTTACCTCAAGGGTTTTGGATATTTCTTGTGTTCATTGTTATGGTGAATGGTTTATGGTTTATTATTGGTTATTTCTGAAGTATATTTGCAGATCTAGTTTAGGTACTTAACAATTGGTATCAGAGCACTTTCCTTGGCCAAAGGAGTGAAGAATTTTTTTATCTTTTTGCAGAATTTTTTCTGGGGAAGAAAAAGAGGGTGGCACACTTCAGGTTAATATCTGAAGATTTACAAGATGAATTTGGAAAACAAAATTGGGTATTTGAATTCCTCTCAGAAAAATACACAATTTCAAAAAACAAATCAGCCGAAACAGAGTTCGGGAAGTAAAGTTATGAGCATTTTAAATTCAATAGTTTTTCAGGGTTTTTCTGGAAAAAGATGCAATTTTTTGTTGTAACTTATTGTTCTATTTTTTGGGGGTTTTCATAGAAATATGTATTTTACAAGGAAATGTGATGACCCTAGTATTGAAGCATTCATTAAATAAAGAAATTCATCATGGGAAGAGAATTGGCCCCATTGGGTAGATCTCAAATTGCAAGGCAATCCTGCCATTTGGTGGAAATCTCTTGATTATAAGGAGATGATGACACTTTCCAATGGAGAATTTGAAAAAATATTGTTAGACAAGTGGTCTTACAGAAAAAATAAGGATACGGAGAGAAACAAGAGTTTATTTTCATGTGACAAATTTATATTACAGGTTCATGGTTGTATTCATAAAGAAAATATCATTGTTTCTATTAACCCTAGTTCCATGCATAATTTTATCAATGTTCAGTTGGTTAATAGATTGCAAGTTCCAGTAAAGAATATTCAAAGAACGCGGGTTGAGGGTGAAAATGTTCAAATTTTTAAAGATTTGAAGATTACCATGGATAAATATGTGTTGCATTCTAATTTTTATGGTATGGATATGGATGAAGTGGATATTGTTTTGGGATATCCTTTGAAAGAATCAGTGGGTACCATTAATATTAATGTGAAAAAGAAGTTTTTGAAGTTATGATACAAGAAAAATAAAATCACATTACAGGATGTGTCTCTCAATAAGAAAGATGGACCCATGGAAGCTAGCAAAGAATTTATTGTCGAGTCGGAAGTTGAATCAAAGGCATAGTCTACAGAAGGAGATGAAGGAAAACTATAAGAAGGACATAATCAGGAAGCTAAGGAGGTCATTGACTCAAATGCACAAAGTGTTGCATATTTGAAGAAAAAAGAACAAATTCCTATAGTTTTTTTATATTGCTATCCACATCATATAGAGACACAATAGTTATCAAGGCAAGGGAATGTGCATCAAAACATTTATGCACCAGTAGGGAACTAGACAAGAAACCAATCAAGAGGTGCATGGAGGAATACCAACACTACATGAAGAGCTCAAGCTATAGAAACAATCCCATGGCAACCCCAACATAATGCAGAGCAAGATCAGGGTGGCAAGATAACATATACACATCATATTCGACTTCCATTGGGATGGATGGATGGTCATGCTTGGTACCAGTTGGCTACATTGCTCAGTTGTTCATATTGTATGGTTTCTTCTCATGTTTCGAGAACGAAACATGTGAAGGGGTATGGAATGTAGTATACCTAGGGAGGTAATATAGGGTACCTAGGGAGGTACCCAATGGGAATGTAGTTATGTGTTATTAGTGGAAGTCATATATTATATGAAAATGTGGTCATTTAATGTAAGGTTGACTAGGTCCAGTATATTAATAAAGGCCCACTATGGTAGTTGGATGTAATAAATGTGAGAAGGCTCTCTAGAATGTTCCTAGGAGATAGGAAGAGATATATAAAGAAGTGTAAGCAATGTAATGAAACATAGTGAAGAATATTGTGATTGTACAAGTAAGGATTGTTTGAGGAGTTTTATCCTTACATAAGGATTAATATATGGTGTTACCCTACCTCAAGTGTTTTGGATATTTCTTGTGTTCATTGTTATGGTGAATGGTTTATGGTTTATTCTTGGTTATTTCTGAAGTATATTTGCAGATCTGGTTTAGGTACTTAACATTCATGGCTCACTAGCCATTACAATACATTTCAAAAACCCTAACCCTAACATTGTTATTTCTTCCATGCATGCACATGTGTTTCTCTTCCTTCTAGTTGTCACTTTCCTCGTGCATGCCTTCTTTCCAAAAATAGTATTTCTTTTTGCTTTGGCCTACTTCTAACAGGCCCCGAACACTAACATGTGGCTCATCCTGAGCCACCTATCCTTTGTGTGCCTCGTCAATCTCCCTGGTGATCGCCTGGAACCTTTCCTTGAGCTCCTTTGCTTGCGTTTGAGCCTGTGCAGTCTTCTTCTTAAGTGTTTCTACTGTCTGTGCCGCAATATCATTACTGATCAACCCTGGACACTCTGCCTAGATCCATGCCATATATGTATTGGCTTCCTCTACTTGTGCAATGACTTCTGCTAATCTTTCTTGAAGTAGTTCCATTTGAGACCGGTGCTCGGTTTTATGCATCTGTGCAGTGGTGAGTTATGCCTATAGTTTCTTCATATCTTGTTCCCCTTTGGCGTGCTCCATGATGGTCATTGTCTTCTACATATGTTGGAGGTCTTGGATAGCTGCACTTATTCTTTCTTATTCCTTCTCCCACTATTGGACCTATTTATCCTCTTCCAGCTTCATCTAGAGTTGTGTTTCTTTGTCGAACAAGTCAGCTATCACGTTGAAATGTCACTGTATCTCTTGTAGTTTCTATGTTGCCTGTTGCTTCCTTTGTTTCCTTACCTCTAGTGGAGTGGTATGTGTGATCTTCTCACAGATATTCTCGATCTCCTGCTGATATTAATCGATTGAATATGAAATCTAATCAATCTTCTCGATAGTTGTGAGTTCGACCCTCTACGCGATCTTTGGAATCTTCTCATAAGTTCCGACCAATTTTTGCTCCAATCCATTCACGCAATCCATCTCCTCTTGGGTTTCAAGATTGGTCTTCTCATTTATCAATTCCAGCATGTCCTGTTTATCCTTTACCTATTGTAATTTGGTTGTGTCTGTGCATGCACATGACTGTACCTATTGGGTCACACTAAACTGTAATTTGTGTAGAGCCTTGGATTGTATCAACACCAATACCAATTGGATTTGAGCTAAGTCCTTTTAGGGTGTCTGCCCCACAATCTCGTCCATGTGAAACATGTTGGATGTAATGTGAAATGTTTCACTCATCTTCAGTATTGTGAGGACTGTATCCCACTCACTTGCTTTATTTTATTCTCTTGTCTATGACATTGACGACCCTATTGGCCTAATAGTGTCGGTTACCTGGGCTCCCTTGATCCACTTGAGGAACTGTCGTATGTCTGCCATATCCTCCTTAATTTTGTCCCTATGGTCCACAACATTCTCAAAATCCTTGGATGTATGATCCTAGACCATTTGGGCTATCATGTATGCATCATATTCTATGATCGTGTACTCTGGAGGAATTCTATGCAGCTTCATCTTCTTGCACGCACACCCTGTCTGAATCATTTGTCGCTTAGTCGGGCCTAGGTCTCATGGATCAGGACATGGTGTAGTCCCCTGCATTGCCTCAATTTGTTTCTAGTTTACTTGGGGTGGTTGTGTATTATTTTTCTTCCCCTTTTAATTTCCTACCTTAGATGTCCCCCCTTTCATTTTCTTTGGCTTGGCCTGGCTCGTCCATGGTTTCTTGGGTATTGGGACTTCTTGAGGTTGTGTATCTCCCTGCCTTGTCTTCTCGACATTTGTATGTTCCTTCCTTACTTCCTCCTCCTTTTCCCTTGTAGGTATGTCCTGAGTAATGACTGGAATCCTCCAGTGATCTTCCCAATCCTTTATAGCCATTTATATGTCTCCCTATGTGATGCAATAGCACATTCGTAGCCATTTATTGTTGGGGTCCTTACATGCTTGTATCCACATCGCATGTCAAGTGGCCTTGAAGGTGGCTATGTCCCGATAGTATGAAACATATTGCAGTGTTATTCTCTAGAGGTTGGTGATGGCCTCCTATATATCGTGTAGATATCCTCCAAATATGGACGTGTTCATCTTTTTGTTCCTAGTGTCTGACACAACACAAAATGATAAATATATCGCTCCATGATTGGGTTTAGGTCTAGTGGAGAAAAAAACATATTTTATTTTCATCCATCCCATAATGGCTATCATCATGAGTAGCCATGAATAATGAAATTTCATTCCTAGATCCTATGCATCCTTACAATCATCTAGAAATAGATTTAAAAGATAAGGGGCCCAATTAACTGTAGTTCCCTCAACACATTGTGTTGCAACTGCAACAACCCCAACCGAGACTTCCTCCCTGCAACATTTTCTTAGAAGTTTGCAGTCCATGATCTTTGCGCCCATTTTCATCGCGATGTCATTGATTCATTTGATGATGATTCTGCACGTCCCCATTTCAGTGTCATATTTCTTTTTCATATCCTCTGTAAGTGATTTCTCCTTTTTTTGTGATTAAGAAATTGTGCGGGATCCATGCCTTGTGATGGCAACCCTGTAATGTTCACGATGAGCTCTATGTCTATCGAGATGCTCTTGTCCAGCCATATGTCTTCACCACGTGTTACTGCCATCAACTATTTGGCAAAATTTGTTACATATTGTCCTCTACCAAAGTGTGGTAGTTCTAGCAGACCTAAAATCTCCATTTTTGCCAATCCTGTTGCCCACTGGAGTGGTTGATTAATTAGTTCCCCAAATGCATCCAGACCCACAGTCTATAGGTATACTTGCTTCACAAACTCCAAGAACTTGCCTGTGTCTGTTACATCATGGTATGAGTATTTCATCTTCTCGACATGACCTAGTAAGTCTAATTTCACTCGTACCCCTTCTGGTATGCGTGGTAAAAAAATGGTTGCGACAAGTTGCTTGCATGGAGAGATAGGTACTGACTGGTTGTCCTTTTTCAGTGGTGGATGACTCAAGGTTCTAGCCTCCATTGGTCATTCTTCAACATACTATTCCATCTAGCCTATGACATCTTCCACTGCTCCCTCCTTTGGATGGTCTGACATGGTCGCCTGAGATTCGTCTGGCTCGACCGCTCCTTCTTGATTTGTAGTCATTCTATTGATTCTCAGAGATTCTTCAATGTTCTCTGGTTGCGCTTGGCTTCTTGTGACTTAGTATTGTTGACCTTGTTCCTCAATAGGCATATCCATGTTCATTCCCTTATGTGTTTTATGTTGGGTTTATTCCACAATACGTGTAGGGTTAATTGGTGTTATATTCAGTGATGGGATTTCATATACATTGACCACCTCTGGTAGCTGCTGTTTTATTTCCTACGATTGTACTTGTTCCCTGGTCCAAACTTTGGATTTTTTGGCATCATGGATCTATTTTTCTTGTTTTAGCGGCACGATGGTGGAATATCTAGTTGTTCGTTGAGCTCAGTAGCTTCTGCAATCTCTGTGAACTTTTATCTATGCGTCATAGGCTCTATTGCTCTCTGTCTCTTCAAATTTCATAATAATATTTTTTCTCCTGTGTCCCTACTTTGTATGGGCATCGTATGAAGATTTTTGAAGATGCTACCTTTATTACAGATTTAATGAACCTACATTCCATTCATACTTTCCATTATTCTACCTCGCCGTCTCGAGTTGGTGTGATTAATGTAGCATCATGTTGGTCATTTTAAACTTTCAAGTCCACTTGACTTCATCATTTAATTTTTCTTTTGTCATCTTTATTTTTCCCGCTTGTTTCTATTTTGAACTGACTATTGTCCTTGTCCTCACTGGGTTTGTATTCCTAAGTGTGTGTGTTCTTTCTTGTTTTGGCGCACTGTACCTATGTTGGTATTGTTTTAATTTTTTTTTTTATTAGAGGTGCAGTGATTGTAATGTTGTTGGTGGTTGTCTGTCCTTGTACATATTTAGTAGAATCCCATTGATCATCCCTCTAAGATCTTCACCTCCTAATTCCTTCAATTGTATGTCCCCCCCATATGTGATAGTTTGTAATTTGTACAGTCCTAACCAATGCATTATGATTTTTCCTGGATGCTGAATGGATTTGTTGTCATAGGTCAACACTAAATCTCCTTGTTTGAAAGTTTTCTTCTTGATGTGTGTGTCATTCCAATATTTGTCCTTTTCTTTATGAACTTGTTGGTGAAACCCTACTAGGATCTGATCTTCCTCCATCACCAATAACTGATTCATTTTGTCCTGCACTGTGCCTCATTCCGTCATGTGTGTAATCGTTGCTACACACAGAATGGGTACTGAAAATTCTAATGGCACCACTACTTCTTGTCCATATACTAGTTTAAACGGTGTGTTTCCCATCAAATTATTTCATGTGGTCCTATATGGCCATAATATAGGTGTTATTTTGAGGTCCCAATCATCCCTTTTGACATTGCAGATCTTTGTCAGTACATTCTCAAGGATTTTGTTAAATGATTCTACTATGCCATCTTATTGTGGGTAATATGGTGTGCTCTTTTGATGATGGACTTAAAACTCCTCATTCATAGACTTGATAGTGTTGTTAATGAAGTGTGTTTCTTGGTCGCTCATCAAAATTCTTGGCTAACCAAATCTTGTGATTACTTGTTCAAATAGAAATTTTGCTATTGTTTTTTCTCTACAATCCTTCACTAGTGTTACTTCCACCCATCTTGTCAGGTATTTTGTCACAGTGATATTGTACCTTTCTCCTGTTTTTTTTGTTGATGGGTTGATTGGTCCCATGAAGTCAATTTCCCATTTCATGAATACCTGCAAAGTTACCTATGGTTGTAAGGGAATCTTGTACCTTCTATTGGGTTTACCAGCCCTTCGACAGATGTCGCATCTATGGAAATATTCCTTCCAGTCTCTGTGAATGGTCAGCCACCATATTCATGCACACAATAGCTTCTATGCAGTAGCATTTCCTACGTAATGTCCTCCTGCTATTCCCTCATGAGKTTCTACTAAAACCCTTGGTCTTTAATGTTCTAGCACATATCTCTGCAAGATGCTATCTGTGCCCATTTTGTACAAGTGTCCTGCAATCAAATGATAGTATGAAACTCAAAMTACCAGGTTCTTCTTCTATAYGGTGTTATATTCCTGTGGCATAGTACCTCTAGTCAAATATTGAATGATATCTGCATAGTATTCATCGACAATCTAGACTAAAAATAATTGTGCGTCTGGAAAGTTCTCCTCTAAATTTGTAGGTTCTTCGTCGTTTGTGACCCTTGATAAGTGGTCAGGTACTGCATTCAACTTTCCTAGCTTGACTATTACTTCAAAATCAAACTACTGAAATAGTTGTAACCATAGACATATTCTCCCCCCCAACACTGTCCTGTTGACTAGGTATTTAAGGACTGAGTGATCTGTGAACATATTAAAATGTTTCCTTGGCAAGTAATGTTGGAACTTTTATAGCACATAGACCATACCTAATCCTTCCCTCTCTGTAGCATTTTAACTATGCTCTGATTCTGATAATTTTCTCCTTGCAAATGCTATAGGATGGTCCAAATCTCCTGCTCCTGGTTGTGCCAGAATAGCTCCAAGTGCTATGGTTGGTGCATCTACATGTACATGGAATGTCTTCTCCCAGTATAGAAATACTAGTATTGGTGCGATGACCATCTTTTATTTCAGCGTATCCAAACCGTGTTGACAATCGTCATTCCACTGAAACTTTATGTCATTCCTTAGAAGTTTCTCCATTGGTGTGATAATTTGCGCATACCCTTTGATAAATTTCTTGTAGTATAATGTGTGTCCCAATGTCTCTCTTAGTTGACAGACTATTTTTGGTGGTGGCAAGTTAATAATTAATGCAATCTTTGCAAGATCTACTAGTAAGCCTTCTTTTCATACTATATGGCCCAATGGTATCCCAAACGGTGTTTTGAATATACAATTTTTTATGTTTAATGATATTTGACACTCCCTGCATCTTTCTAACATCATCCTCAAGACTTATACATGGTATTTCAATAGAATATAGACTGTCCATTCATCCAAGTAAACCTCTAGAAACTGGTGGATAAATTATTTGAATGCAACGATGACTACTCTGGAAAATTTTGCTGGTGAATTCTTCAGTCCAAACGACATGATTGTGTATTGGTAAGATCTCGATTCTATAGAAAAAATGGTCTTGTATCTGTCTTCTTGTGCTATCTTGGTCTGGTGGTATCCTGAGAATCCATTAGTGAATGAATAAACTTCGTGTCCTCCTACGTTCTCCAACACTTCATCTGTGAAAGGTGTAGGGAACGGGTCATGTAGCCATGCATCATTCAACTTCCTCAAGTCGATGCATATTCTTATCCAGCTTTTTTTTTTTCTCCTGAACTACCATTAGTCTTATCGATTCTGATTCCTCCACAGGTTCTATGATTCCATCTTCAAGCATATTGTCTATATTAGCTTTGACTTTCTTCTTATATATCGGGTTTAATCTGTATGGTCTTTGTCTGATCGAACTCGCTTTAGCTCTGAGTGGTATCTTCATTTCTTCTATCTCTCGTGCTATACCCTTCATTTCTATAAATGTTGTGGGAAATAGGTTGTTGTACTCATGCAATAAATCTATTATGATTTCTACTGTTTTCTCATCCCAGTAATCTCCAATGCTGGCCATTTTCGGATGCTCAATTGTCCCAATGTTAACTTTCTTCACCTTCATTGACACATAAATTACTTCTGATTATAGAGGTGGGCCCTCCACTTATTTTTCACCTTCTGCTTCCTCAATTTGAATATCACGTAGATCGTCTTCATCTTGTGCTTCTTCCTGCACATGGTAGCATGACAAAAGTTCTTTTACCGTTTATCTGTTACACTGTTGTTATTTTGTTATGAGTTCAACTTCTGGTTTTGTGATGAATATCACCCGTATTATCCACTTAATAGCTTCATCTATGTTGTGTTTCTCATGCTCAAATGATAAAGTGACTGTAAAATTTTATTGTAGTACGATCCAATTTGAAATTCCTCTACGCAACTCCTGGTCTAGATACCAGTTCACTGGTATGCCTTCTAAGGTATGTAAAAAATGATGAGGTCGTTCCTTTGGCGGTGTCATATTCCACAATGCTCTACACTTCTCCAAGTGTTCTTCTGGTGCCCCATGTCCATTGTACTTATGCTTGTTGTTGCTTTTAATTTCTACACCAAAACTTGTGTGAAGTAACCGCTTACATTGGTACCAATCCTTGATTGTTTCCTTGTGTGCACCCCACCATCTTGCAGGTGGCCTTGAGTGATATATAGAGTGATAAAAGTATTTGATTTTCTAACACTTCATCCTCATACTATGCCAATAATACTTCTAGATCCTTTACTCCATGGAAACTGGGTGGTTCCCTTATTTTTGTGCCTACCCATCTTATTGCGCAGTCTATTATTGTGCACGTTCTAGTGGAAACTTCCTATAGCCTTTGTTTCCAGTTCTCTAGACCCATGTTGGAGTCTATATCACATAATGTAATGCTCTACCAACTAAGTATCCCATCGGCAGTTGGGTTTACATAATCCTCATTGCGCGCAGTTGTTATCTACAACTGGTTGATTTCTTCTAAGTCTAGACAGGTAGGTTCTACAAACCTCTCCCCTTCTAATGGGTCTAATGGCGCAATGAATCTATATTCTCTTGACTGAAATGCCATTTTTTGTGTCTTCAAATTGATTATGGCCTGGTTATCAAACTCCCAATACAAGCCAAGAAATGTTGAATATGGTGTTGTGTCATCCACTATTTCAATCACTTCAAAGTTTTCTTTAGTGCGCACTCCATCCAAGTCTACTGTTACTCCTTTCAGTCTACCAATTGGTACGACTCTGTGTTGGCTTTCTAGTTTCAGTTGAACAGGTGAATATCTTAATGTGGGCTCTCCCATATGTTGTCATGTCTTCTTAGGTAATACATTGACTTTGGATCCTATATCCAATATGATATCTCCGATGTTCAAATCTTCGATGTTATTTGGCCTAAATTCTCTACTTTTTCTTCTCCTTGTATGTAGGTGATTGACTATTTTTTGTTCTAGTTTTCCTTATGTCTCTATGCTACATATTTCTAATATATTTTACAATATTTTGATAGATGATTGATCAATCAATACTTTTACACATGATTGTAAAAAACCTTTGATTGTACTTACTTGTCCCATGGGTTGCATTTCCTTGGTATGATCCAATAATGGACGCCTCGGGTACTCTGGTGCTTCCTTTATTTGTTGCGTAGTTGAAGTTGAAGTGGTGTCTTTCTTCATTAATTCTTGTCTGGATTGGTTAAATGTGCCCTTCTTGTTCTACGCATTGAACTGTCTCCTTGGTTCAACATTCTTCTTCACCCACTGGTGTTGTATTGGTTCTTGTCGAGCTGCATCGTTTCCTGTTTTAGCTCCTCCATGCATAACTATGTTGATGTTGTGTCCTTCATCCCTCACTTATGTTGAAATCCATTGAATGTTTTGATTGTTCTAATTCATCTTTTCCTGGATCTTTACTAATAGTGTTGGGCATTCTTCCGTATCATCGTCTGATGTGCAACAATACATACACATTGTTGGTGTAAGTGGGCATTCCCTTGCATAATGTCCCATTTGTTGAAAATTATGACATACCACTAGTCTTCTACCTCTTCCAAAGCCTCCTCTTGCTCATCCTCCACCTCTGTAGCCAGCTTGATCCCCTCTTGGTGCGCTATACTGAGGTGCCTCATGGTACTGCATGGTATTTTACTGAGGTTGTGTTGTGTTTTACTATTGTTGCACGATATTATATAGTTAATGCACATTATTATACTTTTGTTGCACAATATTGTGTGGGGTTGGAACTTGGTTAAATTGTGGTGCATATTTCCAAGTTATCATTTGTGTTTTCACTCTATATCCATCCGATGTCCTCTCTCGCATCAACTCCATAGTTCTACAATCTTTGTCGTTGTGGCCCACTAACATGAAAAAGTTGCAATATGAACTCTTTGGAACTATCTGGTATTTCTGCATCATTGGGAAATGATATGGATCGTGACCTAGTTTCTTACATATATCGCACCATGCTCCTCCTGTTGGTAACAAATTTGGTATTCCTTCTGCCATATACTGCACAAATGTTGGAAATTTGTTATTGTGGTGTCCTTCAATCCTACATGTTGTACACCAAATGACTTCTTGTTTTTCCTTACTTTTGTTTTGCTTTAGCTGGAACGTTAAGTTATTCAAATCCTCCTTCAGTTCTTCGATGGCTGGATCCATCTATTGATACTGGTTTTCTTCCATTTGTAGAGCTACAAGTGGTATCTCAAGTGTGGTAGCAGTGAGTTGACAAACAAGTGCCTGTTCTGCATATTGGTCATGAGATATTTCAATTTTCCTTTTAGTCACTCGAATATCTGATCAATCTCCCATACAAATCCTCCTAGGTTCTGTCTAATTTCTATGATCTAGTTCATGTACTGATCTTCTGAAATTGGCCTCTGGAACTCATTTATCAACAATTTCTTGATGTCTGCAATCATTCTGGCTATCCCTAGTGGATTATTTGTAGCTAAATGCATATACCAATCCAGTGCGTGATCCCTTAGTGTAATCTCTAGCTATTTCATTTTAGTATATTCTTCTATGATATGTTTTTCTTCCCAAATATTCTCATAGATAAACAAATGTTTTTCCAGGTCTTCCGATGCTTCTCCTTTGAATTCTGGTAACTTGATGTTGGGATCATGTCCTTCCATCCTGAACACTGAACTACTATCTTTGCACAGTGTAGATAATTGACTAGTGCTACCTAAACTGACTCCTCCAGTTGTTGTTCCTTGTGTAGTTGTGCTTCATGTTGTCTTTCTTCCTCCGAAATGTGGTTGTCTAAACGGTGGTGTTCTCTTTGTTGTATTAGTCGCACATGGGTTTATTGGTTCCACACTGACATTAATATTGATAGGATTGTTTCCTTCTCTTCCCGCTCTTGGACCTCTCATTTTCCTTTCATATGTTGTGTTCAGGATTTCCTCAATCTTCTCCACAGACCGAATATCCTCTACCTCTTCCTCATCACCAGCCAAGCCTTCCGTCATGGCTACGAATCTCTTCTTGGTATTTACCTTGTATTGGTAGGGTACTCCGCTACACGTCTCTCTAGTTTTCTCCATGATCCGCTTGATTTGGTCTCCATCCATCATGATTGGGTCCAACGGTTCCTCCATCTTTCCCTTATCCATGTCTCTTTCCATTTCTCCTCTTTCTATCAATGCCTCCCCACTTCCCCCATGCACGTAGGGAAGTTTAGTTGTATGAATCCATCGTCATTACCCCTTTGTTGTGTAGAAGTATCTTAATATAAGTATACAACTATATAATATACCTTCCTCGAGGTCCATGTAGAAACTCGTGCTTTTATGCACTATACGACTTCACTGTATCTACTGCAAACTCAATTATAAATCTTGATACAATATCGTCAAGCCAAAAATCTACTACGCGGGTGAATTTGTTGTTCACCCGCTGTAACTGCTCAATCTATACTGAGGTCCACTCAAACTTTCATATTTGGTTCATTGCATGGTTATCCTTCAACCTTAGTATCCACTCCTACAAAAAGTGGGGAAAATCAAAGAAAAATACTTCATGCAAATCAGTAAACATGTATTTGTCAAGAGATTTGTTCGGTGTTACTCTAGGGTTTCTATTATCCTTCTGTGCAAACTCCAGTTCTTTTGTCTTCAGCCAGCTTTTGATTTCTTCTTTTGTGGGATTCCATGGTCTCAACATCCCCTTCTAGCAGCTCATTCTTTTATCCTTCTTCTCATTTTCTTGAGTATTCTCTTGACCCACCTCCCATAGATCTAACATATCTTTTGACAAATCCTCAACAGATCTCATCTACTCAATCCTCTACTATTCCAAACAACAACAACAAAACCATTTGTTGGTTATTTATTATTTTCTGAGTTTATATCTTTATCTCGAGTGACCTAGGGTTCATGTTGGTCTGGGGTTCCAATAAAACCTCTAAAACTATCGACCCTCCTGGTAAACCAAAAGGAAATGCAACACACTGAATGTACTGCGTAGTCTCACCCGAGATAGTCTTAATAAGTGGCTGCAATACTCATGTGTTTTCATCCTAGGATTGAGTGAAGATTAGGGAAATGTGCATTGAGGGTTCTAATTAACTTATTAATGTAATGAATTGTCATTCACAATTATTCATGCAACATATTCAACTCATTTGGAATGCAAAGAAACAACTATTGAAGATAGTAAAGAAACACATACATTCAATCACATAATACAGGTTTTACCGTGGTTCACCCCACCCCCTTGGGATACGTCCACAAAGATATGGCTCTTCGCTCTTTTATTATAGTAGTTCCAAAATTAAAACACCACATTCTTTACAACTCTTCTCAATCGGATCAAGATCTATTATGAGGCAGACTAGATCACACCACGCTCCTCATCCTGCAATCTAACCCTTAAGATCTACCCTCCTTACTCTTATCTAGCTCAACAAATTACAAAATTAGGTCATATATCAAAATATTACAACTCAATATCAAACCAAGACTTCTCTCCTCTCTACTATCCAGTCTCTTTTTGCTATATTTTTGTATGAAACCTAGGTACCTATATTTATACATTCATGGCTCACGATACGTTACAATACATTGCAAAAACCCTAACCCTAACGTCGTTAGGAATTCCATGAATGCGCACATGTTGCTCTCCCTTCCAGTTATCGTTTTCCTCATGCATGACTGTTGGGCCCGAGATATGATTAGTTTTATGACAGTAATTAGATACCTTTATTGAATGTACATATGTGTTTTTCATGTTTTGGGGAAGCTTTTTGAATAATTTTGTGCCAAAATGCTATGATCTACACCAGGTATGTATAATTTGCGTTTTATGTCGATATTGAGTATAATTCATTATGTTTCTATGTTTCCAAGAATCTAGTTCACATTTTTTGGAGTTACAGGGAAAAATTGCATCATGTTTCTTCTTCCAGCACTCAGTCTGGAACTCCATCCAGTATTGAATCCGGTACCCGGTCCGACACTCCGTCCAGCAGCTCATCTTGCAAAAAAACAATGTGCGAATTGGAGGTTATGGTATTGGCGGCTAGTGGTGGGAGAATCAGGAACATGGGTTTTACTCGTGCTTTCCCCCTCTAGCTACTGAACTCTTGACAACTCAGTTTGGGTTGTTGAGCAGGGCGATTATTGGCTCGCTCCATTTCGACAGTTAGGGCACCATTAATGTAATTTACTATTTTTAGAGGTGGTTCAACCCTTGAGTGGTCGACCACTTGGGTTGTAAAGCTTATAAATACATCCATGGTGGTCATATAATAGTTAAGTAGTATAAGAAGTAGTGTGTTAGAGACAAATATGATTTTCCTCTGTTTTGAAATTTTCCATTGCCAGAATTATATAAAACTGTATTTTTGAGTTCCAATGGTGAAATCATTTTGTTGAGCTCATGGTGTGGATTTGAGAAGTGACCACAAGTTGTTGGGGGGGCCACTAGTAGTCTGGTAATTTCTCTATGAGTTATTTATGAATTCCATAGCTTAGATGTCTTTCATTTTATTTCCTGTACATTAATTGATATTTTGTTTATTTGTCACATAATTTTCTATTATAGTTTAACTCTATAACTTCTCTTTTGCAGGTTAGTATGAAGGCTTTTGTCAATATGCATTAATTTTGTAGTTAATAGGAACAAGTTTGAAAACTTATACAGTAACCCTGTGTGCAATTAAATGTTAGATTGAATTATGTTTATGATTTTAAAACTAAGTTTAAAATATAAGTTAAAACTAAGTTTTATTTCACGTTTTCTTTAACAAGGCTTCAGTGGATGGATAGGGTTGTCTTTATTTTTTATTTCTAGATTGCCTATTTAATTGTTGTTTAGATTTTTCGTAACTAGTTGTTCATCAATTTATTCATTATTTTACTTTTTATATGCTAAGAATCACATTTACTTTCTGTTTATAAGCATTTTCCTTTTTGCAATTTGAGTTGTTAAAATAGGTTTAGCTTAGTTTTACTTTGTGCAATTACTTTCCTAGATTTAGGTTGCAATTCCAATTCTTAGTTAATAGTTGAATTTGATTATGATTTTGATTACATAACATAGAGTACAATTATAATCTAGTTATACTATTGAAGGTTAATACATGAGTAATAATTCCATGAATATGCAGGGTAATTGATGATTGTTTCCATAATGGATAAGTTCTCACTAGATTGTTTAATCCACACCTTTCACTTTTCTATTGAAATCAATATTGAGATTAAAGCTATTGAATTATCTTTCATTGTCAAGTGCCATCGAGATATTATAAGACACCAGAGACATTCACACAACCATCAACACTATATTTGAGTTTTTCATAGGATAAAAGATAGTTTCTTTCTTTCATAGATCAGAAGATAGTTTTATTGTTGTTGTAGGATAGATAGTCTTCTACTTTGGTAGATTAAAGAGCAGTTTTGTTTATCATAGATTAAAGGTTAGTTGTTAGTTCTTCTTTCTTTCCATTAAGTAGATTTCCTTTTGTGAATTAGAAATAGTTGTATTAAGAGTAGAGTTCACTTGTCTCTTAGCTTAGTTAGTTGCTTATTGAGTAGTCTTACTTAGTTTACTTGTTGTAGAAGTTATCCTAGGGTAGTTAGTTTTTTACTTGCTTTAATAGGTTAATTTCTTACTTGTTTATTCTTTCTTTGATTGTTTATTTACTTGATTTCACAAGATAGACTAGTTAAAGTAGTTTGTTATTGATATTTGTTTATTTTTATGCTTAAATAGTTTCTTTTGCTTATTTTCATGATTGAACTAGTTTGCCTCTAGTAGGGTTTTCATTTGTTTTCCTAGAACTATCCATCGATCCTTGGTCCAAAAGTAATTAGGTTACATAGTTTAAAGTTTTTTAGTAGGGTTTTCTCATTACATATCTTTGCTTGAATAGATTAGACTTTAGATAGCCACTTCCTTAGTTAGACTATACTACTACCATCCCTTCTACCTTGGCATATATTTTGTTACAACTATGAGTTTATTTACCCCGGGTTGACAATTTAATTTAGGGTTTTTAGTGTGTTTTTAGTGCATATAGAACACCCATCATTTTTGGCGCCGTTGTCGGGGAGTTGTCTCAAGGTAGGAAGTAGTTAGGAGATAGATCATTCCTAGACCTTAGCATTAGATTGGTGGTGGGGGAACTTTAATACGAGAGGTAAGAACCTGTGCATCTGCTATTGGAGGCTCCCCCAAACCCAATGTTAGTTTTTGTTTTCTTTCATGAATAGACCTAGAGACCCAAAAGGTAGATACATTAAATCTAAATCAGACCTTTCAAGCAAGGTTCCTTCAGACCTTTTTGGGGGAAGGAATGTTCCACTCATAAAATTCACAGATCGATACCAAACAATAGGATCTAGCTCAACCAAAAGAGCTAAAATTGTCTCTCAAGAGACTAAGACAAAGAGCACTGGAAAACAAAAAATTGAAGCATCAATAATAGTGGGAAAGGAGGCAAGACCACTCGAGCCTTCGACAGAACCAAACAATACAACCTTTGTTTTCTTACCACCATCAAGAGATCCTAACTTTGTGGACATCATCTTTGTGTGAAAAAAGTTTTATCAAATGTCAAGAAGAACTCAAAAGCAACTATTATCCTGAGGGAACTTTCTCAAATCCTAGCAATAACTGGGATCTCTTGCTCTCAAGAAGAACACATCTTGACAATAGCCAAGAACTTGAAAACCTCTCCAAAAATATTAAAAGAATAAAGGTCCTATGATCTAAAAAATGATATTACTTTACAAAATAAAAAGGAAGCTGAACAATTATGGACTACACCCAGTGGAGAGCAATCATTAAGACCTGAGATTGACGAGTTATCAACATCCATCTCATCAGATCCTTTATGTACTTCAGAAATTGATCATCTAGAAGAAGAGGATTTGCATAACATGATGAAGGAGAGCATAGAAATTACTGTTGATGAACATCAAGATTACATTGAAATTTAGATTCAAGAGGTCATGAGGCCACAATACTATTCTCTTCTTCAACACCTTCTGATGCCAAAACAAGTAGGTTGGTTGGTTCTTCATATCCATGTAATCACCGTGGTAAATTTTTCATATGCAGATATGAGTATGTTTCTTATCTTTCTTCGCACATGGGTACATGGGAAAAGTTATTACACTTGAATAAAGGTTTTCCTTTCTTTTTAGGTAGGGTAGGATAGTAAATAAAAACTGCATGTTGTTAGTTTAGCTTAAAGACTAATGCAACCTCATTTTATGTTTTATTTTTAATAAAATAACCATGAGATACATGTTCCAGTGACTTGATCTCATTGATCTTATTAGTTTTTGATATTTTAGAGTGTGATTTTTAACATATAATTCTAGAGATTTGTGTAGGTATTTATTTCACCAGGAGTAGACAGTTTCAAGGAAATATAGAAGAAAGATTTTTCTTCAAAACATTGTTACACTTAAAACTTGTTGTCTGCTAAGCATAAAATGAATAATGACTTGTTGTAGTTAGCCATGTTTTTACAAATATTTTCATCTTCTTGTTCTTAAGGAATTTTAAAAAGCAATTTCTCTTGAAAATCTTCACCACTATATAAGGAAGCTATACCATAACCATCAAGCTTAGAGGTCTCTCATACAGGTTTCCCAAGAAACCTGAGTAATTAAGTAAAGTATATTTATTAAAGAGTAACAAGGAGGTCTGATTAGAGGTTAGTCATGGAAAAATCACAATAACTTACGAAAGGAGAAAGTGAGTTGAGGCTAAAGATACCTTTCTATTCTTTCCCAATGGTACCACTAACTACACACTAAAAATCTTTATTATATCATATTTTTAGATAGGCCATGTTCGATTAAGTATTCCTTACATCAGGACAATCACTAATGAATATAATGGAAAGTCACCCTCTAACATAAATAACATCCCAATTGAAAAAAAAAAAAAAGTTGTTTTTAGAGATGTCCCCCCATCCTCTTGCATAAATCAATCTTATACTAAAATCTTAAAAGATGGAGGGCTAGTCTCTGAGGGTGTAAGAGGCTAACCCGTCAGGATACTGAATAGGTCTGCTGGGAGCGGGTATCGGCCTGTGATATGACTAGGTAAACCCATCGGAGTACTGAACACGATTGCTGGCAGTGGGGAATTCTACCTAGCATGGATGATAATCTGACAAAAAAATAAATAATAAATTTAAACTTGTCCTGATGTTACTTGTAGAAAAAGATGACATGAAGTATGTATGGTTAATCTAAGGTTAATGAACTCCATAAACTTGTTGTTGGGAACTAACTTTGAGACTATCTTGAAACTCTCTTGCCTACCTCTTCTTATCTATATATAGGATCTCTTATCCTATAGGTGGGGCCATCCTTTAACCGTCTCGTCAGACCAATCTATGAAATTTATCTCTACACTTAACAAGATGTAAATCTTTGGATATTGGGAGAACTGACTGGTTTCATATATTTTTTATTGTGATGTGTCACAATACTTAGGTGTGGGGTAGGGGTTCATGAGTTGACAAATGATAACATTGCCTAGAAGAAGTAAATATTTGTAAAAATTTATGTGTATTGTTTTCATGATATAGGCTATTACATGAACAGTCATTTTATTTTCGAAATGATAATTCCATGTGTGTTATAAACTATTGTACATCTCCTTAAGAGAACACTTAATTGGTTTATTGTCGTTACATACTGTTCATTACAAATTTATGATTACATGCCTTATAAAATGCAAGATAGAGGAATGGATTGTGTGAGAACGATGGAAAAAAAAATATTAATGGAACACTCTTATATTGCCTCTGCTCCTATTCACTATATTCTTGGTCTTTGAGGAATCAATTTCCTCAGCCACAAAGCTCCCAAGAGTCGGAGACTGCTTCTTCAAACACCACCAGTTTCCAAGATCAAGCTATAACAGGGTTTTCAAAGCCGAATTTCACAACATCTCTGGAGCTAACGGATACTCCACATAGTGGATAAAAGAGGAGCTAATCTAACCCCCTCTCAAAACAATAAATACCTATTACTAATTCATGGCACGAGGACGTGCCATATCTTCAATCTAGGGGGAGTTTCCTGAGCTAAAAAAATTCTAAGAACCGCCCATTTGAATAGCAAAACCCATGAGAAGAGGAAGTAGGATTTCTATCAAAATTCTATCATACTGTATTTTTACAATGTCTTGGGATATTATATCAGTAGTTTCTTGTATGCTAAATTATATACTACTAACATCATTGTGTGTGTTATAATATTACTGTTCATTTTTATGTTTATGCTATAGAAGACTTCGTATACTTAACTCGTTCTTTGTAATAATTACAGATCAATAACACATTGTTAAACTCACTACAGATCTATGTTACACACCTATGAACAAAGGAAAAAGGTTAATTGGCTCTATATTAGGCTAGGTATTTAGCTCAACATGGTTTTGATTTCAATTTTTCTAGACTAGAATCTAGATCTACGGAGCTAGGCTAGGGTTTCCAAAAGATGAGCTGCAAAGATAGAATGGGGCAAGGTAGGTATACTGAGTAGAATTTAGGATTTGTCATTGCGTATAGGGTAGATGTTGTGAGTTAAACATGGGAATGAGATCATGAATCCATTCATAAAAAGAAGCTGTAAAATAACATGGCATTTTCATCCAAAATAGTGCAAATAACTTTGAAACAATCATAGGAAATCATGGAGGTGGCAACGAATTATATCAGAAGAGAAACAAGTTTTGGAGGCCTTCCTCGATCATTTCTTTAATGAAAAATTTATAAATGGAAATATGAATATGTCCTATACACTATGGATTCACTAATACAAGAAAAAATATACATATAACCCCTTCACAACTGATTTGAAAACAAATTTTCCAAAAGCGCAACAACTGTGACAGAAGCGGAACAAAAAAATAAGGGTCAAAGATGGGGCTATAAATTTTTAATCAGAACACATTTTACAAAACGATGATAGGTTTTTGTAGATAAGGTTTTTATTAATATAAAACTCTCTCAGTGTTGTGAAATTCATTCCCATGTTCTTGGAATATGTGCCACAACATAATGACTAAAACATGAAATTAAATTGGAGAATTTGATTTTCTGAGATGGGCCTCCAAGAAAGTTGAATATCTCCCACTATATGCTACCTATGTAAAAAATGAAAGTGGTTATTATGATGTGGTATGTCATTAGAAATAAACTCCTTTGGTTTTCCAAAATGCATCTTTATTTGGTCAAAAACCTGTTTTAAAAATAATGACTAAAACAAGAAATTAAATTGGAAAAATTTATTTTCTGAAATAAGTCGCCAAGAAAGTTGAATATCTCCCAATATATGATACCTGTGTAAAAACTGAGAGAGGTTATTATGATTTGGTATGTCATTAGAAATAAACTCCTTTGGTTTTCCAAAATTCATCTTTATGTGGTTAATTGTTTTTTTTTCAAATGATGACCAAAAACAAATTCAAAAGCACAACGTAGTCTTGTAGAACACTTTTTGTGACTTTTTCTCATCCATTTTTTGATGTAGTAGTTATTGGCCATGTGTCTCTAAATCTTGATGTCCATGTTGGCATTTTTCAGGAGCATCTCCAGGTGTTCATTAACTCTTCCAAGACAATACTCTTTGTCCTTTTCAAATCTTGCTGCAATGGTGCCTTCAATGTCTTGTTGACATAGTGAAGGTAGATACTCTATTTTTTAAGCTTTCCATTTTTGATTGTTTACCCACTTTCAGTTCAACAAACAATCGAATTTTCCATTCTTGGATAATATGTCCTCTCAAGTGAGGAAGAATGTAACCAACCCCCAGAACAACCTCTTTCACCATGGCGTTATCAAACTCCTTGTTTTAGCTGAATTGGAAAAAACAGGGGCAAACTTGGGATGCATTCATTTATCAATTTGTAAACCCTCACTTGAAAATCAAGACTAGAAAAAAGACATCAGATCTAAGGACTATTTCTCCATCCAAAACCCATTCTCCAAGGACTCCAAACCCTCCTACACAAGCCATTTCTTTACCGGAACACAAATCCAAGAAGCTTATTGAAATCCAACCGCATCCTTAGAGCACAACTGAAGAAACAAAGGAGGCATAAAGCAAAGCCTTCATAGAAAGAAGGAGAAGCTTCCAAATCTATTCCTCCTCAACAATCTTAGTCATGAGGGGTAATTTATTTTTGTTTGCAGTGGGACCTGCAAAATCTTAAGTGTGGGGGTAATGTTAGGCCCGAGATATGATCAATTTTATGGCATTAATTAGATACTTTTGTCGAATGTACATATATGTTTTTCATATTCTGGAGAAGATTTTTGAAGAATTTTGTACCAAAATGCTATGATCTACACCAAGTATGCATAATCTGTGTTTTATGTCGATCTTGATTTTAATTAATTATATTTCTATGTTTCCAAGAATCTAATTCACGTTTTTTGGTGATATAGGGAAAAATTGTATCATATTTATGCTTTTGGCATTCAGTGTGGCACTCCATATCATACTCAATCCGGTACTCGGTCCGGCACTCCGTCCAACACCTCGTCTTGCACAAAAACGATGGGAAATTTGGCGGTTATGGTATTCGCAGCGCGTGGTGGGTGAATCAAAAATATGGGTTTTCTCGTGCTTGCCTCCTCAAACTACTGAACTCTTGACAACTTGGTTTGGGTTGTTGAGCAGGGCAATTATTGGCTCGCTCCATTTTGGCAATTAGGGCACAATTAATGTAATTTACTATTTTTAGAAGTGGTTCGACCCTCCAGTGGTCGACCACTTGGTTTTTAAAGATTATAAATACTACCGTGGTGGTCATACAATAGTTAAGTAGTAGAAGAAGTAGTGTGTTAGAGACAAATACGATTTTTCTCCATTTTTCCATTTTCCATTGTGAGAATTATATAAAACTATGTTTTTGAGTTTTAATGGTGAAATAGTTTTGTTGAGCTCATGGTGTGCATTTGAGAAGTGACCATGACTTGTTGGGAGGCCCACGAGTAGTCTGGTAACTGTTCTATGATTTATTTATGAATTCCATATCTTAGATGTCTTTCATTTTATTTCTTGTTCTATGATTTATTTATGAATTCCATATCTTAGAGGTCTTTCATTTTATTTCTTGTACATGAATTGATATTTTGTTTATTTGTCATATAATTTTCTATTATAGTTTAACTCTGAAAGTTCTCTCTTAGAGGTTAGTGTGAAGACTTTTGTCAATAAGCATTAATTTTTTACTTAAAAGGAACAAGTTTGCAAACTTATGCACTTACCCCGTGTGCAATTAAATGTTAGATTGAATTTTATTTATGCTTTTAAAACCAAGTTTAAAATAGAATTTAAAATAGAGTCTTAGAACCGAGTTTTATTTCAAGTTTTCTTTAACAAGGCTTCGCTGGATAGATAGGGTTAGCTTCATTTTTTATTTGTAGATTTCCTATTTAATTGTTGTTTAGATTTTTCTTAACTATTTGTTAATCAATTTATTCATTATTTTACTTTTTATATGCTAAGAACCACGTTTATTCTGTTTATAAGCATTTTCCATCTTGCAATTTGAGTTGTTAAAATAGGTTTAACTTAGTTTTACCTTCTCCAATTACTTTCCTAGATTTAGCTTGCAATTCCAATTCTTAGTTAATGGTTGAATTTTATTATGAGTTTGATTACATAACATAGAGTACAATTATAATCTCGTGATATTATTGAAGGTTAATACAGGAGTAACAATTCCATGAATATGCACGGTAATTGATGATTGTTTTCATAATGGCTAAGTTCTCACTCGATTGTTTAATCCACACCTTTCACTTTGCTATTGAAATCAATATTGAGCTTAAACCTATTGAATTATCTTTCATTGTCAAGTGCCATCGAGATATTATAAAACACCGAAGACATTCACACAACCATCAACACTATATTTGAGTTTTTCATAGGATAAAAGATAGATTCTTTATTTCATAGATAAGAAGATAGTTTTATTGCTATTGTAGGATAGATAGTCTTTTTCTTTGGTAAATTAAAGAGCAGTTTTTCTTATCATATATTAAAGGTTAGTTGTTAGTTCTTATTTCTTTCCATTAAGTAAATTTCCTTTTGTGAATTAGAAATAGTTGTATTAAGAGTAAAGTACACTTGTCTCTTAGCTTAGTTAGTTGTTTATTGAGTAGTCTTACTTAGTTTACTTCTTGTAGAAGTTATCCTAGGGTAGTTAGTTTTTTACTTTCTTTAATAGGTTAGGTGCTTACTTGTCTATTCTTTCTTTGATAGTATAGTTGCTTGCTTATTTACTTGCTTTCAGAGGATAGATGTTTATTGAATTTAAGTAGGCTAGTTAAAGTAGTTTGTTGTTGCTATTTGTTTATTGTTATGCTTAAATAGTTTCTTTTCTTTATTTTCATGATTGAACTAGTTTGCCTCTAGTAGGGTTTTCATTTGTTTTCCTAAAACTATCCATCGATCCTTGGTCCAAAAGTACTTAGGTTACATAGTTTAAAGTTTCTTAGTAGGGTTTGCTCATTAGATAGATTTTCTTGAATAGATTAGCCTTTAGATAGCCACTTCCTTAGTTAGACTATACTACTACCAACCCTTCTACGTTGGCATATATTTTTATACAACTCTAAGTTTACTTACCCCGGTTGACAATTTAATTGAGGGTTTTTGGTGTGTTTTTACTGCATATAGAACAGCCATCAATGACATCTTTCCCAAAATAATTTTTCTTTCTGCTTTGTCCTCCTTCCAACAAAACTCAAGAAATTTGAGAATGATAATACCATTTTTAGTCCCCATGGAATAATGATTTAGGATCGGGGGTGACTAGAACAAACAACATTGGTTTTTTGTCTCTATGGTTGGGAGGAATAGGTTCTCTACCCTATTTGTTTCCCAATTTTGAATTAGGCTCAAATATATGAATTTATTTAATTTGTATTTGGTTTTCTAATGAATGAAAATGTAACATCCAATTCCACTCGGTACATTTATACTGACTTATTATTTGAGGACACTTGCGATAAAGTGATTTGGTTATGATACATTATGATTATACTTTTCTTATGAGTTATATTATGATGTCATTCTGATTATCTACTAAATTATACATTTAGATATGTATAAACTCATATTATTGATGTGTTTCCCTGAGTGTGAAGGATACATAATAACAGGTTAATAATGTTGATGGCACCGACTAACTTCCTTGGACTCCAGAATGATTTAGGGAGTGGACTTGTATTTGGTTTGAGTTTTGAGTATTGATTTACATTTATATATAACAATTTCAGTATGGATGTTATGTATATGGATTATTGATAGTGTTATTTTCAATGGATGCACGTTTGGCGATTCTTGCTAATGCAACTCACATAAGGAGTAAATGGGTCATGCATAGAAACCATACAGTTGAGGGAGAGGTGTGGCAGCATCCCTCTCACAACCTACTAGAACTCTTGTTTTGTCATGAATGCATTGTTAATGATTACCTCATTTTGAGAGTTCCATGATGTCGTGAGGGAAGTCTAAGACAATCTCTCATGAGGAATTCTAAGGGGTAGGCAATAAGGCATAATCCTTATTCCTTAGACAACCCTTAGTCTCTCACAAGGTTGACCAAGTGGAGTGTTGACTACAAGCATAGGAAAAACTTTCAAGTTAGTCAAAGGCGAGTGGCACCCTTGGAGCATGGAAGTGCGTCTTGAAGGGCACGTCGCCCAAACAAAATGTGAGTCAATAAAAATCTAGAAGGTCTAAAAAATAAAAATAAAATACTTATAATTTGATAGAAAAGAGCATGCAAATGATTATTAAATTAAAAACAAGAAAATAACAAAGAATCTAAGTCTAAAGAGGTTTGTCTAAGTAAACCATAAAAAGGGAATAAAATAATTAGACTAGCAATTTAATTGAATGAAGAAATAGGAATAAACTTGGGTAAAACAACGTGTGCATGAAAATAATAAAAAGGATTTAAAAATAAAAATAAAATAAAACATGAGAGAATAGGTGGTCCACATAGAGTAGCATATTAAGTCAATCTACCACTAATTCTAACTAAAGGAAAACTCTTAATTCAACTCAAACTAGGATCTAGTTCGGAAACACAAAATAAATTAGGGATTGGGTAACTACACATTGGATAATGTGAGAAAAATTGTTTAAATAAATAAAATAAAAATGGAGTTAACATGTGCAACTTGGGGAGAGTGTGATACATGTAGTGGGTTGATAATCCTTTAATTAAATTATTAAAAATTAATTATTTGTGCATGAAGACAGGTGTCAATGAAAAAAATTCTATAAAATAATTGGAGAGAAAGGGAGAGAGAATCTCACCTTGAAAAGTGTTGTTATTCTATCAAAACCAAATTGAACTAGTTTACTTGTGGAGAGTTGGGTTCCAAGACTTGTAAAGAGTAGAGGGAGAAGATATGGGTGTAGTCATTGGATTAACATGGCGAAAAGAAGGGACAATGGACAAGTTTTGGCTTCAACCTTCAATCACGGTATTTGGATATTGTATTTTGTGTTATAAGAAAATATAAGATAAGCCCATTGTATTACCCATGAGTAGCAATATACATTCAATGTTGTTTATGTAATTTATATTCTTTCTTTAATATTAATTTAGATGAAATTTGTATGTAATTTAATTATGTGGGGATTTTTTTATATATATAAATTTTATATCTGGATTGTATGAATTATCCTCCACTTGTTACAATTGATTAATATTTCCTTATCGAATGATTTCCAGGCGAATTGCCACCAAGAACATCGTTATAGTTTCAATTCTATTGCTGCATAGTTTGTGTATTTAAAGATTTTAAGTTTAGTTTTATTGAATCCATGATTTTAAGTTGAGGGTCCTCCGAGTTTTTATTGTAGGAAAGGAATTTTGTATGTTAATTGTTAATAGCCCAATTTTTAGTAGAACTGTGTGCAATGTTAATTACTCTTGGATTCAAGATCCAGATTCAGTTCTTAACTCTAGTGATTAGATTTTTACCGTGGCTTCCAAAAAAAATTTAGAGGCCTTACCAAAGTTGAAATGTAGTTGAGATTGCAGCGTCGACCTCGTCTCTTATAGATAGTGGTATTTCATTACCTTTTTCCAAGCCCTTATTCTGTCAAGAATTTCAAAATTTCATTGTCTTCGTCCAATATGGTTAATCCTGTAGAAGATATTTACTTCTAATATTTACGCGAGACCTGTCACTATTTTTATTTCTTCCCGTAAGAGCGTTGCACTGCAATCAACAATGATGTCTCGGTTATATGTTTCAGAGTTACACTCACTCTAGCTTCTAGTCGCACCGGATTTTACACTCCTTCCAACTATTTGATTCCATCGTTACCCTGAAAAAATCATGATTTTGTTCAAATTGTCTCTTCCTTATGAATATCTGGCTCGATCATTGCATATTTACTTAGAGAGTACCTACCGTGTTCAGAGAGAAATTATAGTGGGGTCCTCTCATCGTCTAAGATCCTACTGGTGGATAAATGATATGTAGTATGGACTGTTGGCCATACATCGATCATACGGACTTAGACTTTAGTTATGAAAAAATGCTCTCCTGTATACCAAAACTTAATTGGATACATAATTGTGTAGAATTCTGTTATTGGGATTCTCACGTTTTTGTGGTTAAATTGTCCTTTGGTTCCATGATTTGTGCCCTAAAACTTGAACGAAATTGTCTCTCTACCACTTTTGCTTATTTCTTTATGAAGAAACCACCATCTTACACACGGGCTTCGAAACGTGGAAGGTGGTAGCTCATCACCTTTGATAATGACGATTATTACGTAACCTGTAGTTTATGTTATATTATTACCCTACATCGGTTGTAATTATCAAATCCCATTATTGGTGGTCGAGTAGATCTCGATCAATTTACATTTGTATTCATGCAAAGATTTTATTCCTTAATTTTCATTTCTGTCTAATTTTAAGCTCACGACAGTTACTTTTAAATTAATAGTAATCCTATTTATTATTATGTGATAATGTTTAAGATGTTATCTTTTCTCAGTGAATGGGTATGTTCAAGTTTACACTTATAACCATATGGAATTTTTATTCTCCTCTAAAATCAATGCTTCCGATTTATTGTTCATAACTTCCTTGCATTTATGAAGACATTCCTTAACATGTTTACATTTTTTACATTTACCTAATCACATTATAAATTTAATGTAAAAATACATAATTGCCCCATTCAAGTGATTAAGGAAGATTAAAATATCTATAGACCACATTTATATCATTAAAAAACACTCTGTACACGTGCCATCTAGGATGAAGGTTTGGAGACCATTGCACTGAGAGTAATATCCATTCAACTTGCTATGTATTGAATAATGCTATGTAGTATTGGATAATGTAGCAGGTGGATTATTGGTTTTAGAATTTGAATTACTTTCAAATTTTATAACCAAAATCCACTTTTTAAATCCTAAATTTATCTAGAACTTCAATGTTGTGTAGCAAACTAGATAACCATAAATCCATCTTCAATGCTGCTAAGTAAGCTAGATATTGGCCAGCATAAAGTCGTACTCTTGTTCTGAATAGAACCCTTTCGGCATTCTTGTTCTGAATAGAACCCTTTCGGCGTTTTCCAGCTGTGAGTCGGCTGTGCTAATTATATTTGATGGTGAAAATTGTGTAGCTCACCAAGGTTACTAATTAAGAATTAATAATACTCTCATTTTAATTGTTAAGTGAATTAGTCTTGAGGAATGGATCATACTAGAAATGATGTTTAGGATGTTATTATTTGATCATTAGATTATCCTTGGAGATCGTAACATTCAATAATGTCAAAACTAATATAGCACCATATGTGATAAAAGAATATGATAGACATTTACAAGTCCAACTTATATCAAGGTATGTTCCTTAGAGTTTAATGGTATGCTTAAATACATTAGTTAGAGAGTACTTTTATAGAATGATTAGTCCTTGCATTAATTTGATTTTGAAGAATCACTTTGGTGTAAAATTTCACTTTTCCTTCAATCGAGGGTTTTATTAAGGAATTGACATAAGATGGTGAAAGATATAAAGGAAAATAATATTAAAGAATAATTAATTATTATATCAAGTTATCTAAGGAACCATATGACTCAAGTGGTAGATGGCAATAGAATTTAGTGAATTAATTTAATAATTATCATAAGGAATCCAGGTTGTAGTGACATAATGAAATCCTTAAATTGAAAATAGGTAAAATAATTATCATAATAGAAACATCTTTACTTTGAATGATTAGATAAAATCTTGGAATAGTGTGACAATAAGAAGTTTCTTGATTTTTGACCTTGATAATTGTATAAGTTTTAAATCATTAATTCATAAGAAGTTTCTTTATTTTTGACCTTGATAATTGTATAAGTTTTAAATCATTAATTCCAATAAAGAAAGAATTTATTATGGAATGTGAATTTATAAGTATGGTAATGTATGTATGATTTTCTTTTATTCATAACAGATTGTAACCATGATGATAATATCAATTGTACTATTAAATAACTGAAAAGAATAATTGTATCTATAGAATAATACAACTAGACAAGTGTAGTAGAGTGGCATAATTTTTATTGTGATTAAATTTTGTCACTCATAGTGGAGATAATTAAGTTGTCACGGAATCTAGCGAAATATTTAAAAGGATTTTAGTCATATATATTATTACACTTGTATTTTATTAGATTTACCTTGAATTTATATTTGGATTTTAAGAAATGCTTGTTGAGATGCAATTGAAGTTTTGTCAATTGGGTTAATCCTTTTTTAGATTAGAATTTTGATTGTCAAATTTACTCAACAAGATTATTAAGTTAGACTTGAGTTATGTTCCTTTAAGTATTTATATTCATGTGATTCTTACATCTTGTGGATCACAAATGGAGGATGTTACATATGGTATCAGAGCTGGTTCAACCCTACGACAAGGGACCTATTACACCTTACACTATGTTAAATTAAATGATTAAACATTTATATCTCTAATACAAATTTGGATTTTTTCATGATAGGTATTATGGTCATAGGACATAGGATGAGTAGATGACATGGTGCAAAGGGAAGAGGTACGCTTCCTCCAAGAGAATCCATGCAAGAGGGATCAACTCCACTTGGAGAGGATCATACTACTGAGCATGAGCATGTTTCTTTAGGAGATGTGGTACGTATGTTGAGATCCTTCGAGAGGATGTCAGAGGATTTGATAAGCCTCATGTATTGGGATGAGGGAAGAGAGTCCATGCCCAATGAGGGTTCACAACACACTCCAACAGGTATTAGTTGTACACACAGAGAGCTTGAGAAAGTGAAATTTCCCGAGACAGAAGGCTTAGCTGCCAAGGCATGGTTGGATAACATGACATTGTGATTTTCACTACATGACTACACCTCCAACATGAAAGTCTGCAAGTTGGTCTTTAAACTAAAGGGGAGTGTTCTTCTTTGGTGGAATACTTCCCACCTCAACTAAGCATGGTTGTTGAAGACGTGCCATGGGAATTGTTCAAGGAAGGATTCTAAGAGAGGTACTTGTCGAATGAATTCATTGAGTGTCAACTTAATGATTTCAATGCCTTACAAGAGGGTAGTTGTACAGTACCAGAGTATGAGGCCAAGTACATGGAGATACTTGGATATGCTCCACACATGAAAACTGAGAAACTAAAGGTTAACAAGTTTGTGCTCGAACTAAAATTCAATATTCATGTGAAAGTGAGGATCTTGATGCCTCATACATTTCATGATGCAGTTCAAAAGGATCTAATTTATGAAGAAGAGTTGAATAGTGGGGGTCAGGGTAGGACTCATTCCATAAATACTAGACAAGCACCATCAAGAGACAAACAACATCAGAAACTAGTTAGAAATACTTATGGGAACCATGATATGCCTAGAGTACCTATATTATTGACACCGCAATGACATACTCCTCAACAGAGGAATCCTTATAGAGCACCACAAAAACAACTACAGTTGAAACCTATTCCACAAAACAAACCAATACAAGAGACTTCTAGGCTAACAACTTCTACTTCTGGGACTAGGAGCATCAAACTAAAGAATGGATATTGGAAATGTGGAGAGCCACATTACCAAAGAGACTGTCCTATTGAGAAGGAAAGAGATGTTGGATCATCAGGGCCTATGATAGTTGGATATTTTGGAAAGGCCCAAAGGATACATGAAATGGTGAATAACCTCTAGACTGAGCATCATTCCATCGTTCTCAAGACATCAGGTATGATCGTCGATCCACATTTTAGTATTTTAATAGATCCTAGAGCTACTGAAATTTTTATATCTAGTGTTGCGCTTAAAATAATTAAGGTGAAGGAATTCGAACAAGATGATTTTGTACATGTGGAAATGGCATATGGTGCCAAGAAAAAGGTTCAAGGAAGGATTAAGGATTGTTACATTAAATTGGGCGACTTTTTGACAAGTGTAAACTTGTATATTACAATCTTAGGATCTTACAATATAGTGATCATAATGGATTGGTTACAATCAAACGATGTGATAGTTAACTGCAAGATGAAACAATTAAGTTTAATAGATGATTTGGGACATAGTAGAGTAATCATAGGAAGAAACCAAGGAGTGCCATTAAGGTTTGTTTATTCCTTACAATTATAGAAAATTACGTGCAAGGGGTGTAAGCTACATTCCATATTAGGACTTAATGAAAAGGGGGACACGAAAGGATTAGAAAATATTATTGTAGTATCATATTTTTCTAATGTATTTCCTGAGGAATTACCAAGTTTTTTGCTAGAAAGAGAATTTGATTTTACTAGAGATCTGAAGCTTGGAACTGAACATATTGCAAGAACTCCATACTAGATGTCGACATCAAAATTACAGGAGTTGAAAATACGATCGGAGTTTTTGTACTTGGGACTTATATGTCTAAGCGTATCACTATGGGGTGTTCCATTTATTTTTGTGAGAAAGAAGGAAAGATCGTGGAGGATTTCTATTGAATATCATCAATTGAACAAACTACGATCAAGAACCAACATATGTTGCCAAGGATTGATGATTTGTTTGATTAGATGAAGCGATCAATGTTGTTTTCAAAGAATGACTTGAGATCAAGATATCATCATTTACTAATTAAGGAGGAAGATATCCCTAAGACCACATTTAAGATGATATTCATACACTATGAGTTAATTGTTTTACCATTTGGACTAACGAATACCCCAGGCATATTCATGAGTTTGATAAATGGGGTATTCCATGAATACTTGGACAAGTTTGTACAAGTATTTATTGAAAACATATTGATTTATTATTGAAAAAAATAAGAGCACAATGAACACTTGAGGTTAGTTTTACAGTGTCTAAGAGAAAACAAGTTTTACAAGAAGATGTTGAAATGTTTGTTTTACCAGACGAAGATTCATTACTTGGGACATATCATATCTAGGGAAGGTATCATTGTGGATCCATGGAAAGTAAGTCTACTATGGAATAGCCATAAATGAAGAACATACAAGAAGTACGTATATTTATGGGGTCAGACTATTATTATCGATGATTTGTCAAAGTTTTTTTCAAAGATAACAAATCCAATTAAGGAATTGCAGAAGAAAAACAAGAAATTTGTATGGTGAGATAAGTGCACAAAATAATTTCAAAAGATTAAGTAGTTATTAATGACAACACCGATATTGAAGGTCCGTGACATGGACAAGGAATTATTGGTATGCATAGATGCATCCAAGGAATTTCTAGGTGGAGTTTTTGTGTAAGATGGTCGAGCGATCGCTTACATTTTAAGGAAATTAAGAAGTCATGAAGATAATTATGCAACCCACCATTTGGATCTATTAGCGTCAGATAGTTAGATTAGGTTGATGGACAACTTGTATGAATTGTTGGTTTTCATTGATGTCAACCATTGGAGAGTGATATTGTAGATTTATGTCAACCCTTAGTGATTGATTTCAACCCTTGGAGAAAGTCTGGTAGAGAATTTTGGTAGCACAAAGGTTTGGGTAATGGACCCAAGTTTGTTTGATGTATAATTGTATAAGTTTTAATATATTTTAAGGTAAGAATATTCTATATGGGTAGTACATATCATTCCATTTCCGATGGTACGTGGAACGTCACATAACTCCTCACGGCTAGAGAGTTATGTCCATGTGAAGTTGGAGAACCCAAGTTTGGGTAATGGACCCAAGTTTGTTTGGTGGATAATAGAATGAGTTTTGATATATTTGTAGATAATAATATTCTATATGAATAGTACATGTCATGCCATTTCTATTGGTATGTCGAACGTCACATAAATCCTCACGGTTAGAGAGTAATGGCCATGTGAAGTTAGAGAACCCTCATGAGTCATCTAGAAGCCCCAAAAGGTCAAAGTAGTGAAAGTGGTTTAAGAGATTTTTATAAGGTAAATAATAAAGTGAAGTGATGAGTGTACTATAAGTCAAATTGAATACAAAATAATTTATTTAAATAATAAAGTTAATGGAGAAATCACTAAGTTGACAAGTGGTTACAAGTGGGTTAACCCTAAAATAAGGAAAGTGGGTTAATATGGTTAAAAGGTAACCCCTTGAGGAAACTACATGAAATTATAAATAAGAGGCAAGGCTCTCTCAATTTAATCATAATTGAGCATATTGAATATCTACAGGTGACTGATGTAACCAAAGGATATCTAAGAGAAATTTCAGAGGGAAGGTGAAGTAAAGAAGGCCGAAATTCAAGGGAGGATAAATTCTTTTGATCATGCTTTCTAAGTATGCTATTTACAAGTCATCTCACAATTTTCACAATAATGTTTTTTTAGAGAATTATTCAAACCATGAAATTGGGAGAAAATTGAGGAAACATATCCAGGTAGTTGTGGTACAAATTTTTGCTTGTGGATCATTGAACTTTTGGAGTTACACTTCGAGGAAAATAGGGTTTGCGGGTAGTCCTGAAACTAGTCTAAAACATATGTTTCGGGTAAAAACATCATAACTTATTCATAACAGATCCAAATTAAGTAAGAGAAAATGTGTTCCTTAAAGTATAGTCTGTAGTATTTGTTGTAGAATTTTCAGATCCATACAACAAATATTCTTGGTGGGGCATGCTCTGCAAGTTCACTCTCTAGAATAAGCCATAATTCAACAAGGTATTTCATTTTTTCTATAACTCATTTTCTGAGAGGTTCCAAGTAGTGACACTAGGAGGAATTGCATAAAACACACTAAAGAACATTGTGTATTTTTTTCATATCTTTATTCATTGCCAGTACATAGTAATGAGTATTTCAAGTTAGGGTTATTGACTAATCCAAAACTAGTCCTGTGAGACTAAAGTAAAGTTTGATGAAAATGCTAGTCTCTTTTTATTAAAGTTCAGGAAGGTTTGCAGGTATGTGATCATATAAACTAGTTATATTACAGAGTTACAAATCATATTTGGATGATGAAATTGATGAGGGATTTTGGTTGAGGTCCATGTTGGGTACTATTGACAATTAAAATCACAATAGAGTTTTTCCCGCAAAGTGTTGCTAAAGCCTATTATTGTTAAAGATAAATAATTCTAGTAGGTGGGACCCCCTTGTAGATTGGAGATCAGCTTTGGTGCTTATTTGGTGTTGTGCTATTGTTCGAAACTGCTCACATGGTGTTATGGTCTTGGTCTATTGGCAATTAAGAAGGCATGCTCTATGTTTTCTGCTACTCTAGGTTCAAGTTTATTTTACAATGGCCTATATTATCCTTGTTATCATTGCTATCAGTTATTGGGATCTATTGCTAGGAGACTTGCAAAATAAACATGTTAGAAAATAATACATAAAAGCAATTGAAAAAATATAAAAACCAATGTGACAAATGAAAAGGGAAGAATCTTAAACTATGTTATCTACTATACTACATGCATTGATTTTTAATGGATTGTTGTTATCCTACCAACTAAGTTAATAGCTATGAGATTTTGTTCTTGAGTTATATAGTTGATATGCATGGTGATTATCTTATTGCATAAGTTAATATGGATCGTGTTATTGGTGATGGTTCAATACATGGTCACTTAATTGGATTATATAGTTGATATTTAATATGGTCAATTGCAAATGGAAGGTATGATGTGGGAGGCATGTTTGACAAGTAATAGATGCAATTTCCAATGTCTGGTTTAAATGAATTGTTGATGGATTAATAGTTGGCGTGTACTATTGAATTAATTGACTATGCGTGGAGGCGATGTGCATTTACTGCATGCCACCCTTACTCCTTCCATTGCCCGCCACCCTAGGTGGGATATTGTTCAACCCTGTTGATGTGGTTATGGTCTGATTTCTTAGCAGAGAGAAATCGCTCAGCCAACTCGCGTTTTAAGTTGTTCGATTACATGTATGTTTTTTTTGGGCCATTCACAAGTCTTCTCTAGTTATGAAATGATTATTGGCTCAGGTGTATTGGTGTGTGCTTTCCTTAAGTATTGCAACTGTGTAAAATTGTGATTTTGGAATGAAGCATTGATGGTTTTCTCTATAATAATGTTGAAGTCTTAGTGTTATTGGTCATCCCGGGTGTTAGAATCCATAAGGAATCTTTGTTATCCTTGTTGGTTTAGTAGGAGGGTTTTTGTTTGGTCTTTGGTGGCTTGTTGTCCTCATGCATTCATATCACTATATCCAATCTTTGGTTTTATGGGTTTTAATGGTTGGAAGCACTCTATGTCACTATGTCTTGTTCACTTGAGCGTTGGTTTGTTTCCACCACTAAAGGTCGTGCAATGGGTTATTTTGTTCTTCCTTGGCCCTGTCTTTGCTTCAGTGTTGTGGTTTTTTGACTCGAGAGCCATGAGATTTATACCCTGCGTGCGTTAAGTATCATTACTAGGCTGAATTGGAGCCTCACTCCTCTGTTATAGCCATCATGTTGTGGGATTTGTCACCTTCCCACGAATAAGTTGTGGTTCTCTTTGTGTATGCACCATTGGTCTTGGGGGGTGTTACCATTGAAAGAAGTTAACTCTATTTTTTCTTTTATTGGTCATAGAGAAAACCCTTAACTCTATAGGTCTGAGGGTTGATAGAGAAGACCGGCGTGGCCTATCAGGTTCACTACTTGGTTATTGTTGGATGGCTGTGTATTTTCTACCAAATTGGTTACAAAATTGCCCAATTGGTCATGTGACAATCGTGTTGGTTTTGTTATCTAGTCATTGCTTATGTTATTACAATGGATAACCCTGCATTGTTAATTAGATAGTTCAAAATACATAGCTGATTTTCTTGTGTTTGATAATCCAATGTTTTTTAATTGAGAAGGTCACAATATCACTTCGTTTCAATGTGTGGGTATGTGTGGTTTCCACAACATCTTGGGTTGGTTATTGATTGTTACGACAACCAAAGTATATGCTCACCATTGAATTGACTTATTGAATATTGGGGTTTATACATAGTCACTGTCTTTTGCATTGAAGATTATTGTGATGTTTATCTCGACATTGATTACAATTGTTAAATGATGTACACGCGTAATGCATTATTTATGTATGGTGTTCCTACACCATGAATAAATGGTCACTGCAACTATGAGTTTTTTTGGTACAAATGATAATGGAAACTAGAATGACTGTAGAAAATCCATCCACTGTATCCACTACGGTTAGTTGATTGTGTCAATAGGGATAAGAACAAGTTTTACATAGCATGGTTGATTGCAGTTTGATTTGACGCAATCATGTAGTAAGTTGATAGATCAACACAATGGGTTGAGTTAATAATCTGACTATGTGTTTAGAAGTGTAAAATGAAAATGTTGCATTATGGTGTTTTGGGTGGCTTCCCACTGTGTATGATATGGATACTTTTGGGTTCCAAACTCAGAGATAGTCATAGAGTTTTAAGCATGACTTTGTTGCAATTCGTTTATTTGTTTTATGAATTAAGGAATGTTGTTGTTGCCTCATTGTGTTGGATTGATAGCCCAACTTTTTGATTATATAGAGTCACGTTGAATTGAGTTTGTATAGTCACAGAATTACACTTGTGTTGATTGAATTATTTTGTGTTTCTACAACATGGCATGAGTTGGAATGGTGGTTGTTGTCTGATTGTTTAAATGACATGTTAGGGTTTTACAATTCAAATCTGGATTATTGATTTGGTTTTCCACTATATATGTTTAATGAATATCATGCATTTTAAATGATAGACCCGATTGCAGTGACAATATGACTTCATTGTAAATTTTGAAACATGACTTTTGAGTGTATTTGTTGATTGAAGTAATGTGTGGGTAGTGGTTGATTCTAATGGTTAACAGAGTGGAAATGGTTACTATTATACATTTGAGAATTGTTATAATATGAAAATTGGATAAATAAAAGGAACATAACTCCCTTACAGATTGTTGTGGAATGCATATTGTCTTGTTGATGGAACTTTGTTAGATATTCTACTATGAACAATGAACTAGCTAATACACAATGATTGCTATGATCGTTTGGTTGGTGTATATCCTTTTAACATAATGACTATATGGATTACTTGATTAATTTTGTGAACAATACCTTATCTCATTTCCCATCATTATTTCATTTTTCACTAATTACAACCCCATCGCCTTCCCACATTAATTTTTCACTCCCTGTTCTAAAATTGATTATAGTCAAGAAACATTATGTGTTGAAGCAGTTGGCAGTAGCAATGTCTTGGTTGAATTAGAATGATGTTTTCTTTGGTTTGTAGTTGATTGTTGTTGTCTTTGAGCAATAATTGTACTCCCCCCCCTCATCATATCATATTTCTCTCAATACAAATCCCTGGCATATCCTAGGACTCTTTATTCACCCACCTTCTCATTGATAAACAGTGAAACAATTTTTATGGATTGGATTGCATGAGACTGATACATTGTTGAGCCAAATCTATTTCATATTTTTAAGAGTTGTCATGTATGGTTATTTAAAATACTATTTGCTAATAAATCATGGATGCAAGAATGATTTTTTTTAGCTGAAGTAGCCATGGTCGAGGAAACATAGGGAGAGGTAATTGGAAAAAAGGCCCAAGAAGGCCAAGGTTCTCCATACATTTTGATCCCGACTCACAAGATCTTGGCCAGTTGTTTTAGGCCATATTTTTCAATTGGATTGGGCAAGGAGTGGTCCAACCCAGGCCCAAAAGGCCTCCTTTCCAAGTTTCCCAAACCCCTTGTATCCCTATGCCTCCTCACACCTCATTGCAACCTGAGGTACACAAAAATAATGGATGGAAAGAGATTTCCCACCTGACAGTCTCCCAACATTGTCGCTGGCCTAATTTATCCCTACCTGCTCATCTTCCTATTAACCCCATTGTCCAAGCTTCTCCCCACTCATGAGTGCAATTCTCTCCTGCTAGAAAAAGGTTGAAAACTACGGCCCCCATGCCCTTGACAAAAGGAAAATCCATTGTTTCCCCTTACTCACCCTCCAATGGTTCTGACAAATCCCTGTCTTCCCGGATGCATTTGAGGGATCATTATTACCATGTGATCAGCGAGATTAGGCACAAAGGCTCATCGCAGCCATAGGAAAATTCAGGAAAATCGAAGGGTGACAACAAAAATCAAGGAAATATTATATCTCAGAGTGGGAAATATGGCTTTTGAATTTTTATTTTATCTATTGTTGATGAAAGTTGACTTCAAGATTTTTTGGACATCATGTTCTATTTTTGATATATGAGTAATATTTTTTGAAAATAATTTCAAATATCATGAGCTAAATTTCCAAAAGTGAATATGTTGATGGGAGTCACAAGGAGGTCTGTTTTTTTTTAATTGACTAGTATGTTATGATTGTTAAGAACTAATGGGAGTCACAATGGGTCCCACCTACTAGTTATTATTTAATTATAACCCTTATTATGACTATTACTTTCCCCCCTAACTAAAGTTGGTTTATTCTTTTAATTAACTTAACTGATTAGTTGGTTCGACTACATCAACCAATTCTAATTTGTTTAAAAGGAAAAGGAAAGGGAGGAACACGAAAATGATAGAACCATAATCGTACTAAGGTTTTCTCTTTGAGTTTATGTTGAGATAGTTTTGTTTTCATTCATTCATTTATTCATCACAAGCCTAATTCTATTTTATGATAGTAGGGTGTTATTGTAGACAACAATATTCAGGGCTAAATCACATCATTTAGACACTTGTTTTTCAGAGGTGTTGATCTATCTTTGAAAGTCTGTGTAGAATTGTTTGTTTGTGAATTAATTTTCATGATTGAAAAATGTTATCATGCAAAGTCGAGTGGGAAACAATCTGTGGAAAGTTGATTCAATTTTTAGAGTTCATTTTTTGGTTTTCTGTCAGAGTTCCTTTTGTATGTTCCATCGGGGATGTTTAAGTTTGCCTTTGGTCCAAAATTTTTGCAAGTGATTTTGTAAAGAAAATGACTCTTTGGTGAATTTGAATGAAATAAATGATTTCTTTATGTCTCATGTTTCTTTATTATCATCTTGGTGACTTTACTTCTATCTTTACATTTATTTCAGCAACTAATATCTTCAAAAAATTGCATAAAAAGTAAATTCCAGCAAGTTTTTTATTGATAAAAGACTAACCTAAGCACTCGTAATTAATACTTGTGAGTTAGGATGTTATTTTTGTTGGCTATAAACATAGGGTGATATTCCCGTCTACTTTTCCTTAGCCAAGAAGAGTCTAAAAATGCTTGAGTAAGATCATTTCATATATTTTCCTCAACATTTATTTGGTGACCATACTAGGAAGATCTTCAATATCTCTCTGGTTAATTTTTATTCTTGATTTTTATCGATACATATTTCTTTTCTGAAATTGATTCTTTGACTGTTTTATTCTTAATGATTGTTCATGTTGCAAGGCAATCCAATATTTAGTGTGGTCTTCAATATTAGACCGATATTTATTTGAATCTATTTAATACCATCTTAGACACTGCCAATACCCATGTTGAGCTTAACCATTCTTGGGCAACAATTGAACAAGATATTACTGTCTAAGAACAATTGGAAGCTAGATGTAGACATCCTAGAAATCAATAGTGACCCTTTTTGTTTCTTCAGTTTTGGCCTGTCTTTCATGTCCTTAGATTCTCACACTTCTAGAAGAAGAAGCAAATTGTCACCTGAAATCAATCCTATTGTTGAAATAGGAAGAATAAACATTGTGTTATCTTCCCAACAAAATACTCTAAGGAGAAATTTATCTTATTCATTAAGTTCGTCTTTCTTTCCCTCATCTATCATCCACGGGATGGCATCTAGTGGTGGCTCTAGTGGCACTAGAAATGCTCCATACTCTCAATATTCATCATCATTAGTGATTGGTAGCTTATATATCCACCATATCCCTGTACAATCTACCACGAGCCCCACCAAAGTCATTAAAATGTATGGGATTTTTCAGTTCAAAGAAGACGCCACAACTACACTTTGGCATGTGTCCTCTCCTTTTAATGTAGCACATGTTACTTGTCCTCTTCCAAAGTTTAAAGAGAAATTGCCTAATTTTTCATGAAATAACACTGTTAGTAAAAATGAACACTTGGTGGCATTTTCTAATGCTTGTCATAACATAGGGGCCAACAAAAATGACACTTGCATGCACTTGTTTGTCAATTCCTTGGAAGGAAAGGCTGCAACTGACTTCTTTAACCTTCCTCCTAAGATCCTGTCTACTTGGGAGGAGTTAATATATTGGTTTTGGTCCACTTATGGGCAATCCAAAATCCCCACTGAGAAGTTAAGGGAATACAATAATGTCACCTATAAGGATGGTGAGACCATCAAGTCTTTCAACTTGAGTTTCACTAAGTTATACAATCAAATCCCCAAAATTATGAACCCTCAGAACCAAGCCACTTTCATGAATTACTACAATGCATTCCATTCTCCCTAACATCATAGGCTTGAGGAAAAATTCATTGATAATATAGGTTCCTCTCTGCAGACATGTTCAAAGTATGAAGAATAGCTTGAAAGAATTGGTATTCCCCAAGGAGAATTGGTTAGACAAACAGACATGTCCGCCCTCTTACAGTGAGTAAAAGATATGAATAATCATATGATAGCATTCGATTGAAACAGAACTGTATCCCCTCTCACCCCTGGAACTTCATCCTCTTCTGCACCCCCTTTTAGGAATTCGGTTGAAAATAATTTTGAGCCTAAGGTTATATTGCCTTAGAGTTGGTGTAACTTTTTCGAGGAACACCTTGAAGAAACCACATGTGACGTAAAGAAGAGTGCCAAAGATAATATATTTGGCAAAATACCAGAAGATAATATCAATGTCCTATATTTTTCAGAGCCAGAGGATTCCATGGTCATCAACACTAGGAACAAAGCCTATACTCCCAAGGGAAAATTTGATCCACCCTGCAATTCTTCTGGCCCGAGCTCATCCTCAACCGCTGCCACTCTCTAGGTTTCTAAGGTTCCTAAGAGTCAAGGATTCACTCCTCCTATCCCTTCTTCCAAATACAATATCTTGAATAAATTGTTCAACATCAAAGAAGATGCAACCCTTCTAGACATGGTTGTCGTCCCTGAACAACAGATGCATCTGAAGCATTTCATGGAAGGAAAATATTTCATTGTAGCCAATTTTTCCAAAGAGGTAAACAAAGAGGATTCTTCTGTAAATAAAGTAGGTGTACATAACTTTAGATACCTTGTAAAAAATACCCCTTTTTATATTTCTATAAAGATTATGGATAAAATTGCCCATTGTTTCCTCATTGATGGTGGTTCGGGCCCAAGTGTGATGTCAAAGATTATTATGGAAGAGCTAGGCTTGTCTTGTAAAAATGAAAACACATGAAGCATGATCTCCTATAATAGTCTACAACAAACAACCATAGGTGAGATTAAGGATGTGACCTTGGTTTTATGCGCTCATCCTAAGATAAGAACAACCCTCAACATTCAGGTAATTGATATACCTATAAGAAATTAATCAATTATCTTGGGAAGGGATTGGAAAGCCTTAAGAGGTGGATAGCTCTAACTCAATGGGACAAATTAATATGTTCCTCAAAATGGTAAGAAAATTATAGTCCTGAGAGAGGGAAGGATTTTACCCTACATAGAGAGTGTTCCACAATCTAGCGTAAACTATATCGAAGAGGACCTAGGAGTGTATTCCATATTTTTTGAAGAGGATAATATTCCTCTAGAATGGACCCAATTAGATGATGATATGTGGCACATGCACTTTAATGGTTCACGCTCAAATGAAGGTAATGGGGATGGCATTGTCTTGGTTTCCCCTATAGGGAAAATTCATACTTACAGGTTAGAGTTTTCTTGTACAAACAATGCCACTGAATTCAAAGAATTATCATTAGGCATCAAAAAATCCCTTAATCTTGGTTGTGGTCACCTTTCAGTTTTTTGATATTCTAAGCTTGTTGTGAACTCAATATGAAAAATGTGGTCTCCTAGCGACAAGCTAATGGAATGATACTCTCAAACTGTTTGGGCACTTATCTCGAACCTTTTATCCTTCAACATCACTCATGTTAAGAGGGATTTGAATTCAATGGCTGGTCAGTTAGCTATCTTTGCAGGTTCTCCTAATCAAAAAATTTTACCTCACAAACCTGATCGCTCTTTTCAGTCTCTGTATCGTCTGTACATCCCTGGCAATGTAGAATCTTGGCAAGCCCTCCCTAACAATGAGAGCATTTTTTCTTTAATTCAAGCTGAACCTTTTTAGCCCAAGGAGATTATATCCATAGAAAACAATAAAATCCCTGGGTGCTTGACTCCTCTTGAGAGTTTGTTTTCATTGAGTGATATAGGCAATAAAGAAAAACAAAAAGAAGAGGAGTTATGAAAGAAGGTGGTTGAAACCATCTCCATGGACATTAGGACACTTGAATCTTCAACGAATGTTAAAATAAATGTCCAATGTTCTAATAAATAAGAGATGAGGTATGTCGAGCTACCTGGTGGATTTCAAAATGTTCTTGCTTTGTATTATGAGGATATTTATGGTTTTGATCGCAGTCTTATTCAGCATACTATGAAACCGGCTAGGCAAAAAAAGGGACTTGTTAGCTCTGCACTGGAAGCAACCTTTCAAAGGGAGTTGGAAAATTTCTTAAGGTCTAGGATTATTTTTTTATTCCACCTTGAACGGGTTCCAAATTGGGTACCTAATTCAAAGACCACATATCACATTAGAACCTGCATTCATCTTCGCACCTTAAGTCAGGCTATTATGAGAAATCCTTCTTCCCCCCTCAATACAAGAATGATTCTGCAGTAGGTTGTAGAGTTACAGTTGAAGCCCTTACTTGAGGAAATTATGGGTTACAATAAAATCAAGATAAAAGAGGAAAATGTTCACAAAAGAACTTTTATTACTAATTGTGATACTATGTCTTACAAATGCCTTCCTTCTGGCTTACTTGATGCAAGTATCATTTTTAAAATTCCTATACACAAAACATTCAATGAATGGGTCAGTATCCATATTTATCTTGATGATTTAGTCAGTGCATTAAGGGCTTCATAATTACATCATAATTACAAGTGTTGGGTCCATTCCAAATTTATTTTGTCTTGGAGACTAACTCATACATTTTAAAAGATTTATAGAGGCAATTGTTTTCCTACAACACTAACAAACCTCTCTTGAAGTATTGTGAGGGACCAACGTGAAAAATTCTAATGCCGATTGGATTTTATGTATATTAGTATATTATCTCTACTTTCATTTTTTGCGCTATTTTCCTTTCTTCTTTACAATAATTTGATTTCTTCTTTTTGTTTCAAAAAATTTCTTCCAGCTTCTTCATTTATGTCTTTTATTGTTGTTGTTTTAATGTCTTCTTTTTTACTTCTAACATGATTTTTTTCCTATCATATTTTAGATTAGTTTGGTCAAGATAGGATGTTGGATCAATTCTGCCACAATGACACTCTTGCAAAGCATTGTTAGTCAATATCAATCAAACTTATATAGATGCTATGGTGTCTCCTCTAAAGGAACCTTGAAAATTTTATATATTTCCATTGTTGTCTTGTAAAGAATTGGTTATCTCCCACTTCTTCTTTCCATTTCTTCATCCATTGAGATTTTAAGAGCAAGTCTAAATTTTTTTCTCCTCAAAGTTGAGAGAATATTTTGGTTGAATGATTATGCATACAGTGGTTTAAAACCCCTCATACTTATCATTTTTCATGAATTACTCCCAAATTCCCAGTCATATTTCCATTAAATCCGCTCACTTCCCCCTATTACATAATCTTCCTGATTATATCTTCTTGACTTGTTGTTTCTGGTCTATGAAACCAACAATTATGAGTTCTAAATCTTTTGAAAAAAAAATTCCCTGTGGAGTCGCCAATTTGTTGACGATTAAAATCGCAACAGGTTTTTGCCCACAAAGTGTTTCTAAATCCTATTATTATTAAAGATAAATAATACTAGTAGGTGGGACCCCCTTGTAGATTAGAGATCACATGTAGTTCATATTTGATCTTGTGCTACTGTTTGAAACTACTTACATGGTATTATGATCTTGGTCTACTGGTGATTAAGAAGGCATGCTCTATGTTTTCTGCTGCTCTAGGTTCAATTTTATTTTACAACAGCCTACGTTATCCTTGTTATCACTGCTATCAGTTATTGGGATATATTGCTAGGAGACCTGCACAATAAAAAATATTAGCAAATAATACAGACACACAATTGGAAAAAAATGAAAATCAATGCGACAAATGAAAAGGGAATAATTTTAAACTATGTTATCTACTATACTACATGCATCAATTTTTAATGAATTGTTGTTATCCTAGCTACTAAGTTAATAGCTATGTGATTTTGTTCTTGAGTTATATAGTTGATATGCAAGGTGATTATGTTATGGCATAATTTAATATGGACCGCGCTAATGGTGATGGTTTGATACATGGTCACTTAATTGGATTATATAGTCTATATGTAATATGGTCAGTTGGAAATGGAAGGTATGATGTGGGTGGCACATTTGACAAGTAATAGATGTAATTTCCAATGCATGGTTTAAATGAATTGTTGATAGATTAATGGTTGGCATGTACTATTGAATTAATTGACTGTGGGTGGAGGCGACGTGCATTTACTACACGACACTCTTACTCCTTCTATTGGCCTCCACCCTAGTCGGGATATTGTTCAACCTTGTTGCTATGGTTATGATTTGATTTCTTAGCAGAGAGGAACCGTTTGACTAACTCGCATTTTAAGGTGTTCGATTATAGGAATGTTTTTTTTTTCCATTCATGAGTCTGCTTTGGTTATGAAATGATTATTGTCTTAGGTGTATTGGTTTGTTATTTCCTTAAGTATTGCAAATATGTAAAATTGTGATTTTGGAATGAAGCGTTGATGGTTTTCTCTGCAATAATGTTGAAGTCTTAGTGATATTGGTCATCTAGGGTGTTAGCGGCCATAAGGGCTCTCTGTTATCCTTGCTGGTTTAGTTGGAGGGATTTGTTTTGGTCTTGGGTGGCTAGTTGTCCTTGCACTTTTGTATCTCTATATCCAATCTTTGGTTTTATGGGTTTTAATGGTTGGAAGCACTCTGTGTCGCTGTGTCTTGTTCACTTGAGCATTGGCTTGTTTCCACCACTAAAGGTCACACAATGGGTTTTTTTTTCTTCCTTGGCCCTGCCTTTGCTTCAGCATTGTGGTTGTTTGACTAGAGAGCCACGAGAGTTATACTCTGCATGTGTTAAGTATCGTTACCAGGATGAATTGGAGCCTTGCTCCTCTATTATAGCCATCCTCTCATGGGATTTTCTACCTGTCCATGAATAAGTTGTGGTTCTCTTTGTGTATGCATTGTTGGTCTTGAGGGGTTTTACCATTGAAAGGAGTCGGCTCTATGATTTTGTGTGTTGGTCACAGAGAAAACCCTTAACTCTACAGGTATGAGGGTTGATAGAGAAGACCAGTGTGGCTTGTCAGGTTTACTACTTTGTTATTGTTGGATGGTTGTGTATTGTCAACCAAATTGGGTACAAACTCACCTAGTTGTTCATGTGACAATCATGTTGGTTTTGGTATCTAGTCACTACCTATGTTATCACAATGGATAACCTTGCATTGTTAATTGGACAGTTCAAAATACGCAGGGATAAGCCTGAGTTTTACACAACATGGTTTATTGTAGTCTGATTTGAAGCAATCATGTAGTAAGTTGATAGCTTGACATGATGGTTTAAGTTAATATTGTGACTATGTGTTCATAAGTGTAAAATGAAAATGTTGCATCATGGTGTTTGGGGTGGTTTCCCACTGTGTATGATATGGATAATTTTAGGTTCCACACTTAGAGAGAGTTAGAGAGTTGTAAGAACGACTTTGTTGCAATTCGATTATTTGTTTTATGAAGTCAGGCATGTTGTTGTTTCCTCGTTGTGTTGGATGGATAACCCAACTTTTTGATTATTTAGAGTCACATTGAATTGAGTTTGTACAATCACAGAATTACACTTGAGTTGATTGAATTATTTTGTGATTCCACATCATGGCATCAGTTCGAATGGTGGATGTTGTCTGATCGTTTAAATGATGATTCAGGGTTTTACAATTCAAATTTGGATTATTAGGTTGATTGTCCACTATATATTTTTAATGAATATCATACACTTTAAATGATAGGCTTGATTGTAGTGACAGTATGGCTTCATTGTAAATTTTAAAACACAACTTTTGAGTGTATTTTTTATTGAGGTAATGTGTGGGCAGTGGTTGATTCTGATGGTTAACAGAGTGGAAATGGTTACTATTATACATTTGAGAATTGTTATAAGATGCAAATTGGACAAATAAAAGGAACATAAATCGATTACATATTGTTGTGGAATGCATATTGTCTTGTTGATGGCACTGTGTTAGATATTCGACTATGAATAGTGAACTAGCTAATCCACGGTGATTGTTATGATCGTTTGGGTGGTGTATCTCCTTTTAACAGAATGAATATATGGATTACTTGATTAATTGTGTGAAAAATACCTTCTCTCATTTCCCATCATTATTTCATTTTTTTCTAATTACAACCTAATCACCTTCTCACATTCATTTTTCACTCCCTATTCTAAAATTGATTATACTTAAGAAAATATCTGTGTTCAAGCAATTGGCAATAGCAATGTCTTGGTTGAATTACAACGATGTTTTCTTTGGTTTGCAGTTGATTGTTGTTTTCTTTGAGAAGTAATCGTATCCTCGCCCCCACTCATCATATCATATTTCTCTCAATACAAACCCTTTGCATCATCATACATTGTTCCCAAATCTTTGAGTCTGATACATTGTTGTGCCAAATCTATTTCATATTTTTAAGAGTTGTGATGTATTTTTATTTAAAATACCATTTCCTAATCAACCATACATGCAGTAATGATTTTTTTTAGCTGAGGTAGCCATGGCCGAGAAAACAAAGGGATAGGTAATTGGAACCGAGGCCCAAGAAGGCCAAGGTTCTTCATACATTTTGATGTTGACTCACAAGAGCTTGGCTAGTTGTCTTAGGTCGTATTTTTCAATTCAATTGGGCAAGGACTGGTCCAAACCTGGCCTGAAAGGCCTCCTTTACAAGTTCCAAAATCCCTTGGTATCGTTGTGCCTCCTCACATTTCATTGCAACACGAGGTCCTTGAAAATGAAGGATGGAAAAAGATTGTCCATTCGACAGTCTCCCAACATCACGACTGTCCTAATTTATCCCTACCTGCTCCTCTACCTATTAACCCCATTGTCCAAGTTTCTCCCCACTCACCAGTGCAATCCTCTCATGATATAAAAAGGTTGAAAACCAAGGCCCACCATGCCCTTGACAAAGGAAAAACCACTGCTGCCCCTTCCTCACCCTCCAATCGCTCTAACAAATCTGTGTCTTCCCGGATGCATTTGAGGGACAATTTTTCCCACGTGATCAAGGAGATTAGGCCTAAAGGATGAGTGCAACCAAAGGAAAATTCAGGAAAATTTAAGGGTGACAACAACAATCAAGGAAATGTTGCATCTCAGAGTGGGAAATATGGTTTTGAGTTTTTATTTTATCTATTGTTGATGATAGTTGACTTCAGGAATTATTGGACAACATGTTTTATTTTGGATATATGAGTAATATTTTTTGAAAATAATTTCAAATATCATGAGCTAAATTTCCAAAAGTGAATATGTTGATGCGAGTCACAAGGAGGTGTGTTTTTTCTTAATTGACTAGTATGTTATGATTGTTAAGAACTAACGGGAGTCACAAGGCATCCCACCTACTAGTTATTATTTAATTATAACCCTTATTATGATTATTACATTTCCCTCTAACTAAAGTTGGTTGAGTCTTTTAATTAACTTAACTAGTGAGTTGGTTCAGCTAATTCATCCAATTCTAATTTGTTTAAAAGAAAAAGAAAATGGAGGAACATGAAAATGATAGAAGAAGAAGAATACTAAGGTTTGTTCTTTGAGTTTATCATGAGATAGTTCAATTTTTATTCATTCATTTATTCATCACAAGCCTAATTCTCTTGTATGATAGTAGGGTATTATTGTAGACAAAAATATTCAGGGCTAAATCACATCATTCAGACAATTGTTTTTCACAGGTGTTGATCTATCTTTGATAGTCTGTGTAGACTTGTTTGTTTGTGAATTAATTTTCATAACTGACAAAGGATATTGTGTAGAGTCAAGGGGGAAACAATCCGTGACAACTTGATCCATCTTTTAGAGTTCAGTTTTTGTTTTTTGTGAGAGGTCCTTTTGTATGTTCCATCGGGGATGTCTAAGTTTGACTTTGGTCCAAAATTTCTTCAAGATATTTTGTAAAGAAAATGACTCTTTAGTGAATTTGAATGAAATAAAGGATTTATTTATGTCTTATTTGTCTTCATTATCATATTGGTGAATTTACTTCTATTTTTACATTTATTTCAACGACTGATATGTTGAAAACAATTCATAAAAAGTAAATTTCCAGCAATCTTTTTATTGATAAAAGACTAGCCTGAGCACTCGTAATTAATACTTGTGAGTTAGGATGTTATTTTTGTTCGCTATAAACATAGGGTGATATTCTTGTCTACTTGTATTTAGCCAACTAGAGTCTAAAAATGCTTGAGTAAGATCATTTCATATATTTTCCTCAACAGGTACATGGTTGAGACAAGTGGTTGATGAGTTGGCACATATGTGAGGTGTATAGTTGATAATATTGGTGAGTCATAGTTGATGAGTAGTTGATACATGATTGGAACATAATTGGTACATGGTTAGAGACACTTGTTAGTAGTATTGTTGACACATGGTCTATTGTTATAACCCTAAATTGCACTATCCCTGCTTACCTGGCACCAGGCCTACTCATTGTCTTTCCTTGCCAAAGCCATGCTGAACAGACTCTTCAAAAAACCTCCTAAATCAAGTAACCCGTGCCCTAACCTAGCATTGGGCGCGTTGGGACGCTGGCAGGCCTTCTGTAGCATGCGTGTGAACGCTGTCTGGCCCACTACAGCCCGTGTTTACCTAACAAAGCAAAAATCAGGAAAGTTTCCACCGAGACAAAGAGCTTTTTGTCAATTAACTGAAACTCCCAGCCATGCATGGCCGAGAGTTCACCAAAAACCCTATCTCCTTCTAGCCTATAAAAGGAGGGGTAGGGGTACTATTCAAAGGAGGAAAATTCATAGCAAAGAAACTCTGCCAAATTGCCAAGTCCGTTTTGTCCCAACCCTTTAGCCTTACCTCAAGCTTTAGGAGAAATTCATGCAACAACAGTTGGAGGACAAAGAAGAGGAGGAGCCCAGGATCAGGATCGAGGAACGGTGGCTGGTCTCTAAAATCATTGTAAGTTGATTCATATTGAGATTAATGAAAAATATACTTTTCCCGTCCTGAATACATGAGTCTTATCTACGTTATTTTATTTGTGTTTAATCTCTAACCCCCCAGTAGATCAATAGCATGCATGTGTAGTTTTGTCTTGATTGCAGGAAAGCTTTGTGGAAGGAGCAGCAACAACAAAGGGATAAAGGCTCAATGGAGGATCTGCTTCAACCATCGATAAAAAGGTTAGTTGATTCTTCCCATGTGTGCATAAGAAAAGGGGTTGAGGTTTCGGGTAGAAGGTTAAAAGTTATGTCTTAAGGGTCATGATCTGCGTACAAGTTTAAAGCCCTAGCTTGTTAGTCCGTAGGGTAGAATACCCCACAACAGAATTGGCGACTCCACTGGGGATAGTCTTACTCTTAGGGTTTCTGGATTTGGTTAAAGATCTTTTGGGTAGTTTAAAGAAGTTCAGTCTTTGTTTCTTTGTTTATTTTTGTTTTCTGTTAGGTCAATGCTAGCAGGGAACCTGGTTATCAATACCAGTCTTCCTTGACTGACGCTTGACATTTAGTCACGAGACATACAGAGGTACACGTGGCCTGCAAAAGGCCTACACGTGTGTGCCCGCGCCCTAACCATATACAACCCGTGTGTGAATGCCTGCTGTAGTGGTTTCAGTAGCGTGTAGAGCCCAGGAAGCTTAGGAGGCAGTCCCCTCTTCCCTGTCAGAAGTTTATCTTCTCAGGGGGATTTCTGGATACTGTCTGGGTCTTGATTGGTTTATTGTCTTGTGTTTCAGTCTGTCTTATTGTGTTGTTTCTCTTTACATTGATTTTTCTTTTTGGCAAATCTTTCTTTTCTGTTAAAGTGATAACATCTAAGCCTTTTAAAGACTTTGGTTGTCAATACCAGAAGCCTTTTTCAGGACTAGATTGTCTGTGTGTGATTTTATCTCAGTTTTTATACAAACCCGTGGCCTGTTTAAGACTAGCCCGCGGGTACCCGCGCGCTGTAGAAACTCAACACGCGTTTGCACACGTGTTGTCTTGGTGACAGTCGTGGGCTTGATTGGCAGCTTTTCAGCTTGGGTGGGGCAGTCATCCCCTCCTGTGGTGAGAAGAGATCCTCTCAGGGGTGTAGAGTCTGGGGCTGCACAGTCATCAGGTTTGGGCATTTCCCCCTTAGCTTGTGTTTGTTATTAGATTTTTTGATAGAAAAGACAAAAGAAGAAAATATATATATATATGTTTTATGGTTTTTAGGCAAGTGTTAGAATTGGTGCTGTTGTGATTTCTTTGTTGCATTTTTGTGCTCTGATTCTGTTTGCGATCTGTGCTTTAAGCCAGAGTTTTCTTTTATTCTCTTGGTTTTGTTCTTGTCATTATTTTTCCTTGTTGTGTTATTTTACAACGAAATAAAAAACAATTTCCTGGTTCATTTTCTTCTTGGTTTGAGGATTGTGTTGTTGCATCAGTAGCTAGGAAAGAAGTCTGTTTTGCATAAGTTTTTGCAGTGCATGTCAAGTATAAGTAGCTCACAGATCTGAGTGAAAATCCTTCATATTTACTGCATAAAATCTTAGTAATTTCGAAAAGAAAAGAAGTCTTTCATTGAAAAGTTGTTGGTTTTGCATTTTTATCAAAAGTTTTTGTTTCCACGCATTTTTGTGCAGTTTTGCTTTGAGTCTTTTTACACACCATCAGTTTCACTTCTGCACCTTGAGATTTAAAAATCCCATTAAAAGCAACGCTAAATAAAATCAAGTAGACTTTTTCTGTTTGTAGGGTGCATCCACTAGCTCAGGAATAGGGCCTTGGAATAGGTTGGAGAGTAAATTCTCCAAGGCCACCCAAACTAAACATTGAATTCTGTCACTTAGGGAGTGTAGAAGTCCAGTTACAGAAATTTATTCAGGACCCCCCTCTAACACAGGGGCTAAACTCGAGGTCGAGTAAGGAAAGGCAACGGAGATAACCCCTCCAAAGCTGGACCGAGCGTTGTGGAGAACACATATAGAGGATCTGTTAAGGGATTTCGTCGTTTGCACTTTCTACGGAGCTTCATGGATATCGAATCCATTCGAGGTCCTCAGTCGTCTTCCGGAACACTTGCTCTCGATACCCTTGACAGGTTTCGGGCTTGATACCCTGCTCATTGTGGTCTACCCGACTACCGATTGTACCCGCCTGATAGATGTTCACGTGTTGGCAAACTAGTTGCCTATATTTTCTAGGGACATACACAGGTGACTGCGGGGGTATACTGCGGTACCTAGGATGGACATCGGACCAATGCTTTGCAGAGTAGACCCGGAGGGTGCTTCTTTATTCGAGTTTCACTTGCACTGGTAAGGTACTCTAGTATTGGTTGTTGTAACTATTCTTCCTACTAATATAGTGCTTGCTTGATTTATCTGCTAAGGGATTTCTTTTAGTGAGTGTTACTGTTTTGTTCGTGTAGAATACCTTAGCGTGTTGTGAATCTTCTCACACAGTGGAGGATTCAGAGCTCTGCTGGTCACGAAGGCTTCTGGACCTGCCGCCGGTGATACTGGAGCCACCCCCGCCACCTTTGAGGCAGAAGTTAGACCACCGAGGGTATTTCGAAGAAACCGGGGCCTTTGATCCCGAACAACCCCCTAAGGAATCGACCGCCAATCTTGGATTGGTTGAAACCTCAAACACTAATACTGGGCCAGACATTATTGTGCCAATTCAATTTTACGAATGCCTGTCAGTGCCTAACCCAGTTATGGAACAAATCTCTAGGAATTTTTCCATTCCTATCACTATTGTTACCACAGGAGAAGATTCTCCTAACTTGCCTTTGTCGGTGATTCGGGCCACCACGGTCTCGACCGCAACTACGTCGCACAGTGGACCGACGCCATCTATCATGGCGGCCACACCTCTTTACACACCTAGTGCGACAGGCGCTCCGTTTTCATATGGTATGCCTAGTTCAGGTACCAGTCCTGTACTCACCTCCTCTACTTTACAGACTTTGGGTCTGGGGGCAGGGAGCTCTAACGCTCCTCTGGAAGGTCAACTCGGGGGCATTCTTGTCCCTTTCAATGCTTTTCCTTACGCTAGAGGTCATATCCCTCCTTTGCCCCCTTCGCTCAGTGGATCGCATCAGCAGTCTGTCGGGCAGCCCACACACACAAGTCCTTTTGGAGCCGGGAGTCAAGGAACACCTGTGCAAACTCAGCCGGTAGGTTCGTCACCATTTCTATGGAACGGGACGTTTGGAAATAACACTTTAGCATCCACTTCTTTCCCATCTGGGGGCACACCTATTTTTGGACAGTTTACGCCAGCACAGGGTACTATTCCTGCGTTGGGGGCACATATACCAGGACCTTGGAACTCAGCACAAGGATCCGTTCCATCCTCTGGAATGTCATTCTGGGGTAACTCTTTCCACAGCCAATGGAACCCCGGACAGACCTGGGGTAATCCATAGAGGTCTGTCCGGAATGTCGTTCTGGGGTAACTCTTTCCACAGCCAATGGAAAGTCGGCATGGGTTAATCCATCCCAAAGTCCATCAAACACGATGAATGCCCAACATCCTATGTCCTTCATGGGGAATAAGCCAACGATGTCTCCTCAAATGCAAAACCCTTACGCCGGTCAAGGCAACGGTTTCTACCAAAACCCTCGCCAACAACAAAACTTTTCCTGGCAACCTGGTGCCAGTCAAACCCCAGGACGCTTTTATCCTAGCTATCAGCAACAACCTAAACTACCTTTCTTGGCAACGCTACACTTGCCGGATTTAACACGTTTGTTGAATGATCCTATCTGTCACGATCCGCGTTGGCCTCCTATGCCGATGAAGTTGCCTTCGGACATCCCAAAGTTCGAAGCCAAGCCTAATGAAGATCCAGGTGATCACGTGACCACTTTCCACTTATGGTGTTCATCTAACTCACTGAAATATGACTCCGTCCAGTTGCGATTGTTTCAACGCACTCTTATTGGGAGTGTCGCGAAATGGTACATAGAGCTTGATCGTTCACGATATTCCTTTTTTGGCGAACTGGCTATGGATTTCCTTAACCATTTCTAGTTACCTGTGAGATATGACGTCGGCACAGAGTTGCTAGCCAATTTCGAGCAGATGTCAGCAGACCATATCTCGGATCACATTCGAGAGTGGCGACGCCGAAAGAGTCTTATCAAGGTACCCATCCCACCAGCATTCCTACTTGAGTGGTTCCTTAAGTCTTTAGTTCTGCAGTTATCCAAAGACGTCGCAGCTTCAGGGGTCTTCTCCAAGGAAGAGGCCATCATGAGGGCTCAACAGTTTGAGCTTATCTATTCTCAGTCTGGTCTATTGTACACCATCCTGCCGGATGCACCATGATCGATCCTGGACAAAACCAGACAGAGAGTCGGACCACATGCCGATGGTATAGTTGGCTCAGCACAAACCAAGCCCGCTGAGCAATTGAAAAAACAATTGCAGCAGTTATCTATACAACACCCAGCGGCCAGCCAGACTACTACTTTGGCTGCTCCTCCTACTCAAACGTCGGAAGTACACTCCGTACAGACGACTAACCCAAAGGACAACCAATAGCCTGAAGGAAAGAAAAAATAATGCAAGAAGGGCAAGGGGGATAAAAAACCGAATGATAACGCTGGCGAGGGCACCACAAAAAGGAAGAAGGAGAGGTACCCGTGCAACTTATGTGCGGAAGATCACCCAACCCACCTATGCCCTCGACTTGCAGAGGCTCAGAAGTTTGTCATGCAACAACAAGAAGCTGTGTTGACTAATCCCTTTCAACATGGGCAGAATTTGACTCAAGCCTCCGCAAGTACGGAGGGGGGCAGCCACGAAAACTTCCCCCCCCCCAAACAGTTCATCTTCCGCGAACGTTTATATGATGAAAAGTGACACTTTCATTGCGACTAGAGCTCACGATTATAGCAAACCAAGCGCCTCTGAGAAGGGCAAAGAATCCGAGATCCCATCTCTTCCTCTACATATTGAGAAGAAGTTGGGTGAAACAATGACTCACATCCCAAAAGGTGCATTTAAATGCGCTTCTCATAATCCAAACGCAAGGGCCGCCCAGAACTACTCTGTGGTGGAAGATTTGTCACAAACCCCTTGTGCTATGTCCGCTTTGGAGGTCCTCCAAAGTTGCCTGGATCAGATGAAATCCTTGTTGACTGCTTTAGGCTCTACTGAGACTTGTAACCCGGGAACCATCATGTTAGATACGACTGACTTGAAACCTTGTTTGCCTTACCACGTCGCATTCCAGATAGTAGTGGCTCATCCCACGAAAACTTTTACACGGAATATCTTTCGCACGGTGGTAGACGAGGGCGCGTCAACTTGTGTTATGTCATTAGCCTATTGGAAAGCCATTGGTCAACCTGAGTTGTCTCCGTTACCTACTCTCTTCACTGCGTTCGAAGGTTGTTCTTTCTGACCGCATGGAATCATCCTTTCTTTCCCCGTGCAGTTAGGGGGGAAGACCGTGTGTGTCGAAGTAGAGGTAGTCGATGCCCCCATCGATTACAATCTATTGTTGGGTCGTAGTTGGACTTATGCAATGCAAGGGGTGGTCGCTACAATATTTCGAGTCCTATTGTTTCCACATGAAGGCCGAATAGTGACTATTGATCAATTGTCCTTCTCTCGGCCTGACCTAGCCCTGGGGGCATCCACGGTTCCCATGATAGATAATCCTCAAGCCGGGGTCATCAATGTAGGAGTTGGTTTGTGCCCATATTTGATGGGTACCTTCGATTACCCACCTCCTCAAGGTGATGTCAAGTTTATATCGACTCACCACAAGGCTGAGATTTTCCATGTTTCATCGTTCCGCACGACTTACTTTCAGGATCCGTGGAATCTTCCTTCCCCATCCGATATGATGGATGCGATAGGGCATGCAGGCATTTCTATGCCCTTGTCGTCTGCTGAAGTAGTGTACTGTTTGGTTCAGCAAACTTTAGCTACTCCTAATCCTATTCCCGCACAAGAATTGGATCCGTTACTGGAGCCTATCTGGGCTCAGGATTCTCTTGACAATACCGATTTGTTAGACCTGGTCTTGCCTTCTAACGAAGCTATAATCGAAGCAATGACTGGTCCGGACAAACCTTGGGAAGATCTTCATCACAGATCATACTTCCTCCCGGAGTTACACCGAATTGAGGTAGGAGAATTCACTATCACCATGACGGGAGATCAGCCTTGTCCCATTAACCTCTTAGCTACATAGAATATTTACGCTGAGGGAAATATGGTGAATATTGCTGAAACGATACCTATCAATATCTCTCAAACCCCCGGCGTCGTGGAGAATGTCTTCGTCGGAGCGGATTGCTCCCCCGAAGAGATTCAAATTTACATGGATCTTTTCAAAGAATTCCGCGACGTTTTTGCCTGGTCTTATGAGGAAATACCAGGAATCGATCCAAAAATTGTTGAACATGAGATCACTACGTATCCGAACGCTAAGCCTGTTCGACAGAAACTTCGTCCAGTTAAT